>VZTI01000551.1:41139-296448 GCA_013397865.1 Struthidea cinerea
GAACAATGTGGGTTGTAAAAAAAAAAAAAAAAAAAAAAAAAAAAAAAAAAAAAAGCAGATTTTGTATCATATCTTGTGCATGGTCCAGAACTGTCTGCTGAAGAGACTACTTACTCCAGTGAAGGTACTTCATCCAGCTCCTTTGCTGTGGAGTTTAGTGAGGGAGGCACAAAGTAGGAGTACTATAGAGCTGAGCCCTTCAGATGTGTCCAGATCTCCATGCAGCTTGTGAGTGATATGCTCAGAAAGAAGCAGTAACTCAGACAAAATGTGTCAGGGGACTTCACATACTTGTAGAAGGCTTTTCACAGTTTCACTACTAGATACTTTGCTGAAATTCCTCCAAAGTCCTGTTTTGAAGTTGGCCAGCTTTATTCTTCCCTTGTCTGTCTGTGAAAGAAAGTGTTGTCTGTTCTATTCTTTTACCATGAGGGAGTTACAAAGCTAAGATAAAAAATTGGTTTTGTTGTGATTCACAGTTAGTTCTTTGTTTGATCTTGGGAAGGTACAGCTTTTTTTGAAATGCACAGTTTGTTTGTTATGAATTTGGAACTGCTCATTGCTTAAAGCTAGCCTGTTTTGTGGTATGAAACCTCTGCTCCACATGTCAAAAGAAAAAACCAGTGTACTCTTGTTTACTGATCGGTGCCAACAGTAATTATATGCTTGTCTACATGGAGAAGTTGGCCTCTGAAATGTTAGAGAAATACTATTTGACCTCAAAATGCTCTTGACTTTTCAAAGATGTCTCCTCATGAGACTTTATTTCAAGTATATTTTCATTATTTGCCACAGGAAAAAAAAATGGTTTTCCTGTTAGGTTTTTCCATTAGGTTTTTCCCACTATACTGGAGCAAATTAAAGGTAACTTATGAATTTTTCCAGCAAGATAGCTTTTCTGCTTTGTCTTTGAGCACCCTTTCTTTCTCTTGTTTACTTCCACAGACCTTGCCTTCAACTGTTTTTTCATTTACACAGATACTGTAGTCTTTTGAGAAATGTCTGTGAGTGGCATTCTTTTTCTCCCTCGTCATCTTTATTTCTCTGTGTATTTTCCTTAGAAAAGTATAATTATGAAGGATCTTAGGTAGAAATAGAATCTAGCCAATATTCTAAAGGTTCAGAGGGGTTGCCAGGAGGTAATTATAGAATAAAACTCCCCAAATTTCAGCATTAATCAGCTATGAGAATTTTGTTCAGGATCATCTATCTGCTGAAAAGCTGAATTCTTCCTTTATAGAGCAGTAAAATCAATAGAACTGCACTGTTGTGAAACCACCTAAAATGAAAACAAAGCCTAGAAAAAGTAACTTGTTTTCCATTTACACTGTATACTTAATTTTACCTTGAAGGTTTTTGTTACTGTTGGCTCCCTTTTTTTTAACAAATGGAACAGTTAATTTTCATTTTTACTTCTGGAAATGTTTCTTTCTTCTGTGACGAGTATCCTAGCATATCCTCATGGCACAGTCATCTCACGCTACCCTTTAAGTCCTTGAGCTGATGCTGGGCCATCAAGTGGATCTCTCTGCAGAACATCACCACACTGGGAAGAGATGCTTGCTCAATCGCAGGTTTTTGCACAGTCTGTGCAGTCACATTCATTTGGGGGCCACTCTTACGAGGTGCAGAACTAATTACATCAGGTGCAGACTTGCTGTGATTCAGGCGTGCAATTCTTCACACTTAGCTCCACAAGGGACTAGCTGCAAGTTCTTCAGTTAGCACTCCATTTAGCACTACATAGCAACTGAACCAGGTAGGTTTCTTAGAAATCTAATAAATGTAGTCTGTGTTGATTTAGTTTTGCTGCTATATTGCACCAAAAACCTGCTTAACTTATTCCCCACTTTCAATCCTGGATCTCTTTCATTAGAAATTTCACTACAGAATGGACACAGTAGAACTGAGAGCCTCTGAGATTTGGCATAAGATAGGGGATTCCTGCTGTGATTATGAAGCTGGATAATCCTTGTGAAAGATCCCAGTCTTTGGGTTGTCATTTTTGTTGTATTTCTTCAGGAAATTTGTTCCCGTTAGCTTATTAGTGGTAGAAAATACTAATAAAAACTTTGGAATCTGTTACTTGACCTCAAAGCTGAACTGACGTCTTATTTCACTGTATTTAAAATTGAATCACACAACTTTGCTTTTCTGTGTGGCTTTTTACCTGCATTTTATTTCACCTGAAAGAGTTAATAACCAGCATATGCCATGAGCTGCAGGCACTATGTGACACCGCTGAAGTTATCCAAAGCAATTGTCTTATTTCATATTTCTTGTCTGGAATCTTTTAAAATATATTTACACTGATATGCAGGGGTGGGCCAAGGTCTTAGCTTGGGGATCTTTCTCTGGTTCTTATTTCAGTGTACGTATATTAGAGCCAGAAACTGACTGTGTAGGTCAAGGTCAAAGGGTCCTCAAGCAGCACGTGTCAGTGTTGTAGTAGGGTTGGTATGAGGGTATATTGTGGGATATAGAAGCCTACTGAAGTTACAAAAGACCTGAATTATCTTTCTTTACCTAATTAGCAGTGAACACCTCTCCTATATTTACAAGCACTTTTAAACTGTTTTACAGTGAAGTCTATGAGATTAACCTTAATCAAGAGTTTCAAACTGCTTCCAACAGTGATTTTAGGAAGACTTTTTAATCTAAACTAGATGTAAATGACAGGGAGTGTTCATTCAGTCAGTTGTGACATTTCAGCTGGGTGGTGGTAATTAACAACCAAGACAAGAACAGCCTCTTAAATAATTACTTAGGCATTGAAGAAATTTTAATATAATTGCCCTGTGAACCAAGTCTATTTTGGCGCAGCTGACAGAGTGCATAGGTTCTTGTTTGATGCATAATACATTTTTTTCACAGTAATAAACCAGTATTTGTGTTTTACTACTGTAGCTTTTTTTTTTTTTGTTGTATGACATGCTACATATGCAAGACTAAAATATAATTAAAGAAAAATACCAACATTTGTAGAAATTACATGAGGTACACCATTTCGCCAGTGCGAGGATAGTACTTGAAAAGCTTTCCTTAAGCTGTCGGACAAATTCTGGTTTTCTATTTTTCATGGACTCAAATCAGTAAAAATAAAGATTGAAGACTGTAATCTTATAACAATTTTCAGAGAGCGACAATCAGAAAAATGGTATCATACATAGCACACAGGTTTGTAGAGCATGTTTAGAAGGTTCAGCAGAAGGTGGGGGGGAAGAAGGACAACCTGTGAGTGGAAACTGTAGGGAAGATTTATTGTATTAATATAACATTTCAATGTTTCTTCAAAGTAGACAAGTTCTTGATTTTTAGGATTTTGCCTATTAAATGTATTGTTACTTATTTTACTGACATCATGATTAGTTTTACTCCAATGTCAAGTGTGAACTTTCACTTCTTGGGAAAAAAGTAATTTAGCTAGGTTTCAGGTTTACAGAAGATGATGAGGTGGAGAGAAATTTCTCAGAGGCCATAGCAACACCATGAAATTACATTAGTTAAAGTAAATTACACTAGCATAAGCAGATTTTCTTTTATTGCTGAATTATTAGTCTTTAATTTGTTATTTCTCCCCTTCTTTTCTCACACTTTGAGAGAACTGGAAGGAGGCATGCTTGTATATTAAGTATTGTCTAAGAGAGGAAAATATAAGCTTTGCTTGTGTGCTGATAACCTGACGGGATAGCATACCCATGAAAATTACTGAAGGAGACTGATGGGACTTTAAGTCTCATGTCCCAGGGCCTGAGAGAGGTTGTTTTGCTGAATAAGGTAACTTTGGGATGAAAGGCTAAAAATTTACTTGGAAGATATAAATTGGCTTACATGCAGCTGTCAGCTGCTCTACTCACCGTACAGGCACTGAGAAATAGGGGAAAAAATCTCTTTATACATATTTTGGGGTTGTCAGTATTGGAAACAACTGCTGAACCTGCTAATGCCAGGTTATTACTACAGTGTAGAAAAACAGTAATTTAAAATAACTGGCATTTTGTAAGATAGATTGAGTTTCTGCTGTTTTTCTTGTTGCTTACCTGCTGTGAGCGTAAGACTGTTGGGGTTTTCTTTAATCAAGAATCTTCCCATCACTCTCCATGTTTTTCTGTCTCTCCCCCTCTCTGTCTCACATATACACATGCACACACATGAGTAATTTGAAAATTACTAGTACAGCCATCAAGCCAAGGAGTCTGCAACACTTTAATTTGTAGGCTGCTCCCCTTTTCATACCAAAAGACAGCATTTGAGGTAAAGGAGAGCTAAAATATCAATTTTGCTATTTCAGCTTGCTTCTGAAATTAACTTCCAGTCTCTGGGACAGGTGCCCATTGCAGGCATGTCTTGTGAAGGAAACAGAAATGTGCCAAAACTCAGTAATCAACATAAAGGTCCTTCTTTCAGTAATGGTGGAGTCTCTTCTAATACAAAGGATTTGAGACCTGACTTGAGAAAATTTAGATTAAATTATATTAGAATTCAGCAGGTTGTCCATAAAACCTCCCTTCAAAAAAAAACCAAACCCAAAAATAAAACAAAAATAACCAAACCAAACCAAACCAAACAACAAAGAAAACCCCCCTAACCTCTTTCCACCTTCTAAACCCTCCAAGAAAAGTACAATCCTGAGAAGATTCAGTTATTTAATAAAGACCAGTGAAATCAGTTTCCTCCTGCTCAATGCTTTTAAGGAAATTTATCTCTTCTGTAGTCTGAGCTTTGCTAAAATATAAGAATATAAATGTTTTTTCGTTTATAAACAAAAAACCTCACCAAAGAACACCTTTTATCTTAAATTTAAGGAAATCATAACCTTTAGGTGGGGTGAAATAAAATGAAATCAGAGACAGATGTCTGTGGTTTATTCTTTTATAAAGGAAGGAGCTGAAATTCTGCAATTGTGCTGCTAACAGAATTTAAATAAGTAATGGAATTACTCCAGATTTCTGATTGCAGCTAAATGTTAACTTTAGATGTAATAGAAATAAGAGTGCTGTGATATTACACAGAGCAAAGGAAGTTTGGAAACAGTCTCTAGTCAGTTAAACCACTTTATTTTACGAGGTGAAATCCAGCACAATTTCGGTAGAGTCACACTATTCCCACCCTCCTCTTTACAGCTGCAAAAGCTAAATCAAACGCCCTGGTCGCAAACAAATTTAAATTAAAATGTTTCTTTTTTATGTGTACTTCAACTGCAGTCACCAAATAAAGTGGAGTTTGAGTGTTCTGTCTGCTCTTCAATCGTACGAAAAGCAAATATTAAGTTTGTTCCTTTTTTGTATAGACTATACATCATTATGATGGGAATTGTTCTATGCACTCACTAATGCAGTGTATGCAGATTATTTATAAAAACTGAGCTCTAGATAGTCTAGTTAATGTATAAATAACCTGGTGTTACTTGCTTCATATTAAACTTACTCAACCTTGGCAATAAGAACAGTGTCAACCATCTGAGAATCGGATGTCAGGTACCAATTGGACTACACCTTCCCTTGCTCAGATTGAACAGTCTCACCATGTGCTGTCAGCCCAATTCTACCAACTCTAATTGACTGAATTTCTGTCCATCTCCCTGCCCCCGTCTTACCCTAAACTGAGTACACACAACTTTTGAGAAGATTTACAAGAAGAACTGGAGTCAGTGAAGGAGGTCTCTTGGAGTCAGGCATTGGGAATTGGCACAACTTATGTCTGTAGACTAAAACTGTAATCTTTGCTACATTTTAAGTAAGATATTTGAGAATGTAAAATTTAGCTAAATACTAATATACAACCATTTTACTTGGATTTGAGCTGTGCTATGCTAATGTGGAATACAGTACATATTAGTAAAATACCAAGGGAAGAATAAGGAATTATGCAGAGTGTGTGGATATGAACTAAATAATATATTAGAAGTAGCTGAGGGCTATCTGAGGGGCATGGAAATTAAAATGGATGATTTTAAGAGAATGTTTGAATAATTGATGGGAAGAGATGGTTACTGCTTGTTAGGATGAGTTAGCAGAGACAGGAGGGAAAGGATGACACTGCACTGATATTTTTAGGATGTGCATGTAGATGTTTTAGGGACACCTAGAGATACCTGGCGGAGGTCCAGTCATAAACATTTGACAATGACAATTTTGTCCTAGATGAGTAAAATGTAGTGCAATGAATGGGAATGGTGGGGGAAATGCCTTAGTGTCAGGAAAAGAAGATAAAATGTCCTTGGCAGGCTCCAGAAGAAAAGCACCTGTAGCTGGGCAAGAGTCAGAGCTGGGTGGAGAACTGGGGCAAATGTACCCTGTAGTCAGTAGAGGACACAAGCAGGTAAGAGTGACCAGTGAAAGAAGCTGACCAGTTTACTGTGCAGAGAAGTCTGGGCTGATATTAAGCATTTCTCAGCTCATGTCCCATCTAAGTCTGCATACACCTTCTCCTTCCAGACGATTTTTGTCTGTCAAAATCAAAAGAGAAATAGCAATATCTGAACTCTCTGGCATTTTGGGGATGTCAGGAGTGAAAATGAAGGCCAGCAGCATGCCTGTCATTCCATGCTAAAAGTCATAAAGGCAGATCAGCCTGCATGTGTGAATATCCTGTTATGTGTCTGAGATTTGGAAACTTAGTTGTTTTCTTACTTCATAGGTTAGTAACTGCCACACTGTCAGTCTGAAGTGATTTTGAAAATATCACTTTTGTAGTTAGGAAGTAAAATGGGATTTATTCAGCTTCGGTACCCACTCATTGTTCACGAAAACATATATCAAACATCTCTAACTTGGTAATTTCAGAAACTTTTGATCTTGTGCATGCACATGAATGCAAGGAACTGATGGGGACACAAATTTTGCCTTTTTTTATGTTTTGATTAAGGGAAAAAAAATCTATTTTTGTATTAAATACCAGAATAAGAGCACCATTTTGGGACTGAATCAGCTACATTATCAAACAATGGAAACTTGTGAAAAATGGAAACTATGCTAGCATAAAAAAATGGAAAGGCTTCATGAGAAACTTGGTATTATACTATTCCTAACCACAAAACTGAAAATGTAAATAAATCTTTGGAGAGCAAATAAAACCCCTCAAAACAAACCCTGATGTTTTGTAAAGTATTATGCCTGCATTTTCAAAGAGAGCCCATAGATACGTAGTCAGAGTTCAAATGCTGGTCCTTCATTCCTTTAGAGGATGAAGAAGTACTAAGCTCCCAAGTCACCAGGGCCAGCTACAGCTAGTGAGTCATGATCATGCGCTAGAGTCATCCACTGCTGTTACAAATTGGTGATTTGTCTCTCCTTAGCTCAATCAAATCATTGATAAATGATGCTGAACAAAAGGAGCTATAGAAGCTGAGAAGAGTATGATATCCAAGCCTTTACATGGCTTTCCATGCAGACTGGAAGCCCATATATTTCCTCATGTATTGCCTAGGTCTTGAAAACACAAAGTTGTCAGGCTCAAATGATGAAAGGTTTTTATCCAGCTGCACTGTCCTTCTCTGCTGTTAAATTGTTAATTAACAACTTAGGAGCATGTAGTTTTGAAGTTGAAATAAGGCAATATTTTTTAAAACATTGATTTACTATCATGTCTGAACATGATAAACCATTGATTTTTATAACAGGGCAAGGATGTATCATCAGGAATCTCTATATTTTTGCTCTGAAAATATAATTTGTCATATTTTTCAACAGGTATAAATCAGTAAAGCTTTAAACCACTTATTGTAGTCTGCCAGTGAACACTAGCTGAAAATATAGCCCACTTTTAACTGGATTAAAATAAAACATATGGAAAAGACTGAGTTCTATAAGCTATATTCGCTGTTTGAAATATCTGAGAAATTAAAATAATGAAACATAAATTTCTGGACATTGATAAGACACAGCTACTACATACAGGGTAGTATACCTTCCTTTTTCAAAACACTGGGTTGAATTTTTCAGGAGATATATACTGATGTTATTAACCTGAAATTAAGTTGTGTTTGGTTTCTCAAACTTTTCAGGTTTTATAACTTTTTGTGCCTAAACCAAATAAGTAGTTTCTTGCATATCTTCTGTTTCTCTTTTTCTTCCATATCTCTCAGTCACCCTAACTTTACATTATTTGGTGGTAGAATCATTGGTAGAATTTAGGCCTTGAGTAATTCTGAATAAATTAGTAAAAGTCTGTGAAAAGGCCAGGTAATAGATTGAGTTTCTTGTCTTCATTTGCACATCGAGTTAAATCTGTGCTGAAGTCTTTGCTGTCATTGCTCATTTTTAGCATAAAACCAACAGAACTACTAGATGGAAAAAAAATACAGCTGACTCACCCAGCACCAAATAATAAGCATATTGATTTTCAAGATTACATGTTTTAAAGCAATTTAAGACTGTGGTGGGTTTTATAGTTGAGCTGATTTATAAACATGAATTAATTAGAAAAAGCCAGATATTTCCTACATTGAGGTATTTAAGTGAGAGGTAGGATTCCTCTGACAGATGTTCCTGTCTCTGTTGCACCTATTCACCCTGAACTCTTTCCATAGTCAGTGACCACCGATCTAGTCAACAAAAAACAAGCTATGAGTTGCCTTACCCCAAAGCAGACTTCTGAAACAGACCCGATGAGCCACTTGTTAAACAAGGCTGTTTCTCTTGTGTGTCTTTAAGGAAAGCACATCTTGAATAAATCAGCTGTAAACATTTACCTCAAGTGTTTAAATTAATCTTAGGTGTGTAGTATACAGTTCTGTCACTGGGGTGACAAATGTCCTTGTGTAGATACATATTTCTTCTCTCCCTAAACAAAGGCACTTTTGATAATGAGCTTTGTAAACCAGGCTAGGTACTGAAATTCTGCATGACTGAAGCCATACGGATCCTTCTTCCATGCACTCACTTTCTGGAACAAAAGTACACTATATGAAAAATGCAATCACTTTGTAACAAGGTGAATTTCATGCCATTGTTACAGAGTATTTTTTTGCCCAGAGTTCATGAAAAATATAACCACAGACCTATTTTTATCCCATTTTGGCAATCATGAGCAAGTGAAAGAACTTCTTAAAGTTGTTTTTAGATCTCTCTTATTCCTACCTTTATTTCATGTTGTATTAATAGCAGGTGCTATATGGAAAAAATTTTAGGGTTGCAGCTGAAGTAGAGATAGGATGATTCCCTTTGATTTCAGTGACTTTTGGGTCAGATATAGTTCTAATTTTTATGAAAATAAATGTAAGTTTACAGATATTGTTCACATATATCTGAAAGAAGGAGTTCCAATATCACTTCAGAAGTATGATTAAAATTGAATTGTACTTTTATTGAAGGTCCTTGAAGGGATCTTGATTACACATCACTTACCCTATGCAAATCAGAACAGTTCATTGAAGGTCCATCTGAAACAGCACAGTCTTCTGTAGAATTATCATCTAAATGAACGTCTTGTAAACACAATTAAATTGTATTGTGTTTTAGAACAGCAACTCAGAAATATTAATACCATGACACAGCTTTAGGTTCTGACTTCATTGATATTGTAAATCTCGAGGGACGGCATAGCTGTCAGCAGAGACCTTCATTAGAGTAATAGGGATTTGGGATACTGTAAAAATGACACTGCATGGAAATTGCTTATCAGGCTTAATTTAAATATCAGCTGGCAAGTCTGCTTCTCTTAGACTGCAGAATGTGGTTTAAGTCTTCAGGACAATATTGGCAGAAAGCTCACTGAGAAAACCATGTTTCTGGCCAGAGCACACACAATGTATCAACCAAAAAAAGGAGTGGCTAAAGGGCTGAATTTCTGAATAACATCCATGTAAAATGTGCTTTTGCTTTCCAGATTGCACAGCAAGGAGGAATACTACTGCTCATCAGCAATATCCTAAGGAAAAACCCCAGCTAATGAAAGAAACACTGCTGGGAAAAAAAAACAAAAAAAAAAACAAAAAAACAAGCAAGCAAGCACAACAACAACAACAGAAAAACAAAAACAAAACAAAGAAAACCCAAACAAACAAACAAAAAAAAAAGCAAAAGAACCACCAACCCATCCACCACCAAAAAACCCCAAAAAACAAAAAGCAACATAAGAAAGCGCCCAAAACACCCACAAACAACAATAACATCAACAAAAACCCAAAACAAACCAACCAAACAAACAAAAAAAAATCACCTTTCCTGAGCTTCCAAGATGTCTTCTAAAGATGGGGAGGGGCAGGGAGCTAACTAGTGACTAGGGTAGAAAGTAGCTACATTTGATGGATTATGAGGATCTTCTTTGTCTCTTTTAGACTCCCCGATCACCTTTCTTCTTTTTTATTTTTTTGATCAAGTTGCTCAGAATTCTGAATTGAACTTATTTATATCACAGCAGAAATGTTTGAAGTTTTTTGTGGGCTTTTTATTAGTATTGTTGTCACCAAGAAAAAACATCTTTTGTTCAATTTTTAATGAAATGAGCACTCCCAAGCCAACTTATGCGTTGTCTTTTTCTTTTCTAGTAACCACTGAGGTTTTCCCTTTCTGCCTTGGTTTAATATAACACTTGCAAGCATCTTGCTTATTTCAGAAGTATAATTTGCCTTACAGTTGTGCACGAGCAGACAGAGAGACAGTAACAATAACCTGGACAGTTTCTATGACCAGCACCTAATTCTGGTACTTGAATGGTGTTGTATGTACCATTTTTTTTTTCTGTCTATAAATTAAGGTTCCTCCAGTTTCTCTCTGCATAAAAAAATCCCATCCTGTATGAATATTTAGCTTCATCAGAGTTTCCCTCAATTCACATGTCATCTGTGGTTTTGAATATTTGGACACAACTTCATTTTGCCCTAAGTTTAGCAATGTTTCAGCTAACTACCTGGTTTGTTTTGTCATGCAAGAAACTGCGCATAAAGAAAGATTATTTTGGCATTGTGATGACCCAGAAGTGAATATATTGTTAGCTGACTCTTTTTTATATATATGCCCTGAGATGCTATCCCTTTTCATCGCTGTTGAAATAAAGAATAAAAATGTTGGACAGCGGGAAATCAGAAACCCTGAAAACTCCCCAACTGCATGACCTGCAGCAGCTATTTTCAGTGTCACCAGTAATATTGCTAAGGATTGCAAAATATAATTCTCAAAATGGAAAGCTGAGAAACTCTGTGTCCCCTAAGATGAACCCGCACAACTACGACAGATATTCACCAGCTGGAGGACATGATTTTGACATGTATCTGTTGAAAGAAATAAGAAGGTGGAATTTTTTCCTGGTGTGATATTAATGAATATGGAGAGCTGAAGCAGTTGCTGACAAGTACTAAAAATCTGCATCTTATAATTTGTTTTGTCACTTTTTTCCAGTTTCAACATGATTAAATTGGTCATTTAGACATTAATATTTTTCAGTACAATATATTTATACACTTAAAACACAATATTTACTTTTACACAGAATTTAACAGGACTAAGAATAGTTTTTGATGTTAGGTAGTTTAAGGAAATTAAACAACATTTGACCCAAATTCTTAAATACATTAATAACAATTTCCCATTGATTACTAGTGGAGAGATGCTTTTCAGCCCTTCTTTTGTTTTTGCAAAGTGTCTCTTGACTCTACAAATCCTTTACATCAGGCAGTCCTCTACAACTCTGTGAAGAAAGCAGGGTACCTCACTTCCAAAGAGAAACCCAAAGTCTTGAAAAGGAGTTTCTTCCTGCAAGGTGTTTGATACTTCAGAAACAATTTTCATTGTTCAACAGGTTGAATTGAACAGATCAGTCTTGCTCACAGTTTGACCATGGCTAACAGAGACGTCTTTCTCTCTCTCTTAATATTGTGTATGTATGAATTTTCCAATCTGTGTTATTCTGTTTAGTTTATGAACTCAGTATATTTTTTAGCCAGCATTAATTTTCTCTAATTCGAATTCAGTATAATAAATTAAGAAGCCTGGAGCCAAATTCTGGTGCCCTTTGAGGCTCAGTATATGACAGATTACGGTTTAATTCAGCACTTAAAGGGGCAACTCTTTTTCAGAAGCCACAGCTGATCATATAAACACCATAGAATAGCAGTAAGATGATACGTGCCCATAAATGTGTGAGGTGGAGTGTTTAAATAAAACCTCTACTGATGAAGTTTAAGCTAGCATGCTTTATCCTTGCAAATGTATGCACAGATAGCTAAAATGCCTTAAATTTTAAATAATAACTTATTATGCTGCTCTAGCTTGACTGCATTTCATCATATGTTAATAACTTTTTTCATGCTGAAAGGCACAATGTCAATGTTATTTATTACTGAAATGGCTGAACGTGCCACAATCTCTAATATGAAGGTGCCAAGCTCCCTGTATTCTGCTCCAAATTCACGAGAAATTCCATTTCCTCAAGCTTTATCTTTTTATAGGTTTTTTTGTTTTTTCTTCACACTTTTTACATGAATGAATTTGGGAAACTTTATCAACTGGCCACTTCAGTGAAAGTTAGATATGAATTTATAGCGGGACTCGTCTACTAGATTTATGCCAAAGAAAAGCTGAAAGCACAACCCTTACTGTACTACTAGGATAAAGAGATCCAATATGATTTTGTTTAGTGCACAATATTTTGTTCTTATTTGCTGTTTTATCCCCTTAAAAACTCTTGCCTTTCATAAGTTAAAGGTACATATGAACTGTAATGAGTGAAGAAGGCAAAATGTATTTCCCTTGTATTCTTTACATATTGAATCTGCCTTCTGATTGTTCAACAAGCTGTCTTAATGAATAAATCTGAGAAAAAGATAAAAGTGCTCTGTGAACACTGAGAGATGATGGCTGTTCTAACCACCTGTCATTTCAACACCAGCTTATCTACCTCATTTGGATGGTTCTCTGGGATTCCAAATAACCAACAGGACTTTTTTCCATGCTATGGTTTTATCTTCCAAATGTGGATACAATCAAAATTTACTAAACTCACTTGCCCAAATGGCGTTTGAAAGAGTTAGTCACTCTAATCCCTAGAAATATCTTTTCTATCAAGATTGGTTGTCAAATGCAATTATTTCATTTTGCCTTACTTGCTACACTCAAAATATAAAACATAAAGCCTAGAAGGCATTCTGAAATGTAAATCTGATTTACATTTTACTATTCGGAGAATCATAGTACAAGTCACAGCAAATATTAATTTGGGCCAATATGCAGTCTCTGGCAGTGTCTACTAGCAGGTGTAGGTGTATCCCTGGTGCACGAGCATCCCTTGGCACACTTTAAGGTCTTGGCAAGCAGTGATTTATCTTGGAGGTTCCCTGGGTTACTGTACTTAACACTCCCAGTGGATACGTCCTCTGGCATGTGATTGATGTGTTTTGAATCTATTTATAGATTTGGTCCTCACTGTTCCTGCAACAATGAGTTCCTGTGCTAAAAGGTGATGTGTGCTGTAAAAGTACACAACTGATTTATTCCAGTGTTACCCCTAAAATGTTTATAAATATGAAAAGTTACTTCAGTAAATGTTTGTTACTTTATTTATTGCCTTTTTACATTTCAACTCAACAAAGTCTAAAGCTTTTTAAAAAACTTTTACAAAAACACGCACAATTTGTGCTTTCCGAGACCTTTTTCAAATATTTTCTGCAATTCTTTGACTAGTATGGATTTTCCAGATGCAGAATTGCTTTTTTACAGATGAGCTACATTTTTCCAAACAGTCCTCATACCAAAAGAAGCTGTTATTTTTTATTAGTGTTTTACATTTTCTGGTTTTTCTTTTTTTTTTTCCTGATAAATATTTTAGCAAATAATGGCTGAATAGAGCCATTTTGTGGAGAAGGAGAGAGGCGAAATTTTATAATGAAGTTACGTGATATTGAGTTTGAGACCCAAAGTCAATTTTTCATTCCATATCCCTTGCAACACTTGTCTTTTTCATAGGTTAATTCGGAGACATGGTGTTCTACACTTTACACAACTTAATTCCAGTCTTTAATGAATTAACACTGTGGAAAACAGAATTGCATGGACTCCTGCGATTCATTTTAAAGTACAGTTTCATTATGAGATCAAGCACACAGCAAGTGGGCTTTTGTTGGCTTGGGATATCAGAAAGCAAGGTAGGAAATGGTGCCTTAATACTGTTCAATAGGATCCTTATTTACACTTCTAATGGCTGGCTGCGATTTGTCTTAACTGGCATCAGTTAAAAAGGGGCCAAAACCAGATGAAACAATGAGAGCATTTCAACATTAATTTCCTGGTATTAAATTGATGCAACCACTGTGTTTTCATACTTATGTGCAACTTTTTTATGTCCAAACTCAGAAATCTGGTAATGAATTCAATTAATGTAGAACACAAAATGAGGAGAAGAGTTTTACTTCAATAAATCTGAGACTTAAGTTTCCACTGCATTTTTAAGATGCCACATTTTTAAGGTTTAACAGAATAGATCATAAATATGTACAAGCTCTCTCTATTATTCTAGGCACTTAAAATTCAGTGATATTAAAGTGAACACAGGGAAAAGGTCCTGAAGGATCAGTGGTTCATTGGCAGTGAAAAATGTAAGAAGGTTAAAAAGTGTGCATATGCTTATGTTAACTCATAAAGATTTGGACATAAAGATAAGCTGTAACGTATTTTATTGAATTTACATGTAGTTCACTGTGCTGTTGAAAACCCTTTATTTCTAAAGAAACATCCTTTACAGAGCAGGAGTGTGTGACCTGTAAGAGAGATGAAGTAAAGATTGAAGGGAAGAGACAGTCTGCCCTGCTCTCAGTCTTATTGGCCAGTTCTTCATAAGTGACTAATGATTTGAAGGAACCTTGGTGATTTTAGGAGTTCTGTTGCTCACTATTACTAGAAACCATACATGCTTGGACATGTACATGACCAAACTGCAGCAAATTAATCAAGCTTGTCCTTTAAATGTTCCCTACAGATTAGATGTAGACTAGGCTTGAGAAGCAGGAAAGACCTTCAACACACACAACTGAGTCACAATTTGGAAATCTTCCAAACTGCCCATCCTGTGATCCTGCAGCACGTCTGTGGACTTCTGTGAAGCTGGGCAGCCATACAGTCTCAGACAAGGTAGGGGAATAAAAGTGCATTACTGCACACCACTCCCCAGGTGTGCAGAGTGCCTCCTCCCTCCTAGGGAAGTGCCCCTTCCCTGAAGAAACAGCCTGCTTAGCTACAAGGGCACGGGTGTACAGTGCAAGGCTAAAGACAAGCTTTCCCAAATGCTGTGCCTCCACTAAGTTTTGAAAGATTTCTGACAGTGTAACTGAGATACGGCATGAAATGTTTTAGAAATGAACATACAATATGCAAAGTTCAGCTGGGACTTGCTGGCAGGGTAAATGCTATACCGTCCAGTGTGGCACATGGTTTGCACTTAGATGAAGTCATGAAGTCCACAACGTCCCTTTTGGTAGGACTATGACTATATTTGGCCCTGTTCACCCTCACCAGCAAACTCACAGTTTTCACATATGAGGTAAAAAAAAAAAAAAAAAAAAAAACAAACCAAAAAAAAACAAAACCAACTTTTCACTTTTAAGTACAAACTAGTTTCTCTAATAAGACAATTTCAAACTGGGGAGTCTGATTTTTCCCTCATTACTCCAATCTCACCCTGGGGTAGACTTTTTTGAGTTCTGAAGAGCTATTATTGAGTCACATACTGGCATATATGAAGAAAAGCTAGGCCCAGCGATTGTTCTTTGCCAATGTAAGATAACATTTGAGCACTGCCACCAACTAATAATATGTGCTCACAAAAGGGTTCAGGCTGGTGGGATAATAGATAATTACAGCCAGAATTGTCCAAGAAAAGAAATATCCAAATCTCCTGTGGGAAACCATTAATACATTGGGACCCATGAGTACAAAATTAAATGCCTGGCTTCAATAAATATGGAAAGAAAACTTCTTAAAAGTTTAGAATGTCATTAGTGTGGGACCTTTTGAAGGATTTTTTTCCTTCTACTTTCTCCAAAGCACACCTATTTAAGGCTCAGAACAATCCAGGAGACTGCTGCTGCAGTGTGTGGGTAGAGTTCAAAATGCAAAAGCTCTCTTAATTTCACAATGAAAGTGGAAAATAGAATTTCTGACGATTTTTCAAACATAGCACTTTCTTTAGGACAATGTCTAAAGGTGAAAATACTACTTCAGCAGCTTCATATTTTTTAAAAAAACTTTTTAAATAGCCATGAAAAAGAATAATAATGGCTTCTACTTTCAAGGTGAATTGCATATAATCTTTTTGTTTTGTATTACAGTTCAAATAGATCTGTTCATTATTTTAGTTTTCCTCAGGGTTCCTGAAGTGATGTTTAACATCATCAAAAGAATAGCAAAAAGGGGGAAAAAAATGCAAAAAAGAGGTATAGAATCATAGAATAGAATCACAGAAGGTCCTGTGTCAAAAGGGACCTACGAAGATCATCAAGTCCAACTCCTGACTTCACACGGGGCAACCTAAATGTTAAACCATGCATCTTACAGCATTGTCCACATGCTTCTTGAACACTGACAAGTGTTACTATTACCACTTCCTCGTGAAGCCCATGCTGGAGCAGGCTCCTGGCAGGGAACTTTGGACCCATGGAAAGAGGAGCCCAGGCTAGAGCAGTTTTCCTGGCAGGCCTTGTGACCCTGTGGGTGACTCACATTGCAGCAGGCTGTCTTTGAAGGGCTGCATCCAGTGGAAAGGGACCCTCATTAGAGCAGCTCATGAAGTACTGCAGCCCGTGGGAAGGACTCCTGCTGAAGAAGTTGGTGGAGAACTATCTCCCATGGGAGGGACCCAACACTGGAGCAGGGGAAGGACTCCTTTCCCTGAGCAGCAACACAAATGACCTGTGATGAACTGACCATAACCCCCATTCCCCATGTTCCTGTGCTCCCAGTGGGAAGGAGATAGAGACTGGGAAGGAGGGCGGGATGGGGGAAAGGTGTTTTTAAGATTTGGTTCACTTGTCATTATCATACTCTGATTTGATTGGTGATAAATTCAATTTTCCCCAAGTTGAGTCTGACAATCCTTGCCCTTTAATCAATGAATGATTTCTCCCTTCCCTCATCTCATCTCATCTCATCTCATTAATCTTTCATTATATTTTCTCTACCCTAGTCCAGTTGCAGGGGAGGGATAGAGCAATTTTGGTGGGTATCTGGCATCCAGCCAGGGTCAACCTCCCACACAGTCACTGCTCTACCACTGTCCCACTAGGACCATCACCTCCTCAAAGCACGGCTCATGTTGTTCCCAGCACAATTTGTCCTTGATGAAGCTGTGTTGGCTAGTCACTGATGTTACCTTGTTCTTTGTGTGCTTCCAAGCAATCTTCTTGCAGATGAGAAGGGCAAGAGTTTTTTCCTGGAAACCTGCCAGAATGCTGCAGTTCAGGAGCTGCTTCTGATTCTTCCAACAATATGTGAGAAATCTTCCTTGGAATGGGGAAGACCAATGAAGTTATGAGAAGCTTTGCTCTTCATAAGAACAAACAGAACAAGGATGCACCCCAGATTGAACCACCACCCTCTCCACACTCCAAGGCCCTCTCTCCATGGCCTCCAACAGGGTCCTTGCAACATGCTGGCACAGCCACTCAAAGGATGCCAGGCCCTCCCCTTTCCTCTGTGCAGAAGAAAAGGCAGCTCTCTACACTCCAGGGACAGCGCCAGGGAACAGGGAAGAAGAGTCTGTGCAACACATAGCAATAGGCAATTCTTCTACGGAGTACTGGCAGAGCCCTTATGCAGGCTGACTGAGCATCCTTTTCCCGTCAGTGGGATGTATGGATGCTTTGACCCCTCTCAGCCACTGTCCAGCACAGATGGGTGTGCCCCTTGCAGGGTGCCAGGTAAGAGGGGAGGGTCATTGAGGATCCCAGCCTGCCTGGAAGGCTGTTACTATCATCTTGTACAGGGCATGGGATAAGGAGAAGGCTAGAGCCCAGGGCTCATGAGGGGAGGTGGAGCACAGTCCCTATGCCCAAGGGCCATGGGACAGCAGAGAGGTAGTTCCTGGGAGAAGCACAAAGGAGAAAGCCACTTCCCAGGAGGAGAAAGTGGAATCGGAGGAGGAGGAACACCACCCAAAATAGCATGAGAATATTTGTGCTTGCTCGTGGGACCAATGGTGTGCATTAAATGGATGTAGCTCTACTGGAGAGCAGCATGGGGCCCAGGTATGTCAGTATGCCAGAGGATGGATGGTGGAGAAGCACCATCCATGTGAGTGACTGCCGTGTGACTGATGGTGTGTAGTCCATGAATATGGATCAACCAAGGAACAGTGAGGGGCCCTGTTGTGTCAAACGATGAAGGAGTTGTGTGAGGCCCATGCATATTAACCCACCAAGGAATGGCGATTCCATGAGTGCCAATCTGACAAAAAAGGACATGCAGCCCACAGGGGCCGACACACCTGAAGATGAAGAACTGATGGATGTGGACCTACCTGTGACAAGGCTGATCTTTCATCACCCTGGCACACCTGGGCTGTTTTCCATGAGATCACATGAATGGCTGCCAAAGCAGTGCCCAGCCAGTTTCCCAACATCAGAGCAGCCTCTGCACCCAACATTAGCTTGGAGAGGACAAACTCTGTGGACATCCCACAAGCTCGCCCTCAAGATCTCTGAGCAGTAAACAGTTCATTTGATGAATTTAAAGGGTTGTGTGTGCCCTTCTTTCTCATCTTCATCACCCTCTGGGCAAAGGTTGTTTAGTTATACTGTACTTAATGCACCCCAGGATTTGGTTGATCCCTTTGAACACCAGGCCACATTGTCGGTTCATATTGAACTTAGAATCAATCACCAGATTCCTTTCTGTAAGGCTGCACTCCAGCTTCTTGTTCTCAGTCTATACATACATCCAGCATTACACTGTCCCCCAAGTGCAAAATCTGGCATTTGTCCTTGTTAAATTTCATATGGTTGGTGATTGCCCACTTTGGTAGCTTTTCCCCTCGATACCTAGAGACTCTCAACCATCGCCAACTGCAAGTGCTGTACAGTCCAACCCCTCCTTTATGTACAATTCCTCTCCACCTCATCAGTCCTGCCTATCTTTCCTGAAGAGCCTATAACCATCCATCATAGTACTGCAGCCACAGGATTTTTCCCATAAAATATCACTTATGTGCACTGTTCCACTATGCCCCCTTGAGCCTTAGTCAGACACCAATCCACACCGAAATGGCAGTGGCTGAATTCATGGCCTGCCCCAAAATGGCTGACTGACCTCTTGGTAAGCCCCAAAATAGCACCAGCTGACCATGGGGGTCCTGTGGGACACATTAAAGAGCAGGCATGCGCCTGTGGGGAAGACTCAGCGGACCAGAGCAGATAAAACGATAGTGACACGTGTCAAGTGGTATGCTCAGCTGCCCTTGATTTAAAAGCATCTGAGACCACGCTGGGTCCTAGGGTTGTGACTATATACCTTTTTGTCTTCTTTTCCTCTCTCTTTTTCTCTCTCCTAACTACTTCTTCTCAAAATAGATTGTAAGACTGACTAAAATACTTCCAGTCAATGCCTTAGTAAGTGCCTTGTTGTATTGGGGTAAGTTAAGCTTTGCTATGTTAAAATTTGTGAAATGCCTTACTTTGTCTGCAAGTCATTTTAAAACTAACCAAGTAGCTTGTTCTACTTTAATGTTCTGAAGTTTGCAAGTAAAACTTTTGTTGTTGTGCCTTCTGAGAATTTTGTAGTTTCTCCTGCACACTGGCCAGAGTACATGAAACTACTTTCCCCTGAACTCACCAAGCAGGCCAGGACATTACAAGAATTAAGAGGAAAAAGCTCTTAAGAGGGATAAATTATCCTCTTTTTATTAAAATATTTATATCTTGATCTGGTATGTGGGAAAACTAATGTGTTTACATGTCTATTACCTTTGGTACATGGTCTTGAGTCTGGTTTCAGATTTTGAGAGTTAAGAGATTGATGCAGTAACATCTTCAGGTTTTGTCTGTGACAATGGAAATAGGCAGGGATGCAGGTTCAAGGCTTAAAATACTTTGCCTGTCCAGGGGTTGTCTAGACTTCTGTGATAAATGCTTAATTTGAAGCTGAACCAGAAAGCTTCTGACTTGGTAACACTGTTTCAGATCAGTTCTAGCTTGCTTATAAATCTCTTTTGGAAGAGACAATCTAAGTGGTAAAGACTCATTTGAACTTTTTTCAATGTAATTTTTCCAATATTTTCAAATAAATTTTAAAGGAATATATAAAACCATTACCAGAAAATAAGGTATTTCATGTCAAAGCAATCATTTTGTTAAAAGTTACTTAACTGAGTTATCAATGTTTATTAAAGGTAAAAGAGGTCTTTTGAGATAGTAACATATTTTCTAAAAGGAACAGCTATCAAAAGTAACTGATAAAAAGCAATTAATTCAGAGATGAAGATTCATTTTCTGCAAAAATATAGTTCAGAATTATATGCTGAAAAATAATCAGCTTAAAGTTACTTTCAAGTACATGGCATTTCTACAGTGGTTGGAGGTTTTTTTGTCTGTTTATTTTTCTTTGGGTTGGGTTTTTTTGCACTATTAAATTTTATTACTATGTAGAATGAAAAGATTATGCTAGATTGTTTTAGAGATAGTTATTCTGCAATGACTGGGTGAAATTGTATGACATCTGATATCTGATATCTGTGGAATATCTCTGCTTGCTGGTGAGGAAAAAACGTAGATCCCTGAGTTGGAGCTGGTTGCACAGAGACTGTCAAGATTTTTCCGATCCAAAGCTATTGGCTGTATCTATGTGCAGCTACAGATTTTATTTCTCTATGACTTTCTGTAACTAGTTTTTGTAAGAAAACAGAACTTCTTTACTGTCTTTCCAGAATTGTTTTGTAATGATACCAGCACAAATCAGGCTCTCAAGTTTGCAAAAGGGAAAAATTGAAACAACATTAGAAAAAATTCTGTGTTTGAAGGTACTTGGGAGATACTTAGTATGGTTTATTAATTTATTTTTTATATAACAAAGAAATGAAGAATTCTGCACTAGGTGAGAACGATTTCTCCTCCACATCTTAAATAATCCACAATTTTCATTAAAACGAAAAACCTAGGAAGTGCTCAGGGCACTTGAACTGGGATCTTTCATGTGACAGTGCACAACACTCTCAGTATCAGGTAAATGGTTTATGGCTTTTGAGGATGCCTTTGTTACCCTTTTAGATACCTTTGGCTGTTTAGATTCTGTTCTGAAAATTGATATTTCTAGATGAAGTGAATAGAGGCTTATGCTCATTCTTCTAGGTTAAGTGGATTCATTTTCAGATGTCCATTTTTTCCATCATTTATAGAGGAAAATAGACAGTTTTATACTTGTTCCCACTATACTTTTGTCTTCTTGCACAGCTGCCCATTGATCAAGTAGTGCATGCACTCAGTTTCAGTAAATGAGATTTTCCATATGTTGACCTATTTTTACACTGCCATCCTTCTAGTTACATGCTGTGGCTTGAGGAAAATTGAATAGGATGGAGATGGAAGAACTGACTTTAGCATTTGTTGTAAAAATTGCTTCTCTTCAATAGTACCTTGTCAAATTTTGTTTTGAAGTTGTCTGAAAAAAAACATTTCTCTTGAGCGTGTTCTCTCAGACACCACAGCAATAAAATAGCAAACACCATCAGAATGGTCAATACAAATTTCAAACATGGCTCCCCCAGCACTGACAGGAATGTTGTCAAACAAGCTGCTGAGAAAAGAGAAGGGTGTGCACATGACTGCATGCAGTAAATAGCACCACTTTTCTTGCCCTTCCTGCCCCTCATTGCAGGTTCCTCCCAAAAGAAAGCACCACAAGGCATTCTGAAATGCATTCCCACGTGTAAGGTATCATTTGTGTGAAAGTATTCAAATTGTCTCAAAGCAGCTATAATATTGTGATTGTTATTCTGATTTTATCGTTATTATGATTCAATTATGATTTTGTAGCAGTTTGCACTCAATTATGAAGTAATGAATAGGAGGAAGATTAATTTTTCATTGGTGTAGACAAATTGGGGTGTTTTAAGTAATCTGAGCATAGAGATAACCTCTGTGTATGCTTCTGTGTGTACAAAGACACAGAGAGTAATGATTGCTGCATGTGTATATTTCTGCCATTGCTACCTCTTTGTATTCACACTGAAAAATACAAAGGGAAAAAAATCTCTTGCTTCTGTAGAGAATGTCTCTCTCATTCTCCTGAAAGGTACAAAAGAATGACTGGGAAAAGTAAATATTAGATCACAGAGGAAAAGATTTAATAAAGAAAAAAGAAACAAGCACCCATCTCCAAGAGGATCCCCACGGCAAAGGTTCAAAGGGCACGAAGAAAAAGACTGGAGAGTCCTCCAATGCTCTCAGAGAAGATGACTAAGAAAAAAGAGGTTTGACTTTTTTCCTCCTGTATGTAATAAGATGACCTTTTCCAGTCTTGTCAGGGCTGAAGGAGGGATTTGCTGTTTAAGCTCTTACATGACATATGTGTCAAAAGCCTGAAGCTTTTGGGAAAAAGAAGATCCTGAAGGGGCAAGAAGGAGGCTGACATCTGAAGCTCTGTTCAGGGATGCCTGTGCCAGTTCTGACATGAATGGCTTCATAAGTTTAAGATGGAAGAAAAAAATGGATTCATTAAGACAAGGAAGTAAGTTCAGTAACTTCCCCTGGGGTGTTCTCAGGTTCAGATTCCCTTTTTGCTTCTTTTTTCTGCTCATTCATTCAACAGTCAAGAGACTTGGATCTCATTCCTTCTCACCATGCTATCATCTCTTGTTATAAAACAAAAAATTCTTTGAAAGAATAAGCTTATTCTGATATGAAATAGAGAGGAAAGAGGAAGATATCTACCTGCTTTCCTTTCAAACTAATCTCAGGTCAGAAAACATAAAGATCTACAAGAACTTCAAATATGAAGCAGATACTCTGCAGGTTCTTGTGCAAGAAGGAGGGTCCAAAAGAAGACATTTCTCATCATAAGATGGAAAAGGAATTTCTTGATTGGGAATATGCTCAGTATTTTTGAAGTTATTCTATTAAACTTTGTAGTTGCTTCAGTGTGGGGTACCAATGAGCTGAAGAATTTCAGAAGGATGCTCTAACAATGGCTGGCTGTGTCAGACCAAAGCCTGTCATTGTATCCCTAAGTCTGGCCGAGAATGAAAGCTTACTAGGAGAATAGGGCAAGTAGAGAGTGATATGTCTCTGGAATATCCTCCAAAGTAATTCCAATTCAAGGATCAATGTGAAAGTACTTTTATAGACAGAACTATGTTTCTGTATTTTACAGCCTTCACAAGGGTTTTTTTGTCAACGTTTTTATTTTTTTACTGACTAACCAAAAAATATCTGGTTCTACATTTGTAAGAATTATTTTTGTAATGGAGAAACATAGATCTAGATGATGTTTTTCTACTGATTTTTTGTATGCTTATGAAAAAGAAAAAAGATGACTGTGTTTATAAATGTAGTGTGATTTCAGAGTATCTTGACTAATTTCTAATTATTTCTCTGTGCAGGAGTTGATCTCAGAAGACATCTTGTACTCCGAGCTGGAATTTGACTCATGGTAGGTTAGCTATATTACTGGTAAACCCAATTTTGATAGCCTCATTCTCTGAAAGGGTCAACTTTAATGGAATAGTAAAACCTGCTGTTTGTTAGAGGGGAGCAACATAGTCTGCAAAGTTGTTATAGTTGATAACTGAAGGAAATAATGAAAGGTTCACTTCTGGAAAGATCTGTACAGTTATATTTTATACATTACAATATTCTGGGATCAACATAGCAAGATATTAAAATATTTCATTTATAGTGTTCTTGGACTTGTAGCAGTCAGAACTTGAAAGTGGTTTTCTTTCATTGCTAATTACACAGCTATATTCTCAAGGCTGAGTAGGGTTATTTTATGATGAATGCATTAGGGACAAATAATGCATTGTTTCATTGTAGCTGGAAAGTTTTTAGGCCTTATTTTCTAAGGGAGTAAGCCCTTTGCTGCAATATAATTTTTATGTCCCCAGACCTAAGCTGGAATTTTATTTGTAGATGCAGCATATCTTATGGATGTATTTTATAAAATATTTATTTTCATTCCTTTGAGAAAGCTCTGATATAAATTTGATGATGCCTGTGTTTATTCAGCAGTTTGGACTGTTACTTATGTTTTCAGAAGTTTCTTCTCAAAGGAACTCAGTTTTATAGATTTTCAATTCCTGTTGTGTAGATTAACCCAGGATTCCTGTGAATTTGATGTCACATTAAGATACAGTTGGACAAATGTAGTTCATATCATTAGTGCGCCCCTCAAGCTGTTTATGTGACTGCAAGTGCTGTGTGGGAGCTGCATATTTTAACACTGCACTTCTAAACAATAGATCTGTGGTATAAGACACAGGAAATGTTGGACATCCATGATACATCTGAAGACAAAGGTCTGAGGCTTCGTTTTTATCTTCCTCACATTCCCAGCTGCTGGTGCATTGCTCTCAAGCAATGCAGGTACCACAGCATGGGGCATGAATCTTGGGCTCAGAAATGAAACAGTTAGTCATAATTTCATTTACATCTATTCCTCACAAAACAATTTCACCAACAGGGGTTAAATGAATGGATTCTCAGCATCAGATGAGTTGATAGATAATAATGAAGGACCCTAATGGCACATACATAGCAAAACAATGAAAATCTTAGTTTAGACTCCTTACAATAAGTTGGGATTTGGGTAATGAAACAGAATTAGGATGAGTTAGACAAAACAGAGGAGATGGTTCTTCACACAGTGGGTTGTAGAGCTGTAGAGCTCATTGCCAGAGAGTGTTATAGATAGTGAAAGGATACCTAGACCCAGAAATTCCTGGACAAAAGCATGATAGATAAAGCCATTTAAGGATATTAAATATGAATTGATACCATGGATTTCATAGAAGTACTAAATATACATCCTACTGTGTAAGTGCATCATATGGAAAATATTTGGCAGGGCATACATATAAATGGGAGAAGTTCTTGACTGGTTCTGGTTCTTTTCTGTTTTAACCATCTGCTTGTGACCAGGATTTGAGACAGAATACCAAGCCAGCTAGACCTCTCTCTGGTCTAGTGCATCTTCTGTTCTTTTGATGTGAACTCACCGAAGTTAGCTATTTGCTTTGTTAAAGTATAAAGATCTGTGGCTGTCTGCAATATTTTCAGGTGTACAGAGGTATAAGGATTTTGTAGTCTATAGTGAGCGAGGAGGACCCAAAGCCTTTATATTTATGGACTAACTTGCAAGTCTGCAAGGTCTTTTTCTCTTTTTTTCATTTTCTTTTTTTCAGAGGGGTTTGGTGGTGAAGACTGAGGGATAGGGTAACAAAATAATCTTGTTGGTAACTTGGGTTTTTGTTTTATTTTTACTATAAAAGTTATATAGCAATGAAAGAAGATACTCATCAAGCATTCAGAAAAATACAGCACTGCCTGGTGGAAGAGTTAAATTTTGTCAAGGTATGTGAATTTACATTTGTGTGTTCAATTTGGGAAAGTAATATTCCCATCACTTCAGAGATGTGTCTGCTATTTCAAAAGGAATGACTGACAGAAAGGTCTGGAGTACTGTTAGTTGTCTGTAAAGCAAGTGGAAGCATCTCAAGTATATCTAAGCAGAATTTGAAAGTCTTGACAGAGTATATTATTTAAGAATACTTGGCGGGAATGAGTAAACCCCAACAGCATGTATCCTTTCTGTCCTGATCCATGAAAATTACTCAGGAGTGGAAGGCAAGGAAAAAATGTAGAGCATCTTATCAGTATGAAAGGTAATGATTATGATGCAGCAAAAATATATTTTTAGAAACCAGGAGACTGAATGACTCAGAACGTAACTAGAGATGGGGGAAAACTCACAGCCACATTTGCAGACTCTTTGCAGATATACTTATGTCTGTAAGATTACTGGTAAAAGTAAGACAGAGTGCTATCAGAAAATCAGAGCGAGGACATAAGGTAGTTATGTGTGTGATTTGGAATGCCTACCAGTGTGAACACAGCTGTGAAAGATAGCCTCCCACTGATACCATGCAAATAGCAGTATTGCAGTCTTTGCTAGTGAACCTCCCGGAAGCAAAAGGTTGCACATCAGAAAGAAATGCATATATTGTCTTTAAAAAATTCTGACTCCACGCAGGAATGAAGAAATCCAGTGTTTCTAGCGGAATACTAAAGTTTATTCACAGCAGTAGTGAATTTTCCAGCAAACAAAGAGCAAGCATATTTCAAAGACCATATACTCACAGAAAAGAGAAAAACCACCCCAAACCCTGCAATAACACTACCACTGAGAAAGAGAACGTCTTCACCAGTTTGAGTACCATGGACTGCCAAGGAGCAGAGGTAGAGAGAGAACTCCAGATGCTCCACCATATGCTCCTGGGGCATGCCTTATGGAGGGTTGTTTGAGCAAACCAGTTGTATGTTTTTCCTCAATCCTAACTGGAACAGATCAGGATATTCATGTGTGGGCCTAAAGACAAAAGAAAAGGAACACAGAGAAATTGCAAAAGTCGCTCCCAGTGGGATGGAGGAGAGGAAAGAAGATGGGTGGGGAACAAAATGTCCAGAGGAATATTCCATACCATATAACATCACACCCAGCAAGAAATCAGGGTAAGGAGTGTTGGGGTTTTGTCTTCCAGTATGTCCATTTCTCAGAGACTGACTGGGCATCAGTCTGCTTGTGGGAGGGGTTTTGCCTTTGCAAACCCACCCACCATCTTTCCTACGTTTGTAAACTACTTTTTTGAGTCCCAAAAGTTTTTCTGCTTTCTCTCATCCTGTTCTCTCCCCTGTCCTGCTGGAGCGAGTACTGAGCAAGTGGCTGTGGGGGTGTCTAGTTGCTGGCTGGGGTCAACATATCACAACATAATGTAGTTACTTACTATCATATGAATGTGCACTATCACTCACTTTATAGCTAAATATATACCTGTGTTTTTATATATTAAAGACAGTGTTCATGCCTAAAATATGTGCCAAGATTTTAGATTTTAGCTTATTCTGTAATAGAGTCTTGCGGTTTTGTTTTTAACTCTCATAAAGGTACAAGCGTATCTTAAATTTTTTAAATTAGTTGCTAGAGTGGAGTTAACACACCTTAAGACATATTAGCAAAAAAAACCCAAAACCAAAAAATTAGAATTTATAATAATCCTTAAGATGACTGGAATTGAGCAAATTATGTCCTGTCTGGGAAATACTGATTTATTTCCTCCTATTTCTCCAGTTCAAGCAGTTTTCTGCTTTTGTCCATTAATAAGGCTAAAATCTCTGTAATTAAGTAGGAAAACCTCCCACAGACTAAATTCTTTTAAAGTATAATCGCAACTAAAGTACAGCCTTGTCACTGCTACAGAGGTCCTGTTTTAAAGAAGGTCTATTAGGACAGATTTTTCAGGGTACATTCTTGTACTAGAATTATACATTTTGTTGAAAATTATTTACCTGAAAATTTGAATTTATGAGTTAATATGTTTACATACCTCTGTTCAAAGTAAAGACTGCACCTTAGCAATTAGCAAGATATTAAATAGTTATTTCTTTATGTTCCTGTCTCCTGAGCTTCAAAATACATACATCAGTGAATTTCTGTTAATGTCTTCTTCAAAATGTTACTGAAGAATATAGCAGGGATTTTGATTTTGAATCAGTGTAAGAAATAACAGAGAATATCTAATAGCTTCTTTAGCCACTAAACCAATGTAACTTATTTTTCCATTGGTAGCTTTAGGGTATAAATTCTGTTCCTCTTCTCCATGACTGTATTTTTTTTTCCAGTCCAAAATACTTACCAAAAAAAATGATGTTTTAACAGAGCATATCACAGACAGACATTATCAAGTTATCAAGATAACTTGCACATAGTCGTTTTGTTCTAGTGCACTTGCTTTAATGCAATGAACTGATACAACAGATACCAGATATTCAACTATAAGTGATTGCTGAGGGTTTTTTGAGCCCAAGAGTATTGTGTTATCTGGCATACATATGGTTCAAAGATGAAACATGTTCTTGTTTTCTTAAAGATTATATAATTAAGTTATAATTATTCTCTTTTCATCCACGGTTCTAAGCAGCCTTTGCAAACATTAAACAACTTGTGAAAGTAATTAAACATTGTCTCTCCAATCCCTAATCTTGTCAAGTTGTGTGGTAAGAGATGTGGAAGGCTCATTAACAAAGGAGGAAATAATCCCTTATTTTATTACAAATATATAAACAGCCAAACTATTTACAAAAACAAAGTTCCAAAGTCACCTGTAAGTTTATAGAGCAATAAGTGTTGGCTTACAAAAGCAGTGCATTCACCTGAGCAGAAGGTCTTCTAAATTAATTCTCATTGTTATTTTTATGTTGTCCATTTCTAGTCAACAGCAAATAGAAAAATTCCTTAGAGTTTTTCTATTTTTTTTTTTTATAGCATACATTGTCAAGCTCTAGCACAGAGATTCTGTGCTTGACAGAGGGTCTTTGTTTTCTTTTTCCAGCTATAGGAAAAATATTGCTTCTTTTCTCATATTTAGCCTTGTTTATGTCTCCAACTCAGGGTAGTTGTGTTAATGTTACAGGAGAAAAAACCAAAACTAAATCAAAAAAACTCCACCATGGTTAACTTTGCAGTACTGTGGGCACATTTCATGTCATACTTCTCTATTTAATATATTTTAAAGCCTTTTATAATGCAGATTTTAAGATGACCTCTGGTCATTTGATCAGCCATGAGAAAGACATGGCCTGGACAGCAAAGCAGGCATTCAGTCACTTAAAACCATTTGGCAACCTTCCTAAGAAGAGTACCTGCCATAATATGTTTGGCTCCTATGCTCCTCTAAGGAATAAAGCTATATGAAGAATGAACAGGAGAGCCCTGAGAACATGTTACAGTGCCACATCTCAACTGTATTCACCAGTGTATTTAGTTTGCTGGGGCATATTCTGAAAGCAGTAAGTAGCTAGTTAAGAAATCTTCAAAAGCAGAAATATTTAACTAAAATACAATCATGATTACATAACAGGGTCTGCTTGAAGTCTAAAGCTATTCTAGGTTTACAGGGGTTTTAAGAGTGAAATAATACAAATTTCTAAGTCTCCTAATCCTTTGTGCTTATCCAACAAACACAGTTTATACAAATTTCTCAAGTCACTGGCTGGCTGAACTTGCTGGCTTTAGGCGCTTAGAGTGTTGAAGTTAAGGATCCCCTGCACTGCCAATCAGAACAGAAGTTTGGACTCACCTGTAGAGATTGATGAGGAAAGATCATAGCTGCCTTTCTTTGCCTCTAGAGAGGACAGAGGCAGAGGAAGCTCAGCACCTTGGCTCGTGATAGGACTCCTCTGTCAGCCTGGGAGTTGCATGTCTGCTGTACACCATGGGTTCGTTTGCGATGAGGGGAAATTGATTTCCCCCAGCACTTTTTTTATGTTCGTACAAGTAGGCAGAACTGGGGAAAGTATCTTGATGGACTGTAGCAGGAACAAAACCCAAGTTAGTTCTGGTGCTAGTTTGGTGCCTACCTACAGGTAGCTAAAGTCTCAGACAAGAACCCCATGCGCCCCTGCTAATCCTCTGCTACAGCAGTGTCATAGCGCAACACCCATGCATGTTTCCTCAGTCTATCTTTAAAGAACCGTAATTTACTGGAAAATATATTCCTGAATATTACTATAATAACCCTCTTGAGTCTCTTATATCACTGGGTGCAATCGAAAGGGCAGACCTCGAGCTACTGTAAATCACGCTGGCTCCATTGATTTCAGTAGAGCTCTATTGATTTACTGCTGCAGAGGATCTGGTCTGAAATATTTCTGTGGTATTGTGTGCATTTAGAGTTAGAAGATTTACAGGCTCTATAATAAAGCTAAGAAGCCTCAGCATAACTATTCTCAACGGCTGATATATTTCTTTGTCTTAGTATATAAACAATTAACATCACCAGTCCGAGTAGTGTAACACAGGAAAATTAATATCTGGGATAGGGCAATGGTACTAGCTGCTAGGAAACTTCTCAATCAATGCTAATAGGAAAACATTTCTTCTTATATGTGCTTTTTACTGACATATTCAGGGTATAGGGTCATACTGCAAATGTCTGAGTCTGAGAATTGGAAGGAAAAAGACACACTGGATTGACATGCCTCCTAATCAGCTGTATAGAATTTTACACTTCAGAGTAAATGTTTTTAATTATAATTAGCAAAGTTATTTGTAGGAAAAAAAAAAAAAGATATGCCAGATGTGTTGAGAGAAATGAAACTTGAAGTGTTGATAACTGGTTCACTAACGATTTTCAAAGGTCATTTCAAGTGCCGTAATGAATTCTGCTTAAAAGCTTGTCTGAATGTAGCCCTTTCTCTTTCTCTACAGATGGAAAGAATGATAATCTTCGTTGCAGGGAACAGCAGCGCACCAGACTGCTCTATCAGTACTTTAAAACAATTGCAGTGTAGATGAGAAGGTGTTAGTTAAGTCACAGCTACCTAAAACCACAGGTGTAAGTGACTTAATTTTAGACACATCAAGTAGTTGCAATTGCCATTGTCCTTGTTTGGATAAGACCTGAATAACTTTTATATGCGTGTATATAGGGTGTTGAGCCAAGGAAAGCTTAATCAGTGTAAAAACTTCCCTGCACAACAGGTAGAACTGCCCTACATCCTGCTCTTCCCTTCCCAACCCTGACCAAACAGTCTTCTTGCCTTGGCACTTTTTTTCTTTACTGCTCCTTTGTGCTTCTGGAGTACTTAATATTCATGCCAGTTTATCTCACTAAGCTGACAGTGGGTGGGAGGAGGAGAGCAAATAATTTTCTTTAGGCTTACTTGAGGCATCTGAAGAAGAGCCAAAGTAGTAAATGTGTGGGAAAAAATGACAGAGCTGGGAAGCGAGACAAGGCCCCACTTCTATAAAAGAAACTAACTGCCAAACGAGCTCAGTTGTTTTATCTAAATGTGGCATCCTAATGCAGTATAACCTAAACATCCTAGACTGAACACTGAGAAAGCACTAGAGTCTCTGAGTATGCATACATTTAATTATTCAATAATGTGTCCGTAATTGCAGAAATATAATTAAAATGTCTAGCACTAGAAATAAAGATTGTTAGAACTGGAATTCACGTTGTTCCACATGCTGTGTTTCATAGAAGCACAGGAAACATCTGAATGTAGGCATGTATCATCATAAGTAATGATGACCCTTGCTAGCTGTTGTACTACAGGTGTCCAAAGAGCAGGAATTCAGTTTTTTTCTACATTCATAGAAATTTGGAAATCAAATAGTTCACTTTAACTTCAGCATTGCTAGCTTGAAAGTGAAAGTCTTGTTTTATCACCTGAAGTGATCTCTGCTGATCCCACTTGCTCATTAGAATTCAATTACCTTTCTCCTGAAATTTAACTACCCTAGATTGTCCTACTGTACAAAGCATGTCAATGAAGACCTGTTGAAGGGAGGACGAAGAAGAAAATACAAAAGTAATCTGGATGTAAGGAGGAAATGGAGAATTTGCTAGGGGGTCATAAGGTAATCCTTTGCAAAATATAAAAGGAAATTACAAAACTACCATACGTGATCTCAGAGCATTGTACCTCTGAACAGATGAACTATATAAATGGCTGTGACAGGTCAGATAAGCTTCCCTCAAACTCGAAAAAAGTAACTATAACTTCCAAGATATTGAGACTATTGCCTGTATTGTCATGCAGTGTATTGTCATTTTGATTGTAGTATGGGTGACAACTCAGATGCAGCACTTGGTTGGTTGGTTTTATTTATTAGAACAATAGGTGTCTAGTTGCTAATAACTTGAATAATAATGTCCTTAGGAAATGTGAATAGCAATGAGTACATTTCTGGATGATGTTTCTGTAAAAAGCCCATTTAAAGATCATAGGGTCTATAGATAGATTTGGATTGGAAGGGACCTGAAGGATCATCTACTTCTAATCCCCCTGCCAAGGGCACAGACACCTTCCACTACACCAGGGTGCTCAAAGCCCCATTCAACCTGGCCTTGAACACTTCCAGGGATAGGGCATTCACAACTTCTCCGGGCAACCTGTTCCAGTGCCTTATATCCGTCACAGCAAAGAATTGCTTTGTAGTATCAAATCTAAATCTACTCTCAGATTAAAACAAATACCTTTGCCCTATCACTACGGGCTCTTGTAAAAAGTCCCTCTCTCTCCTTCTTCCAGCCCTTTCAGGTACTGGAAGGTTGCAATAAGGTCTCCCTGGAACTGTCTCTTCTTCAGTCTGAACAGCCCAACTCCAAATGTGCTTCAGCCCTCTGATCATTTCTGGTGCCTCCTCTAGAGTCCCCCCACGAGGTCCACGTCTGTCCTGTACAGAGGACCCCAGAGCTGAATGCAGATTCTGGGTGGGGTCTCACCAGGGTGGAATAGAGGGTCAGAATCCCCTCCCTCGCCCTGCTGGCCAACTGCTTTGGACGCAGCCCAGGACACGACTGGCCTTCTGGGCTGGGAGTGCACATTGCTGGGTCATGTTGAGCTTCTTGTAAATCAACACACCAGAGTAATTTTCCTCAGGCCTTCCTTCAGATTATGGATTTGGGTTGAAAGTATGATACCTCTTGTCCTGCAAATGGAATTTTAATGGCACATGTGCTGAGACAATGTGCAATAAAGAAGGCAAGGAAAATTAATGAGTTATTGTTGATCACAAAGGCACGAAACAATACAGTAAGATAACCATTTAGAACAGAACAAAACTGAGTTTTCTATTTTTTGAAAAATTCTGCAATTTCAAATCTAGTTTATACTTCTAAAATGCAACAAAAGTAAAACAGGAAAAATGTCTGAATTGCTTTGAGCTAATAGTTACAAATGGGATTAAATTAAGATCTCTCATTCTCATGTAGCTTTTTAATTTTTTCTTTGTATTTATATACATATAAATATATATTTATGTGTGCATATATGTGTGCATGTATATTTAAAAATGCCTATTTTCTTAAAATGTCTCATAGCTTCAGAAATTGAAATTATTCTTTCTGGAAGGTTACTAACCAATATGAATGAAATATCAATAGTATTGAAAACAATTTGGAAAATCAGTTAATCATTCAAGTTTTTCCAAAATACGTCAGCAAAAAGTAGAACTTTGACTGGTTTGAATACCAGTAAATTGAAGAAATGTGCTCACCATGGAGCACATTTTTCCTATTTTTCCGCTCTTGCTGACCTCCTAAACATAGAAACATAGAATATACTGAGTTGGAAGGGACCCATAAGGGTCCTTGAAGTTAACTCCTGGCCCTGCACAGGACACCCCAGGGGTCACACCACGTGCCTGAGAGCAGTGTTTATACACTTCTTGAACTCTGTCAGGCTGGTGCTGTGACCGCTGCCCTGTGGAGCCTCTTCCAGTGCCTGTCCAGCCTCTGGGTGAAGAATCTTTTCTTAATATCCAACCTAAACCTCTCCAGACACATATGTATCATATATCTGGTAATACAATCTGGTATAAAAATGATAACATGCAGAAATTTGAAAGATAGCATATTAAACTTAAAAACTGTGTTGTACTTGTCACCTGAGTTACAGATTCATCTGAAGCAAGTAAATATCATCACTTTTATTTTTTTGTGGTTCTTTCATAGAGTACTTTTGAGCCAATAGTGCTCCATGGATCCATGCAATTCCATGGTTCCACAAAGTATGCTAGACCTTGTCTTTTTACTAGAGCCTGGTTTGGACAAACGCCAACTAATTCCTTGTTTTTACAGATAGCCCTCTGCTCTAAACTGCTTTTCTTTGAGAGCTTCATTTTTCCATGGCACTGCAATTTTGCTGTGAGAAAGTGCTGGGACAGCTGTTTGGTGTATAAAACATTCTTTGTGAAGAGTGTGCATCAAATTTAGGAAGGCGTTGGGGTTTTTTTCCCCCAAGGAAAAAGTGGAAATATATATGACTTTGAAGAATTTCATGCAGTGTTGTTGTTTTAGTCCCGTCTTTGAACAAATAAATAACTTCCAGAACTATAAAATGCATTTTCTGAAGCTGGACAAAAAATGAGATTTTTACATTAAACATGAAAGTAATCCATTCTGTAAATATTGGCTATTTGCCATGTACTGATATCTTTCACTAGCTCCTTGCACAGTAAGTTAAGACTGCTAATGTGTGCTGGTCATATTCTTGCACTGCTGAAGAAAACAGATCTTAACTGAGGCCTAAAGGAAGTTGAAAAAAAAAAATTGAAAGTTTCACTGTAAAGCTACCATCCATATTATCCTCATCCTTGTTTATTCATTATAATATTAGCCTGAATTGGGCTGAAAATGGGCTTTTCTTTTGGCTTCTAAATTCTGTTCAACACAGTAATTTCCAATTCATAGTGCCATGGAAAGTGGTCTAGCTGGCTTATGAAGTTTAAAAGGAAAATCTGCAAACTGTCAGTGTCAGTGCCTGTGTTGATCTAGCAAGAAGGATGGGTGTTTGAAAACCATTCTGTGGTTGGAAAATAGGAGAGCTCCTAGATTAAAAGTCAAGAATGAAAAAAAAAAAATGCATAGACGAACAGGCTAAAATTTTCAATACATCAAGAAAACATTTCATTCCTTACCAGAAACAATGGTGCAGAATCTCTCCGGTGCCTGTAAAAACATTCCTGGTGGCACTGCTGAATACCTTCAGAATAAAAATCATTGATTTCTTTTTTGGGGAGGAAGGAAGTTAGGAGGAGAGGGAAAGGGGACAACTGCTGTATAATCTAACATTTTTTCTAGCTCAAAGTAATTTTTTCTTTCTTCAATTCTGCATCTGAGAGCTGGCATTTTATCATTTCAGCATGTCACACTGTTACACTATGCATTGCGGTTATGCATTGAAATGTCAGTTTCACCTAAAAATGGAAAGATGTGCCACACACCCGTTTTCAGCTAATAAGACATCCGTTAGCTCATGTAACAGATTTCCAAGGCAGTAGGAAGAGACGAGATTAGCTGAGTACCCTTATATATTATTCACATATCTAAAAATACAGAATGTTTACCCTCATAAGTTTTGAATTCCACATTTTCTAGAGTAAAAATGCAGTTAATCTATTAAAAAATATTTTGTCTTTGTTTAGAATAAATGAGGTTTTTCCCCATGGCTTAATATTCCACAGCCTAGTAAACAGGAATATGCCTTGCTACTTAATATATTTATTTCCCAGCATTGCTTAATAAATGTAGGAGGTGATATTGCGTGATTAAGTTTCATCCAATTCTGTCTCATCCAATCCTGTGCTTGATGGAAATAAGATCTGAAAATGAAAAATTCTTTCCCTGGCAGCCTCCATCATCCTTGCTCCTTTTTCCTTGCCCAAGGGCTGAGCTGTGTGAGGGTCCATAAGGAACTGGATCAGCCCCAACCATTTCTCACTAAAATGTTCAGAGTCAGTAATGAAATAAACCTTTCCCTTGCTGAAAGGGAGTATGTAAAGTATGAAGGTTTCATCTGTACTTCTTCATGTTCTTAACAATTTCTAAACTCATCCAAGGAAGAGTATGACTAGTAAAGCTGTACCTTTCCTCACAGTTCTTACTAGACTCAGTGTTAAGAATGTGTCAGTTTTGTGGATCCAGTTTGATCTAGGCTTTTGAATAAACTATAAGATTATTTAATGCCTAAGAAAATTATTTTGTAACTTTCTTGTAAATATTCATTGCTTGTACGGGTTATGAGTACTGAAATAACTAAACCAATCCCCAAATCTCCAAGAATCCATATTTCAGTGCTGTAATACAGGGGGCAGGGAAAGGGAATGGAGAGTTTAACACAGCTCAAAACATGGATAAAAAGTTATAGATCTTCTTCTCTGAAGGCTGATTGAAGCCTTGCGTTTTCTCCTTGCCTTTGTGAGTAACTTTCATGATCTTTCTTTTCCCTAAGTAATGTTCTCTTTGTTGCATTGAAGGAATTAATTAATTTCCGTAAGAAGGTAACAGTGCATCTAGGATCTTTTAGATATAGGTCTCTTGGGTTTTGCTTGTTGTCGGTGAAAATCGTTTCTTCCACAAACTGTCATCACTGCTTTTTTTGGGTGGTAGCAGCGGAAGGGGTTTCAAGCAGAAAGAACACAAGACCTACTTCTCGCATGGGGTGTTTCTTACTGCTCAAGAATGTCATGTTGCAGAAACACAAAACTTCTATTATATTCTAGTCTACATTCCATTCTACTTCTTTTTTTAACCCTGGAAGGAGTCACACATGATGCAATGTTAAATACATAGACTTACCAGTATGGCTGGACATCTTCACTATGGTAGAGGGAAACCCAGCCAGGTCAGTCAGTAGAATTCTCACCTTATGGAGAGGGTTTTTTTTAAAATTATATACATAATGTATAAATATATATATAAAGAGAGAGAAAGAGAGACTGAGACCACTGAAAGCTGTTTTTGCATGCTTTGATACACAGGTAAGATTCTGAAGACTTAATTTGAAGAAAAGGCTTTCTACAAAAACATCAGAACTCCTTTTTATATTGCACCTTCTTTCCATCTCAGGTTTAATCTGAGCTCTTCAGGGCTTTAATTTTATTTCTTTGATTTCTTTTTTTCTTTTCTTTGAAGCAGGAGAGTACACTCACAGGTTATTCATTATTGTTTATCATGTGTTTTGCACATTGCCTTCCCAATGATGCAGCATATGGACCTCCATAAATAATTTTCTTACACCTCTATTTCAACCTAGTGTTATTCCAAAGAAGGTCTTACTGAACTTTGCATGGACTAGGATACTACTGAAAATGGAAAAGCACTCTGGTCTGTTTCTGTGCTGTTTAGTCTTCAGTCAGAGCTGATGAGAGGGAAAAGGGAATTGCCCATTTATAGGCAGATCCTGAGTTGTGGAGTCTTTGGTTTATTTTACGTTGGAATCAAAAGTCAGCAGTCTGGAATCTCTGGCAAAAGTTAACAGTCCATTTTGGCCCATCTCTCTGTTGGAGATCCCAAACACCAGATGGGTGCCTGTGCATCTGGGCAGCTGGAGAGAAGCTCAAGCCTTTCTACCTGCCAGCCGGACAGACAGCGCTCAGAACCGTGGCAAACCAAGCAGCCAGCAAGAGGATAAGGCATTTGGCCTTGGGGAGAATGGTGGAAGCTGTCGGTAAGGCAGGAGCTGGGCAGCAGGCTAGCTGGGCTGGAGCCAGCTGTGCTCTTGGCCAGCTGGCCAGAATCTCAACTTGCCGGCTTGGTATCTCTCCAGATAATTGCTTGTCATCCTGCTGAAAGTCATAAGGCCATTTTGCAGTTTAGGAAAACTGGGAGGAAACAGGTTTTATTTTGTGTTATTTCTTTTATTTCTCATAAAGGCTAAACAGGTAATTTTCCAGCTTTTCCTCAAGACTAGGAAATTTGGAGATTTGCTAACTTTTTAAAAATGGCAATTAAGAGTGTGATACAAGCCCAGAGCCACAACTTTGAGGAATCATCTGCCTTTAAGTCTTGTAGAACTGGGAAGATGTAAATAAATTTTTGATAGGTTCATTTTGCAGACTTACCTGAAAAATAGCTTGAAAATATAATCACAGATAGCTCAAAATAGCTCAAAACCATCTGTCTGAATACTTTCTGCTTGTAAATTCTGAATGTGGGCTGAATGTAAATTTGAAAACTGCCATGATATCAGGAAATAAAAGGTTGCTTGAAAATTCATGTGATATTTTAATATTTTTCTTCTCTCTTTAGACAAGTCTGATTTCTGGAAATATTTACATAAAGTCACTAGTTGGGAAATATTGTAAGTGGTAGCTTTTTTAATTATACCTAATGAAAAGAGTGAGGAAAAAAGGCTCTTAAGTCCTTCTTGAGGTCTAAATTAGAATCAGTAAACTTCAAAGATAAATACAATTTTAAATCCATTATCCAACATGATTCAGGATAAATATTTATCGATTAGTCAGCACTCCATATTCAGCTGCTTGAACATTTGTGGGAACATACTGGAAAGCTGCAAACTCAGCAAAAGTAAAATCACATACACTTCCTATCTGCAAAATAGTTTTGGTAGTACTTGGCAAATTTCATTAAAGTGTTTTCTTATAGTACTAGGTTTAAACTCAGCCTTGTGCCTGGAGACTGCAGCTACGAGTCTACCCAGATCATTCTGTATTCATGGGAAAGGTTAGAGTGAGACAGATGGAGATTTCTTTGGAGTATAGGGCTCAAATCTAAGAGAGCTGTGGCAAGTTTGATTAATCACTCTGCATCCTACTTCATAACTATTACTTATGGTTTAAGAATAACTGCTTTCCTTTGTCCCTGCTGCAGACTGGAATATAAAGATTCGTGGTGGTGCCTGCTGTGCATGCAAGGACAGTTTCTGTTTTAACCCTTTACATGTACCTGCAGGCTCTCTTTAATATGCCACAACCTGAAGAAGAGGCTGATTCCAGACACTGCAGCTTTTTTGCAGGGATAGTGTGAGCTCATAGGGGTAATATTATCGTTGTATTTTATTATCTACTTTTGTTCAATTTTATTATTATAGTGATGTGTAAATTTAGTAATGTGTTTACTTGCATACAGTTTATGATAGTTGGGTTTTTTTATATTCTTCACATGAAACAGGTAAAAAGGAAATCTAACCCAGTTTAAATCTGGAGTCCAGTTATGCAGGTCAGTCAGCTAGAAATTCAATACAAGTCCGCAGTTCCAGCATGAATGGTGATAATCCTTTTGTCCAGTTTAGGTAGATATGATAGTCTGACTAGAGCCATCTGTCAGAATGACTGACATGAGCAAGTTCTTAGGGCAGAAAAACAGACTTGCTTGCTTTTTCTCTGCCGGAGCCTTGAAAAGTTAACTTTCTGGTTGAGAGCTCTGGGAGCAGTAGATATTGTTTGACCAGGGGAAAACATGCCCCAGTCATGGTTCTGTATTCAGGACCAGCAGGCAGGAACAGGTCTGGTTTTCCAGGATGCACATTCTTCCTCCTTCTCCTTTTTCCACTGTGCTTTTGTCTTTAGGATGGCTATGTTCTGCTTTGCCTCTTCTTTGAGGTTGTGATATGGCTTTGATTTCACCCATGACATAACCAGCTGAGTGACCCATGAATAACTGTTAATGTAGCTGAGTTACACTGTAGAGTATAGGGATGAGTTAGGTTTTGTCCATATGTCTCCATTAAGACAGAAGTGACTGTCACCAATTTTTACCTGTTAGGTTTTGCTAATGGCAGTGTTGTAATTGCTGAGAAATTACTAAGTGTGATTTCTTCATCTTATGTATGTTTTAGACTAGTGTAGTAAGAAATAGCTTGCATTATTTCAAGTAGAGGGGAAGCCTGAATAAATGTTCTTTTAAGTATTTGAAAACATCTGACCCATCTTCCTAATCAAGAAAAAAGTGGATTCACTGAAGTGGAAGCAGGATATAGCTTATTTGACCAAAAAAGTCAGTCATTAATGGGCAAATAAAATATATTTGCCTTCTTTTTGCTATTAACCTAAATGGTTTTATTTACAAAGCACAGAAATGCTGGAAAGTTTGCAGGATATTTTAAATAGTGTGTTTTAAAGTAAATGGCAGCATATATAAATGTGAGTAAGGATAAATGCGGTTCAAAGCATGGTTCAAAGTTCAGATGACAGACAAAGTATCTGACATACCAAAGTACAGGTTTATGGTTGACTCATTTCTATTCTAATCTATGCCTGTGGCATCCTTTCTGGTAGTGGTGTACAAGGCATGAAAAAAAAAACTAATTCAAAATTACCCCATATTTTGTGTGATCTTCCTAACTATGGTTTCTGGCTTTGTTTGGTCTTTTCCTTTTTAAACTTCTAAAGGTATATGCTGGTTAAACAAAAACCTGATGCAATCAAAGATAGTAAAAGTGAAATTCAGATATGCTGTTCAAAACTGGATGCAAATCTTTAGAGACACTCATTCAGTTTTTCAGAAACCTCTGATTGGGGCCTCCTACTAGTTCAGTATCAGGTGGGTTATGTATAAGAATTCAATATTTGGTATCTATTTGAAGTTGCACAAATGAAAAACAACAACAATTATATATATATTATTATACATTACTCTAGGGTAGAACCCAAAAAATAGCCTTATTACACATTCAGGAGCCAAAATATTAAATATAGCTTCCTGTTGCTTATGCAAACTTTTGAAATAAAGACTGCAAGTCACAAAACAAAAGAAAAAGCAGGTTGCTTTCACATCTGATCATGACCTTTTTATACTTGTATCTGTTTTCATTCAATACTTGCTTGATTTAACACTCACTTCTAATTATTTTGTACTGAGCAGGTGTCAGCTTTTTTAGGATCTCAGTAAGAAAAGCACTATCCCTCTAAACTGGTAAACTGAATTATGGAGTAAATGATGGAAATATAGAAAAAGCCATAGCAGTCTTACATCTCATCTAATGCTAGGAACCCCTACTGCAGCATAGGACAAACTGTTCCATGTGGACCATGTCACACTGTGCAGCGTTCCTGTCCCCAGCTCAGAGTCCTCCTGTACTCTTGTAGGGTTTTGCTACACAGGTTCATCAGTTATCGATAGCAGCCAAATCCAGAATGTGCACTTGGAGAAGCCACTGTACAATATGCTCCCACACCCTTATCTCAATAGAGTTCCCAAACAAGTGCATATAATATTTCAAGTGGACAAGAAAACGCACTATTACGCGTAATTATGACTGAATGCATATTGAAAACATGCCCCTTAATTAACTCTGCACTGATTATTTTTACATTGGTTAGTTATTGCATGGAGCAGTTTCATGGTATCCTTCGTCCAGAGGCATGCACTTGAGTAACCATGAACACTCTGCCATAGCTGCTAATAAGTGCTCATAGACTATTCAATGTGAAATCAATACAGCTGAGAAGGAACCAAGCATGTGGATAGCAAACTCTTCATTCCACAGTCTTCTGGATGTACCACTCCACTGGTGACTTGGGAATTTTAGGTTTTTGGTGTTTTGTAAAGCAAGGAAATGCAAAACTGAAGGACACAAAGAAAGTGATACGGCAGAAGTGCCCTTCCTGATATGACACAGTTAACTTTATGATATGTCTGTTTTCCTGCAAAACAAAGGTGGCTCTCCGGATGCATAAACAATCACGAGACTTAGAAGTAATTCAACATCTTAAATTCACACTCTTTAAGCAAACAAACCACAAACTTTGCATCACTCATGACAATAATGGAAGACAAAACTTACTAGGTTTGAATCTTTCTCAAGATGGTGGTATTTAACATGCATTTGCTATTATCCACTGCATTAGAAAGTACAGCTGTGTTGTGAGGGAACAAAGTCATGACCTCTGCATTGTAATACAGCCATAAAATGTATTTATTATATTATTATGGCCAAACTGATATTTTTTATTTTTTTTAATCTATTATTTAAATGTAGATAAGACTCTCCATTCTGAAAAATAGAATTAAATAATACAATATAAAAATGAAGATAATAGCATAAGCAGCATGCAATGCTAAAGTCTCCAAAACTGCAAAGACTGTGATTATTAACTGTTAAAGCTGTCTAATCTGGTGATTACTTATAACATATTCCACGTGTGGGGCTCAGATTTATTATCCCATGATCAGTTTTAAGCATGTGTTTTCAAGAAATGTTCTTCATGCTGTGAGTAGAGTCAGATTACTTGATTGTGGTGAAACAAGCAGCATTTTGATGAAAATATTTTTATTGACTTTTGTCCATTCGTCCGTGAATTCATTTTAGTATCATTTGATAATCAGGGACCATTAGAGTCATTTTACAGTGCTCTGATTAGTTCATCAAGGACAGCAGTCCATAATGGAGACCTAATAGAGCACTGACAACCCAGTTCTGTGCAGCACATGAGCAACTTGCATTTGATTTGGGCAAAAACCATGAACATAAATTATTCATCACTTCATAATCTCTGATCTTTAGGGAACATCACATGATCTCTAGAGTATCACCTCTTCTCCCCCCACACTGAATTTTTTGATGTTACCTCATTTAAACAGAATATATTGTATGGAAAAATGTTAATTACATCCTCTTTCCCAATGTACTCCACTTGATGGGGACATATCTGTATGGCGGATTATATGATGGGGTGTTTCCCATGGCCAGAGGCTCCTTTAGGAAGAAGGCATGTTTCCATACACTGGCATGGTGCAACAGCTTGTCAGGGGTTTCCTGAACCTGCAAAGTGGGAAGCCAGCCTAGCACAAGAAGAGATGTTGCAGTGGTAGTACAAAGTGTGCCATGGCACAAGGCTCAGAAAAGGAAAAGTTAAGGAGCAGGGAGAAAAATTCATTTCGTTGCTCTTCCTGGTAAGGAAAGTATGAAGTACAGTATAAAGTCAAGTGCATGTATATGCTTGTGGATTTTGTGTTGCAAGATTATTTCAATCTACCACATATCTGTTCCAGGTAAACAGGGGGAAAAACCCACACTGCAGATGCGTTTTATGCCTGCACAGAGAGCAGGCATATGCACGTCAGGTATAAATATGAGTGACGTGACACGTATGCCTTTAAGATTTTCTTTGTATATTGAAAGACACATAAAAAGAGCATAAACTCTAACTGGAATTTGGCCAGGAACACAAGCCAATGATACTTCTGATTGGGATGCATTTTTGCTGTCATTTGGCTTTAGTACAGATGAAGTACTGTCTGCAGTATTTCTAAACTTCAGATAAGCTCCTTTTTCAGCTGAAGTATACTATTTCTAAAAGGAGCTACTAGATTTAATTATGTTAATTAAAGTAAGATTCAGAACTATAACTCTAAGATTTACTATGAAAATTCTTCAACTTTTTTACGTTTGGTTTTATGATGCAATTAAACATTGTCTGTGAAGTTTATTTTCATCCCATGTAATGTTTTTATCCTTTTACAACAAGCTTATAATTAATGAGACAAGTAAAGACATGTGACGTATATGAGCAAAAATGCAACATAGTACCTATAAATCTGAAGGTGTTTACCATCTGCAAACATATATGTATTATTTCTTTAGTTAGATGTATATTACATGTGGGGTTTTTAGGATATATTGAACACAACCAGTCATCGAGTTAAAGTGCAAAATAGCACAGTATCTGTAGTTGCAAGAAAATCATGTTTTCAAAGATTTTATTATGGCTAATTTTTTAAGACATTGTGGTGTATGTATCTGCATATTTTTACATATTAAAAGGAAGATGTATTTTTTCATATTAATTTAGCATGTAAAGAGTTTACAACTGGAAGGACTTAAAAAGCCACTCTTGCTATCTTGCATGAAGACTCAATATTGCCAAATAATTTTTGTTGGGCTTAGGCTACTACTTGTTTTTTCTTTTGGAGCATCTTCTAGACTACCTGTTTTTGGTTTCTTTTTTTTTCCCCTGATGCTAACAAGGACTTTTAAAGGTCTGTCCTGGTATCAAACATTGTTGTGAGTTGAACCAGGCCAGATGCCAGGCACCCACCAAAGCCAATCACTTGCTCCCCTCTGCAGCTGAACCAAGGAGAGGAAATATAACAAAGGTTTCATGGGTTGAGATAAGGACCAGGAGACATTGCTCATCAAATGCCATCATGGGCAAAACAGATTCACCTTAGAGATATGAAGCGAATTTATTACTAACCAAATCAGAGGAGGATAATGAGAAAACACCTTAGAAACACCTTCCCCCCACCCCTTCCACCTTCCCAGCTCTATACCTCCTTCCCCAGCAGTGCAGGGAGACAGGGAGACATGGGGGTTTTGGTCAGTACAGCACCCAAAGCTTCTCCTGCTGCTCAGGGAGAAGGAGTCATTCCTCTGCTGCACTGTGGGGTCCCTCCCACGGGAGACATTTGTCCATGAACTTCTCCAACGTGAGTCCATCTCACGAGCAACAGCTCTCTGCGGGCTGCAGGTGGATCTCTGCATCCCTGTGGATCTCCATGGGCTGCAGGGGCACAGCTGCTTTGCCACAGTCTGTCTGCACCACAGGCTGCAGAGGAATCTCAGCTCCAGTGCTTGAATAACCTCCTCCCCCTCCTTCTCCACTGACCTTGGTGCCTTCAGGGCTTTTCTTCTTGTGTGTTCTCACTCCTCTCTTCTCTGGCTGGAATTACAACTGCACAACAACTTTTTATTTATTTCTCTTCTTAAATATGTTATCACAGAGGCATTACCAGCATTTCTAGTTGTCCCAGCCTTGGCCAGTGGCACATCCACCCATCCATCCAGCAGGGATTGGCTCTGCTGGACATGGAAGAAGCTTCTAGCAGCTTCTCAGGGGAGCCACCCCTGCAACCTCCTCCCCACCCCACCCCCCACCAAAACCGAGGCCATGCAAAACCAATACAAACATAGATAAAATTGGCCAACAAAATCAAAAGTTAAGGGAGAAAGGTATGACAGGCCTATGATCAGTATGATCACCTAAGCTTTAATTATGTTTGCACCACTGTGCAGCAGAGACACTAATGGTAGCTTTCAGATTTCTTGAGCTGCCACATTCAGTCCTCCTTTGCTTGCTTATCTGTGTGTACACATTTTCTCAGTGTGACAATGTGTAACATAAGGGAATGCTTTCAGCTCCAGTGAAACTCATGTAGCTTAGCATGAGGGCCTGTCTATGTACAGCTTCCTGAAGACCTGTCTTTCCATTCCACCAAGTACCCACCGACTTTAGTTTCATCTTTCTTTTTTTATTGTGTTGCATTCGCGGATTGTCACCTCATTCAGTTATTGATCTCTCCTGTGCTACAAATTCACTCAACACTGCCATCCCTGCCTTGAAATGATTTCCATGGGGGAATCTTGAATCTGTTGCTTTGAACTTAATTGACTTTTAAATTGAATTGAAGGAAGGAATAAAGTTCCATTTCTATTCTGTCTGGTTTGGTTCTTTGAGCTAAAAGGTGAAAAATAACTTCTTTCATCAAAAAAAGCAGGCATGATGCTGAATGCACACAGACTGTGTTTTTAAGTGTGTAGATTATATTTTAGAATTTCTTCATCCTAATATTTCTGTATCCCTACATGTTCAAAGGCACAATTTCTACAGGAAATTTGGTAGGTTATTTGTTGAATTCTCAGCTATTGCTTTGTAATTCTGTTGAGAAGGTCATGCCACATCTGAAGTCCTATCATATGCAGCATGAATAATTCCCTTCTTGGACACAGTGGGGTTTCTTGGTACAGCTACCTTCTACCTTCTTTTAGGCTTCCCTAAAGGTAAAAGCCCAAGCACTGCAAAGGTTAAGTGATTTGGCCTTTGGGGCACAGCAGGAAGCTCTCTAGTCTGTGTTCATTTGTTAATTTCTCTCAAAAATATTTCTGCTCATTGTTTTTCTCAGGTTTTCCTTCCCTGAATTTTTAAAGAACTGTTTACACTTCAGGCACAGACACTGTGCATGCTAACATGACGGACAGGTATTCTAAGTGGCTGTCCAATCAGCTGAGGTGACATTGATATGCTCTGCCAATAAGAGGAAGTACAAATCTAAGATCCTTGCTGTAAGCTGCTAACCATTTTGGCTATTAACCAAATCCAGCCTGGTTGTGCAAAGCACCATCTGGTGATGTTTTCAGCAGTCCTTCACATCAAAGAATTTACTTTTAATAAAAAGAACTGCAAACATCTAATCTTTTTTTGCAAATTATGCCTCTTTTTTTTGTGGAGAAGACAGACTGAGATGCTTCTGGGTGCTGTTCTGGCTAGCTCGGTGTCCCGGCACCCAGCATTCTCTGCCTGCTTAAGGCGGAGGCTGGACGGGACCGATCCGGTGCGGGAGGACGGGCAAATCCCCAGACGGGGTTCGCCTCGATCCCCGGTAGCTATAACGCGCCAAGGAGGTAAGGAATAGGTGGAGGGGGTCTCCGTGGAGTCAAAGGGTTTTACTGGCGTGGTAGAAACCACGGAGCAATCCCACCAGCCACGTGGTGTGAGGGTCGTTTTGTACCCCCATAGCACGGGCATGGAAAACTTACAGTAGCCAGCAAGACTGAAACAGGGAGTGTAACAAGGGCAGGGAGCGGGAATTACAGCAAATGGGACAAGGGATAGGTGGGGAGAACGGAAGCCAATGGTGGGGCATGGTTTGCAGCTTTTGGGATGTTCTCTGTACTTTCAGGGGTTTTGTAGCTTTAGGAGCCTCAAACCAAAGGACATTATGGTCCCCTTGGTTCTGCTGATAATGGCTCACTGCAACACTGAGAGGGTTGGTGTTGTTCAGACTGGAAAAGAGAAGACTCCAGGGAGACCTTATAGCCCCTTCCAGTACCTAAAGGGGACCTACAGGAGCACTGGAGAGGGACTTTTAAAAAGAGTTTGTAGTGATAGGAATAGGGGGAATGTTTTCAAACTAAAAAAGATTTAGATATTAGGAAGAAATTCTTTACTGTGAGGGTCATGAGTCTCTGGAACAGGTTGCTAGCCAGAGAAGTTGTGAATGTCCCATCCCGGAAATGTTCAAGGTCAGGTTGGATGGGCCTTTGAGCAGCCTGGTATAGTGGAAGGTGTCTCTGTCAATGGCAGGGATATTAGGACTAGAGCATATTCAAGGTTCCTTTCAATCCAAACCATGCCATGATTAGCACAATTCAGTTATGGCAAGTAATTATGCTGGCAAAATTGTATGTAAGTAGTTACTGCTTTATTGGAAGGCTACAATGCTTCCTTCTTTTTAACATTTATTTTCATTGCCTTTAGCACTTCTGTGAAAGAGATACTTGAAAAAACATGTTCTGGACTGAATGTGGAAGTGGCAGTAGCTTCTGCAGCAATGGAAATCTTGTACCAAAATTAATGGAAACACCCTTTGGTGGTCTGATTTATGAATCTGCTTTGCTAGGGTGTAAGTCTGAGATTTTCAATCTTTTATCTGTGGTACATGGAAATCTGTAGGACATGTTCAAAGTTGTCTTTGCATTAAATTTGCAGAATTAAATTCCACAGTTGTCTTGGAAAATATTTAGAGGTCCATACACTGAAAAAGGTTGAAAATAATTTCTTCACAAATACAGCTTCATGATATTTACAGAATCACAGAACAGCCTGAGTTCAAAGGGACCCAGAAGGAACATCGAGTCCAGCTCTTAAATTAATGGCCCATATAGGCTTCAAACCCATGGCATTATTAACACCAGGTTCTCACCTACTGAGCTAATCTCAGCTTACTGTTATGAGGGGAAGCTTGTCATATTTTGAGTAGAGATCATTCTGACCGATCCACAACTTTTGTACTGGCAGAAAATAATAGAATTATAAAATAATTTAGTTTGAAAAAGACCCCCAAGATGATCAAGTTGAACCATAAACCCAGCGCTGCCAAGTCCATCACTAAATCATGTCATGAAGCACCGCACCTCCCCAGGGATAGTGACTCAAAAGATTTTTTAGGACAAGATACGTATAAAAATCCCAATGACATAACATCTAAAAATAGGACAAAGTCAGAAAAAAAGAACTATCTTGTGATACTGGCAGAAAAACAAAGGGTGGAAATAGAAGTGATAGATATAGCAGAAGTGACATCAGGTTTACGTTACCATAATAAATAAAAATTTAAATCTAAGGCTTTTGCTGCTGATATTTGCTGCAGATATGCACCACTGTAGGATTAAGAGGTCTGTAGGAATTTCTCTTCTTTTTATAATCTACCCTGCCCTTTCTATCCCATTTCTTAATTTTTTAGCATTCAGACTTCTCCCGTGTTCCTCTGCATTCCTGCCTCCAAGATCCTTTCTTTGCTTCAGGAAACTCACTAGGCTCATTAGACATGCATGCACCATTTGCTTGCATCCTCAGTAAGTGCCTGGGAAGCCAAAATAAGATAGATGAGAACTGGAAAAGGTACTGAAGAGGATTTAGACTTGAATTTAAGCATTCTGATACAAAATTGAATAAGCCTCTGATTGTTCATGGCTCAAAAACCTCTGTAGTTTTTCTCAAATATTATCCCTTATTATGGCATCTAAAACTCTGTAAAAGGAATATAGTAAACGTCAACTTGTACCGTCTTTGCCAGACCTTTTCCTGCCCTTCAGCATGCCCCTCTCCCCATGTCCATCCTCCATCTTAATACATGGGGAACAAGGCCAGCTTTGGGATGGTCTTGTGAGGTGCAAGTGTTTCACTGGGAAGTAGCTGCTGACTCCAGGGCTTAAAAGTACTAAGACTGGGACAAAAAAAAAAAAAAAAAAAAGACAAGCAGAACAGAGTATTTCCTGCCCTTCTTTGTCCTGTTCCTCAGATTTGTTGCAGAAGGATGGTTTCTATCCTAGCTATTACTGCCTCTGGGTTTTTTTGTTTTCCAGTCATAGCTCTGGAACTGCTGATGAACCAAAATCTTCTTAGCTGCTCCCAGTAATGCAATCTGTTGTTTTTATCTAAAATTATTTTAATTGTCTAATTAGCATTTAATCACCTAAACTTTGCTCTTGTGTTCTGGGTTTTGATGGGTTGTGTATATTCAGTTTTGCTGTCACTTTCCTTCTGGTCTTTCTTTTCCCTTCATGTAGGCTGAGAAAGTGTTTAAAATGTGCTGAAAACTTCTGTTTCCTTTTAAAACCATTCTGGTATCTTCAGCTACTAACTGAATTTAAAAATTATGTAATAATATTCTTTTTGAACAATTCAAAATCAGATCTTAACTGGAGAAAGTCAGTGTATTACTGCATTAATAATGTGATATAGTAGTTTGGTCTTAGCAGCTTGGTTATAGTTGAAGATAAAAGAAAGGAAAAGGCTGGAAAGAAGTATCCTTCCAAAGCCAATCAACAAGAACTAACAAGCTTTGGCTGTAGGAGGTTGCCTGAGGAAGGGTAGCTTGCCATACAGTACGTCTATATTTTCCAGTTATATAATTTAGCCTAATAGCTCTGGTAATATATTCAGTATGCATCCCATTGGGATAAAATTTATTCACATGCTGTTTCTTGCTTGTGGTCAACTAAATATCAGAGAAAGAAAGACACCATAAACTCAAGCAAATGGTACTCATTGAAATAATGTATTTCAGGTTTTAGGGGTTTTTACTGCTCTTGTTCCAGATTATATATCAGAGTAGAAATCAAACTGGTGGGACACAGCAGTTTCCTCACCAATAAATTGTGTAGAGATCACTGTATGGAAAGGTCAGGCTGTTTCTGAAGCCCGTGCTGGTGTGGGCAGTCACTGCCCTTCTGGTCAGGTAACACGCTTTAAGGCCCACACCACTGCCACTTCTCCATTATGTCCCTGAGTCTCACAGGACAAAAGGGTCTGCAAAAGCCATCTCCTGCCTGAGCTGAGGAATGGTGCTGCTTGTAATCCTGTACCAACTAATGCTAATGCTGCCTGTGGATGGAGGCTGTTCCTCTGCTGTTTCAGTTTTAAAATTAGGTAAAATAATCTGTCTTTGATTTAGAGTAATGTACTTGTTTTTACACCAAAAGTGCACAGAGAAGGAAGCTAACCCAGTTAGTTCTGCTCTTGCTAGGAGGCAGTGACAAGAATTGAGAGCTGAGTCCACAGCCTGTCCCTTCCCCCCTCTCTTCCTCTCTCCCTGTCTCCCTTCCTCCCTCTCTCCCTCTCACCCTCTGTTCCACTTTTGTCTGGTCTGGTACTGCAGAGGGAGGCCATTACAAGCTTCAGGATCAACCTGGTCATTGCACATTGAATTTAGACATTATCATATGCATGTTACCATAACCATTCTTTGACATGAGAGATATTTGCTATTATCAAAAAAATAATAACTGTAAGGGCCTAAGAGCATTCACTTTCAGTAGAGTCTAGTGAAATATACTGAAAACTGTCAATAAACGCTTAGGGACACTGTTATTTCACTACAGTAATAGCAATTGCAGTCTGTAATCATTATCTCAGCAAAATAAATCACCTCTTACTCAATATAATTGGCAATTGTTCATAAACTTTACCATAAACTAGCACTCTAAAAAATCTAGAAGAAAGATATTATTGACAGTTGCTGGGCAACTTACTATTGAATTCAAAGAACCAATGAAAGCAAGAAAGGAATCATAAAGCATATTTACTAAATGTGGATCAGAAGGGTGGTTTGATAGCTATGACTATCAAACCTGACAAGATTTTCTTTGGGACAGACTCAGTCACACTGGAGTGAATCAATTGAAGTAAAAAGAGTAACTGTGAATTAAAGTCAGAGCAAAGATTTGATTCTTCAATGTTTAGCTGTTAATGCTGTCATACCTGGCCCTGTTTGCATACTGTAAGGGATTCCCTTTGCCCATTTTGTAAGGCGTAATTCTGAAAGGTTAGAAAAATAAAAAAATCTAATTTGTCTTGGAGTCCAGGATATGTGTCAAATTCTATTGTTTATAATGACTTTAGAGAGATGGGATATCAGAATATATTAATCCCAGTTTTCAAAGCAGTAGACGAAAAAGAAGAGAATGCATTGCACCATCCTTCATGGACACCTGTATGCAAAGCTAGAGTTGCTACATAGAATAATATTTGGTATCAAAATGGTGGTAGGAAGAAAAGTTATTACTGCGATTTTAGACCTGATTGTAGACTGAGAAAGTTTCTTTAATATAGACAAAAGTATTAAAATGAATTTTTCATTAGATTTAGTCCTAACACAGAAACTTGATCTTAACACAGCATTTGGAGCTTATTCGTCTCTCACAGATTTGGAGCTCAGTAGCAAGATAAATTTTGTACAAATTTCACTTTTCTTTATACATTATTAAAGATAACTAGATTCTTTTTCCTTTTAATATTGGTAAAACTTTCCCTTGCAAGACCCTTCACAAGCTTCCGCGTTTTATTTTTAATTTAATCTGCTGCATGAGTGCCCAAGTTACCTGTGTCAGCAGAATTCAAGTGCTGTCTCTAGCTTTGTATCTCTAGTCATCCCTTTAATCTGTAGCTCCACAGTGTTGCCCCTTTCCCAGTACTAGAAATGTTGTGATGTGAACACTTACATCCTATGGCTAATACTGGTTCCAAAAGTCTCAGTATCAGAGATGCAGTCCAGGTTTGGTCTATGTCAACATTTATGTTATGGTTTATGTCTGGATTCGGAATATGAATTGAAATGTAGACTTTACAAAGGTTTGAAATTCAGTCATCATTTTGGGGCTGGGAGAAAAGACGAAATGAAATAATAGAATAACTATAGTTGTATTTCTTCTGAGAAAGAATATCATGCTTGACCACTTTTAGGACATGAAGACTTCTCGAGCTCTTGCAGTTCTCTCTACTTCTCATTTTAGTTTTTCAGACTTTTCTGAAAATAGATTTATTTTTTTTTTAATGTATGCAGCTAGTCCTGTGGTTAACTAATGACAAGTACTATCTTTTCTTTTGAGTTCAAGTGTGTTTTGTTCCTTTGAGTCCCTTGAGCATTTGTATTCTAATACACCTATTTGATGTCTTTGCCCTGTTCTTGGGAAAAGTCAAGTTCATCAAATCCCTGTGAAGCAGCAAGAAGAAACTGGTTTTACTCCTCTTGTTGCCTTTTTGCTTCTTCTCCTAAGTGCTGACGAGCTATACTAAAATACAGATAGATTTTAACTGAATTCCCAAAAGTCTCTGCACCTAGGTGCATTTATAAACATATTTACACCACTTCCCTCTTACTTTAGTAAAAGAAACTTATAAAGAGCAGAGTAATAACACTATAATTAAAAACAAACAAACAAATTAAAAAAAAAAAGGCAACCAGATTATCTAAACCTTATATAGTTTGAAAACATTTAGTATGCAGTGAAGATTGAAATATCGTGTATCATATTCAAGTGTAATATGCTTTCTTTCCTCATTTGCCTTCCCTCATCTAGTTCAGGAACAGTTTATTAAAAGGGAAGCAACGTGTAAAACTCAGCAATGCAGTCAAATGTCAATGCATGAGCTGGATAAAGAGAACAGTCCCATGAGTACACTTACAAGTAAATTAAAGTAAGAACACTGTGCAATTTTAACCAAAATGGTTATTTTAGTTGCCTAAGATCTGTGAAAATTGCAATGGAAGGTAATACTGCTCCAAATTATTTCATCTTTCACTCAGAATGTGCTGTTAATTATAGGAGCACCTGTTAGCTGTACTCACTTATTGTCAGCATTTCAAATGAGCATGCTCGGTTGAAATGAATTCTTTCATGGCTGAAATCTAGAGCCTAATTGTATTTTTAGTATGCTTTTGACAGAAGTATTTTGGCTATTATTCTGTTGGAGCAAAATGCACACTTTTTACAAACTCATTACATTCAGGATCAGAAGGACCCCTTAGATCATACAGTCCAGTATCATGGTCTCTCACCCAGATATTCCCATGTCTAACCTGTAACTTCTGGTTATATCTCCTAGGAAATGTTTTAAAAAGCATAATAAATTCACTTTTCTTATGCCTTTTAGGGTGAAATCCTAGAGATTTCTCAGAAATATAAAATTAATTACTTAATTTAAAAGGTCAGTCTTGCATCACTGATCACATCACTGCATCACATCTCTGATCTGAATGTGCCTGGGCTTAGCCATTACATCCTGCAGTTTACTTGCTTACACGCTTGTAGGCTCTGTACTTACTAACAGCCCTTTTCCAGTTGTTTGCATGTCCAGATTCAAACATGACATGTTTCAGATACAGATTTCCACATACGAATCATGCTTTCAATTTTTTTATATCTACCCCAGCACATGCCATCTTTTAAGTTTGCTCATGTTATTCTTGTAGGTTGTAGGTCAGATCTTGAGAGAGTATCACAGTAATGATCCGCCTTACTGACTCTCAAAATAGCTACAAATGTCTCTGTGAGCAATAACCAGGGGAAATGGTATTTGTGGATGTGTATCCTCCTCTATCCTTCCAGCTGCAGGGAACGATGAGGGAATGAACAGGACAAACCAGCACACCAATACCTGTCTCTGAGCCTGGTGTCCACCAGGAGAATTTTGGGTTTTTTTGGTCATGGATCAGTCTACACTGCACCTGACCTGTTGCTGACAGATGGGAAAAAAAGGAACTTTCTGCAGGAGGTAGCAGGCCTCACTGAAAAACTTTAAGCTAGATTTGGAGAGGGAAAGGGAAAAAAACCCAAGGTCTCTAGAGATAGGTCTGGACATGCCTATGTTTGAGGTATGATTTTCTAGCCAGGTCCTTTGGTGTCAGGTCTCCTTGTCATCTCAGTGGAGGCAGGGGAAGGATATTCATGTGCCAGCAAAGACACAAGTTTTATTAATGTGTTAGAAACTATGGATGTGCCTGAGAATGGTGGGAGTCTGTTACAGACCACCCAGTGAGGATGAACAGTCAGATGAAGTCTTTGTTCTCATGCAGGTCTTCAAAGTCCAGATGTCTGCTGGAAATGTAATGCAGGCTGCCCAGGGAAGTGGTTGAGTCACTGTCCCTGGAGGTATTTAAAAGACGTGCAGTTGTGGCACCTAAAGACATGGTTTGATGGTGCACTTGGGAGTGCTGGATTAAAATTTGGACGCAATAATCTTAAGGGTATTTTTTAACCTAATTGATTCTATGTAGTTTCATGCATTATCCGCTGCACCAGTTTCTGAAAGAACCCCTCTTTATTGAAAAACTGGGTAAACAACTTTCTTCCTTCTGCTCCACATTCCCTTTTCAGGTATCAAAGATTATAATTTTGAAAATGATACACAGGTTTCGGAATGTGTAAACAACTTTCTTCCTTCTGCTCTACATTCCTATTTTAGGTATCACAGATTATAATTTTTAAAATGATACACAGGTTTCAGAAGCTGCTTAATATTTAGATATTGGAAAAAAATTAATTGCTGTTTTTAAGGTGTGAATGCATCAACTGAGCTCTTATAACTGACATGTTTTTTAAATACTATAGCATTAATCCCCAGCAGTCCCTAACTTTCTGACGTGTGCCTACAACATTAATAAAGAAAAGAAGACATAGTATAGGAATGTATTTCCAGAAAAACTCTTTAAAAAGAAGATCTTTATTCCAAAGTGCTAAAGAGTCTGTAGATGTTGCAAAGCAAGATGTGAAATGTTGTGAAAATTTAATTTGTCATCTAAGCCTTGTCTTGAAATATTTTAAAATAAAATAGTGTGAAATATTATGGTAAAATGTATTACGCAAATGTTATTATATTTCTATGAAACAAAATATTTTCTGAGATTAGGGCTAATTTTAATCTAACTGTAATTTTGAAAGTCTTATAAAACTTTTTTGAACACAACAGATTGTTGTCCAGGACTAGATTGATTTAGTTTTGCACCATAATTAAAGGCTGTGTTCCATCTATATGTTTTGCTTCTGGGAAAATCACTGATCGCCAAATAAAGAAGTCTTCTTTTTCCTTCCTTGATTCTATTTCTGAAGGGATTTTCACAGCAATACACATTTTGCTTCATGTATTTGTTCAAAGATAAATTTACAAGGAAAGAGTTTAATTTTTGAACCCATGCATGACATGCATAACAAAACAAATAAATGAGCAAAGTAGGATTCTTTTGTTGTTATTGTCTATTTAGTTTTGTTAGGCTCCTGGTTCCAGCCAGGATAGTGTTAATTTTTGCAGCAGCCAAGACGGGGCATGGCAGGAACCAGAGGTGATTCTGTACCACCCCACATCATTTCCTGGGGAAGGGGAAAGGCTCCCTTCTGGGTGGTGTAGTGTGACGAAGAGAATGGTCGGGTATTGTCGGGTGTGAGCAATCGTGTGAATCATACACCTCTTTTCCTGTACACTCTGTCATTTGTGTCACTGCTGTTACTGTCCATTCTTATTTCACCGTTGTCTTCAATAAATTGTTCGTATCTCAACCTGTGGTCTTAACCTGTTTTGCCTCCAATTTTCCTTTCCAGCCCACTGCAGGGGACAGGGAAGTGAAGAACCAAACAGAATGTGGTTTGGAGTGTTTCAGGGTGAACACTTCCATTCCTAAGCCATGGAAGCCAGCCATCAACTCTAGGACTTCTGTTATACAAGTTCATGCTCCAACAGCACTGCAAAGGCTCTGGCCTTTTGTTTAACATTTGCTAAAGATGACACCTATGATTCTGTCTACCCAATGGTTGACCAGAGGGAGCTTTCTGTAAGATTGCCATGGTGAAACTACTTAAATGCATGTAGATCCCAAGAAATTATGTCCAATTACGGAATGTATACCCCAGATTTTTCATCTGTGGAACTGGACAAGAGCCATCCCTGGGCATCAGTATGTACTTTTTACTACTTATATGTACTTACCTCTCAAGAGGCCATCAAGTCTTCTGTTGAGACTAAATAATCACGAGAAAGATCAGAAATTCTCAATCATTATCACTTAATTTATGTAAGAGTATAATTGAAGGTAAAATTAAATTTTAGGCAAAAAGCTGTCTTGATCTGTCTAAATTTTCTTGAACTCTGTCAGGCTGATGCTGTGACCACGTCCCTGGGGAGCCTGTTCCAGTACCTGACCACTCTCTGGGTGAAGAACCTTTTTCTAATACCCAAACTAAACCTCCTCTGACACAACTTCCGGCCATTCCCTGGGGTCTTGTTACTGGTCAGCAGAGAGAAGAGATCAGTGTCTGTCCCTCCTCTTCCCCTCACAAGGAAATCGTAGACTTCAATGAGGTCTCCCCTCAGTGTTCTCTTCTCCAGGATGAGGATACCAAGCAGCCTCAGCCATACCTCATATGGCTTCCTCTTCAGACACCTCACCACCTTCGCAGCCCTCCTCTGGGTGCTATCTAGTAGCTTTATTACTTCCTTAAATGTGGTCACAGTGCATCCCTTCCTGACCTTAACCAAGTTATGTTTCTGACCTTGCTGGAAAACTTAGATACCACTAATCTAGTATGACAGTCTGAATAATCAAGAAATAGTTGAGATTTACCTGGTGGTCACAGGCTGAATCTAGTATATTGTGTCAGATATGAAGATCACTTTTATTTATGCTAGAACACATCCATCATGATCTCACATCTTAATTTTCCTTTGCTATTGTTTTTCTAATAATTAATCACATGTATTTTTATAAAGTGTATATAAGTTTTTGTTTCATTTATTTTGTCTTTTTGAGAGTTCTAGCTGCTTCTCTAACACAGTTAGGAGCACTTTTGTACCCAAGATTCCCCTGTGAAATGTAAATTTCTAGTCGTCTTTAAAGTTAGAGGTATTTTCCTGCCATATAGAGCGAGGTCCTTAAGTAACTCACTTTAGCCTACTTTTTGTCTTTTGAACGGTTTCTTTTTAGTGTGGAACCTATTAACAACTTGAGTGCTGGTTCTACATATGGCTTTAGTCTTACCCACTGTCTTGGTTGTATGTCACTAACCTTGTTTCGCACAGTACTGAACTTAACTCTGTTCAGTGGCTTGTCTGCTATAGCCTCCAGGTTCTTTTCCGAGTTACAGATTTCCAAGAAACAATCAGTTCTCCTGTTCATAAGTGTAGCCTGATTTCCCTATTTGCAGATGAATAACTAATGGCCTATGTTGTGTCATTGATTAAATAGACAACATCACCAGACTTGCAATGTCATTAGTCTTGCTAAACCCCTCTACATTTTGTTATTACTTACTGCTGATTCCATTTTGAAAAATCTGTCATTTTAATAATCATATATCACCAGTTCCTAAAGAGGCAAACAAAGAATGAGTTCCTCTTTCTGAGTGGTGGTGTATAAATACAAAGAGGCAGTTTTCCCCAAAGAGCTTACCCTTAATGGACTATTATTTTAAGATATTTATGAGGATTTAAGGGCCATTAATAGTAAATATATTACTCTGATCTGCAAAGATTACTGATATTCTAACGCATTAATTTTCCACACATCTAGACTGTATCACTTATTGTCAAACTAACAAAGCATCTCCTAAACAAAGCGTATCAGTCTCTGACACATGAAATAGACCTCCAAAACCCTATACTACCCTCGTGTTCCTAAACAAGGAAGATTTGTTTGCATACATACACAGTTTATATATTATCTATATGCTATCTTTCTGTCCTCCCTTAGTGTAAGTTCAAAAGCACAGTGCTGAAATTTGTAATTGTTCAACATTTCTTGTCACTTTGCTAGAAAGTGCTGATGATATCATTTCCATCTTAGAAATTATGCAGATCTGTATTGTCATAATTCCTATATCTAAGTAAGAAGAGAGAAGTTCACTATAGTTAAATAGCTATAAAATATCTAAATGATTATTATCTGTGATAATATATATGTAAAAAAAGGTGTGCTGAAATAAAAGATTGTTTAAATCAATATGGCTTCCTGAAGAGAACTGACAAATTGAAAGGGTTTTCAAGCTGAGGGTGACTTTCAGGTGTGCCCAGTGCACTTACAGTGCCTGAGACTTAATTTCACAGAATCACAGAATATGCTGAGTTGGAAGGGACCTAAAGGATCATCAAGTCCAACTACAGCCCTTGCACAATACCATCTCCAAGAATCACACCATGTGCCTGAGAGTATTGTCCAAACACTTCTTGAACTCTGTTAGGCTTGGTGCTGTGACCACTTCCCTGGGGAGCTGTTCCAGTGCCCAACCACCCTCTGGGTGATGAATCTTTCTCCTAGTATCTGACACAAACCTCCCCTGACATAGCTTCAGGCCATTCCTTCAGGTCCTATCCTGGTCACCACAGAGATGAGATAAGTGCCTGCGCCTCCTCTTCCCCTCATGAGGATGTTGAAGACTGTGATAAGGTCTCCCCTCAGTCTCCTCCTCTCAGGCTGAACAGACCAAGTGACCTCAGCTCCTCCTCATACAGTTTCCCCTCAAGGCCTTTCACCATCTGTGCTGCCCTCCTTTGGACACTCTCCAATAGTTAAATGTCTTTCTTAAGTTGTGGTGCCCAAAACTGCCCCCAGCACTCAAGGTGAGGCTGCCCCAGTGCAGAGCAGAGCGGGACAATCCCCTCCCTTGCCTGGCTAGTGATGCTGTGCCTGATGCCCCCCAGGACACGCTTTGCCCTCCTGGCTGCCAGGGCACTGCTGACTCATGTTCAGCTTTCCATCAACCAGGACCCCCAGGTCCCTTTCCACAGGGCTGCTTTCCAGCATCTCCTTCCCCAGTCTGTCCATATGCCCAGGGTTGCCCCATCCCAGGTGCAAAATCTGGCTCTTCCTTTCTTCAGCTTTATATGGTTGGTGACTGCATAGCCCTCTAATTTGTCAGGGTCTCTCTGCAGGGCCTCCCTACATGTTATTCAACAGCTCCTCCCAGTTTTGCATCATCAGCAAACTTGATGGGTATCCTTTCCAGTCCTGTGTCCAAGTCTTTTATGAAGATGTTGAAGAGCACAGGGCCCTGCTGAACCTCTGCTGGATATTTTCTCCAGACAGATCCTGTGAGAGACACTAGTAAAAGCTTTACTGAAATCCAGAAAGATTACATCATCTGGCTTCCCTTTATCAGCCAGGTGGGTTACCTTGTCATAAAAGGAAATTAGGTTTGATAAGCAGGACTTTCCTCTCATGAAGACTGTGACCAAGGACTGAACACAGGTGTTTCAATACCTCCCAGAATAAACTGCTTCTCCGTAACTTTACCAGCCACTGACGTGAGAATAACAGGCCTGCAGTGTTCAGGATCCTCCTTCTTGCTATATCTGCAGTTTACAAAGCCATTCTCAGCTGATATTTATTATTCTGAAGACCAGAAAGATTGAAGAAAAAAAATAATCTTTCTACAATACTTATCTTTTCAGTCAACCTTGTCTTGTCTGAGTATGTAAATAGATGGTAGAAGAAAGTTCCCTTGTTATTGCAGAAAGGAACTTAGAGCAGTATCTGGGTCAAAATATGTCTAGCATTTTGAGGCACTAATGCACTTGTTTATTTAAACAGAATGTAGCTCAGTGTTGTAAGAGAGTAGTGAAAATACTGAACTGTGTTATATAGTAATGAAAATACAAAAACACTACTCTGCATAAATTCTTTGTAATACTGCAGTACTTTTTTCCACAAGCTAAATTGTAGTATTAAGATATACTTAGATGGAAAATCATCATTTCTGAACACTGAGCATTTCTAATTCTTTTAAATCTAAATTGAAATATTGCCCTGTTAAGGTGCTGGGAAACGGTGTAAGGAAATGTGCTGTACAAGATCCATATAGAATACCTACATTTTAAGTTAGATACTCTATTGCTTGTAATTCTTAAAACACTATGAGCATTTAGGACAGCACTGACGGTGTTTATTCAGTTAAAGAATTTACTTGTTCAAATCAGGATGTATATATTCTTTTTACGTCAATGGAAAGAAGTAGCCTTTTCCCAGCATGTGGATCAGTGGTAGTCTGGAAGCTGATGGTGATGGCTTGTGAAGCATGTGTGCGTTTAAAAATTTTACTGGAGGCTCTGGCTTATACATACTGATAGTTGCAATTGCAGTTCCGTATGTACAGCTTTAAGCATAAAAAAGAATCAAGATTAGCCAGTAACATGACTGCAAACCCTTTAATCTTGAACAAACTGCATACACCAGAAACACTAGTAATCAGCAATTTTCTTGACTGGAAGGATTTATATTACCTCAATTTTCTGTGTTGTCATTAAAACACATAAGTACTGCAATGTTAACTGTAAATCACTGCAAAATACATGTTGATGACTTTCTTTCCTTAAATTTCCGTTAATTATTTCTCTGAAAAATTTCAAATGGTAATGGCATACTGCTGAGGCAGAAGGATATTAAACTGTTTCTCATTCCAGAGAGGATAATGGGAAAGTATCTAAAGGTCAAGAAGAGTGCCGGGTGTATTAATATAAAAAGGTAGCTATAATTTAAGCTATTACCCAAGCATTGTCCAAGTGATGAGAGAATATTCCACTTTGAACAAGACACAATCTATAGGTCTTCAAAGGGTTGATATAATCATAAAAGTTCAGGTTTAGAAAGGGCCCCCAGGAGGTCATGTAGTTTTTAACTCTACTCTGAAAAAGACCTATCTGCTCGGAAACCCTCTGCAGAGATGCTGATCTTATCCATTCTTAAAATAGATAGAAAGAAAAGCATAATAATATTCTATTATTGCTAGGTACTGTGTATAGAGAGTAGTAATTGGAATATCCTATTGTTGCTTAGCCTTCTGCTTCTCTCTCTATCTCACAGGAAAAAGACAAGAGGTCCCTACAAGGGCACTATGTTACAGACAGTAATAACTGAAAAGGAAATGCAAAGTAAGAACTAAATAAGTTAGTCCTAATCTAAGCAAGTTTCTACTTTTATGAGTAAGAAAAGCCTGGGGAGTAGGGCCAGGGACTGTGTTGAATTATTATTTCATCATACTCTGGTATTTGATTAATTACTTAATCCTTTGCTCTGTTTCTTATATAAAGACCAATTTTCTTTCCTAGTCAGAATCTCTTTCATAGTATTTTCCTAGTTTTCGTCCCATTCCAGGCTTACTTCTGAAGAATTCCAGTTAAATGTTACAGAGGATTTTGTTCTTTATAAGGCAAATGAGATATGAACAAGTTTGTGGAGACAGTTTTCATTGTAATCCAGAATGTGGGCTGTTACCTGAACAATCATGTGTAGATCATGGTGAAATTTGTTACTCATATTTATATTTTAATAATTGATCTCTCAAAAAAATTAGGATTTCTTTCATACTGGCTAAAGTGAAATCCAGTAAATACATCATATTCCAAACTGTATAATCTGTATGTTGCGTCTTCAAGTTTTGTCATAATGTGACAACACTCATATTGCAAAACCAAGACCAAATCAGAAAGTCTCCTTCTGATCCACAAAATGTATGATATACTCCTATTTCCTATCCAGGTGAAGAAAGAAGTCAAGATTTTTAAAGATGGTAAATATCTCATTTTATATTAATGAGTCCATTAAGATGAATAAACTCCACAGTATTACTTAGACTTAAAAAGGATTATAGACTTCTAGGTAACTTCTAAACTTGAAAGATACCTTTAACATGTATGTTTTTCACAATAATTGTTTGTTTTTATAATATCATTATTGTTCTTTTCACAAGAGATGATTGCTTTATGGAAAGTGATTAGTTGCCCTGTTTCTAGGCTGTGAAATTTAAAGTATTTAAACTGAATCATAACATTTGTCCCAAAGGAACATGTTCTTTCCCTGGTGGCTCATTTAAAAGTAATTTATGCAGTGCAATGTCATTGTGTTTCAAATAATAATTCAAAGGGATGGATAATAGAGTCTATGAAAATTTTTTATAAGTTTCTGTTTTATAGCTTTCTCTTACTTACAGGCAAACAACCAACATTTAGTTATTATATTAACAAAAACAAGTAAAAGAACAAAGTTGTATTTATTGACACTTACAGTTGTGTTAATTTCTTTTCATATTAATGGAAAAAATCCCAGAAAACGAACAAGCAAACTGAAAAAAAAAAACCTCAGAAAAGTGTGTTTCCTTTTGGAGCAGATTGATAGAACAGAAACTAGTCAATTCACTGTCACAGAGCATGATCAAGGGCATCTAAAAAGGCATGTTAGAAGGGAATATGTGCCTTTTCTATTATGAGAAGTATGAATTCATGCTCTGCTAATTTCCCAAACAATTGAAACTCCTCCCACTTCAAATTTACAGTGTAAGCTGGAAGCCATAACTCTGTTAATCTTCCTTAGACAGGTAATACTATTTCTAATTACCACCTTGATTTTGAAATTTAATATTCACATTATTCCACCATTTACTAGATCTCCTTTTGAATTACAACAGTATGAATGTCAGTAGATTCATGAGTTGAGTTTTTTCTACGGTTTTTAGAAGAATACTTGATCTTTCTCATCTTCTCTTCAGGAGGGGAACAGATGGCTTCAGAAATTCCCCTGGATGGGAGTCAACATGTCGTGAATAACACTGTGATCTTACTAAGACTTACTCCTGTGCTTAAAGGCACTAAGCTCAGCGTGACAACTGATGTGTTTGAAATCAAGCACGTGAACAAGTGGTAAACTCTTATACCAGGACACAACAATGAAACCCAAGAGAATGGAGAACCTGGTTTGTATTCTTGTTTTATTTCAAGAAAGAAAAAAAAAAATCAGTCTTCTCTTCTACAGATTAATAACTGTACAAAGAACAATTCCACTGTTGGTTCCCTGTGTTTCTTTGCATGCTGCAACTTCATCATTATCGTGTTACATACTAATAAATCATGGAAATTACTTATTCCTAAGATATATACAGCTTTGTGAACTCATTTTACAATAACAGTTTACAAAAACAAACAAACAAACAAACAAAAAAACCCCAAAAACCTAATGCTATTTGTTTGGAATGGTTGCTGAATGCTTGAGAGCCTTTTATAACCATAAAATTTACAATGATACTCACTAGGGAGGGTTTATGAAAGGTGATCATGTAAGATAATTTTTATACAGGGAAATACTGAAAGAAGTTTCCAAAAAGAAGCAACAGACTGCAATATGTAATTCTCTTAAGCAATAATAAATTGCCCATATAGAATTAATGATCTCCTGACATTTCTTTCAAAAGACTTGAACTAATTGATGTAGCACATTTCAAGCTAAGCAAATTGCAATGATAAATGGGATTACTGGAAGCTATAAATGCAATTCGTAACTGAAGGAAAAGTGCAAAACATCACTCAGAACATTAAGGAATGCAATTAAGCAAAACATTTGGAAGTACTTAATTACAGCTGCAGAGGATAGTTAAGTGAGATCTGGTGCCTTGCATTAGTAGCAATGTCAAAGCTTCAGAGATTGCTTAAGCATAAAGTAGACCATTTGCCATCAGGATAATATCTGAATTGACATGCAAGAAAAATATTTCTTTATTGATAAATTATACAAATGTCTGAAAAAATAAGCAGGTTCTTATCAATGGCAAATTTTGAATTACAGGAAGAAAAATCAGGTAGGTATTACATGGACATTTGCTTGTTCATCCAAATGTCTTTTGGTATTATTAATGTATACCAAAGTAAAAAATATGCAAGAAAATGGAGTGGACGGTAAATCAGCTAGAACTTAATTCAGGAAATTGCAAAACTATATGGTCGTAATTAAGCAAAGCCCTGACAAACTTATATGCTTTCATTGATTTCATATCCCTTTCACATTCTTCACTGGAGTTTCAACTCAGGAAATTGATCTAATAGATGAAACTCCTCGAGACAGGTGTTAAATCATGCTCTCTCTCTTTCATAGAAAGGTGAAAATTATCTTTGTGAAGGCACCAGGGACTGAACAAGCCTTGCAGGTAGCTGGCATGGAATGGCTTATATTCATGTTGTTCAGGACAAGCATACCCTGGAGGAGAAAGACTGTGTTGAGTGTACATATCAGCCCGGAGACGTCTGGTAGTTTTTGCATCTCGGCTGCTTGATGGGAGGCAGCCTTGACGAGATCCATCAGTTCAATCCCATATATGTTACCTCCTCTGTAGAATGAGAGCTTCGGTGGATCGATGCCGCGTTTATTCCTACAGAGTCCCTTGCGGACACGCTCGGGCGGCACTCCGATAGCACCTACGCGTGCACACGACATCACCTTCGCAGATGTAGGCGAACAGCCACTCACACACATNAAGGGCAACAGAGGCAAGAAGAACCCAGAACCGAAAGCCTGCATCCGTTTTATCCCAAACACTCCCAAAGGCGGGCAGAGCATCCAAAACCAACAGTCTGAGTGCTAGGGGGCAGAGGCAAGGTTGAGTGATGTAACAGGGGCCAGTGGGAAAAGGGATGGGAGGGGGGAGAGGGCCAGTGACCAGCAGGACCTAGACAAAGGGAGAACTTTCTAGCACAGTGTTGTAGGGAGAGGCCACTTTTAGGGTAACTTGGGGGGTGTAAAGTGGACTTAGCCATCGCAACACTCCTGTAGGAAGATCTCTCTATACAGGAGATCAGGAATAAAGGAGAGATCTTCGATCATCTGAAGAACAAAGCAACATCACTTTGTAGTTAGATTTTCCTTGCTTGCCTTCAGTTTATTCCTAGAGAACAGGCTGGCTATAGCACCTTGTTCCCTGCTCCACTTTTCTTCTTGACCTGTTTTCTTGGCAGCTGTTATGATTTCAGCAATGAGATGCTTCTAGCTGAATGTTTCTGCTTAAAAATGTAATGATTGAGTTATTACCAGACATCTATAGAATCCCAAGTCTAGACACACTGCTTAGTAACTGGATTGTCAAATACAAGAGCCAGAAACTTTGTGTTCTGTTCCTTCAACTTTCAAAAACAATAAAGATTTACTTAAAAATTATGCATATTTGAAAACTGGCTGATGCATTTTGAATATCAAATATTTATGTCTGTGTAGTCTATAGCTGTCTTTTGGTTACTTATGATATGGTGGAATATTATTGAATGTTAAATTAAAAATCACAAATACGGGGTTTTGTCCCCTTTCCTTGCAACTCAAAAATTCATCTAAAATTGTTTTTATTGCCTGACCAAGCAAGTTGGGCAGTTGCCAGTGAGAGCTTTATTATCCCCAGAATTTTCAGTGCACAACTGTTGTAATATCTTTTGGTGTATATCTAATATAACTGCTTTTATGGGTCTATTCTGTTGATCACATGGATAACATTATCATTTTTAGTGTTGTTGTTAGGACAAAGCACTGCTGAATAAGCAATGAAATTTTTGTTTAATGTAATATATAAATGTTACTATTTAATTTTATTTCTTCTTCATGGACATTGTTGTGACCTGTACTCATTCTGCATTTTATACTCTGCAGCAAATTCTAAAATTAAATAAGGAAAAGAAAAGGGAAACTAATTGAAAAATAAGGATATCACAGAAGTAAAACTGATGAAATAGCACTGTAAAACTAAAGAGTATATAAAAGACTAGTAATTATTATAGAAAAAAATATCAAAGGTTACATTAATAGATTAAATTTCTAAGTTGAAAATGTCAATGTTTGATTAAACCAGTTGAGGGTGGAAAAAATATTTCAGTATTTCTTATCTGTGTATCTGTATGTTTTTGCTACTCTCACCTCAAAGAAAGCTTCCACAGGAGGAATTTGTTATGAATGACTAAAATGATGTAAAAAGTGACTTTTTATTGTTGTGATACAAGAATTTAATGAGGAGTTTGAATGAGATTTTGTAATCCAAAAATTAAAGGAGAAAGTAGCTTGTCTTTCTCTGTTTTTTCTGAGAAGGCTGTTTCCTGACCTAGTGTATAGTCCCTCATTGTGACTGCTATGTGACCAACTTTTGGATGCCTCCTAAATCTACACCACTGCTTTGGTCTTTCTGAGACCCTTTTATGCCTCCTTACTGCTTTGTTTTTAGATTTCTCAGATCACTTCGTACTGCAACAGTCTCTGAGATATGAGGACTTAGGACCTTGCAACACCTTTTGATATTGTCTGTTCTTTCCTTCTATGCTTCAGTGTTTCAGCTGCACTGTACAAGATAACTGATCTGGAGCACACACAGCTAAAAGACCACACATTTTTTCCAGGGTCATTTTTCGGCGTGTCCAATACCCCACTCCAGAGTGAAGAATGGCAGTCTAATTTGTGGTTTGTAAGGAGGGGAGAGAAGCAGCCATGCTTTCCAGCATCTGCTTTGACTGATCTTGGACACTAGGCTTTCAGGGGCTTTGCAGCTCTGGCCCCTGTGGTTATCATCAAGTTCTCTTTTACAGGAAAGCCTGTGATAAGGTCATCAAGAAACTTGTTTTTCAGTAGTTTCAGTAGTTGTGGTTAAAGAAACTTCTCCAGACAGCTACAGAGCTAGATACAGGACTTGGCATCAGTAGCAATGGAATGGTGTTTTTAACACAAAAAATATCCCACAAAAAAAAAAAAAAAAAAGTATGGGGGTACTGGTTATAGTAGCTCTTTTGTACTGAAATCTCTTCTGCCTTAATTATACTAATTATATACATTTTCCCCACTACAAACCTGCTGACTGGCCTAACTGCAGCATTCCTCAATTTTGTTGGAAGGTGACAGACTTAGAAAGGAGTAAAGATAAAGGCTGTCAAAATTGTAATCTGTTTACTATCTAGGCTTCCAGATTTTAGGAATTTTATCCTAGGATCAGTCTTAGAACAAAGAAGAGTAATCTGTTCTGTTTCCTGCATTTTCTTGTTTGAATATCTGTTTATGAATTCTATACATGAGTGATATTTCCTGTTTGCTAGCACATACTTCTTCAGATATGACTTGTAGATAAATAAAAATCTGAACATGCCAAGGTTTGGCCGCTTCCAGGGATATTTAGCTGAAGAAGGGGATAAGATCTCAGAAGTATGATGTGGGCAGTAACAAACTACTTCAACTGTATCAAGATGATCAAAGCAATACAATCAGTTGGCTGCACATTTAGAAACTTGAAAAATTTTTGTAAGTATTGCAAGTCCTCAGATTTTTTTACGCATTAAAGAACGTGTTCTAATTTTGAAGGACATTCTGGATGTAGTGCATGGAATCAAACTCAGGATTACTGTTTGCAAAGTAACACTAGTTAGGTAATCCCTGACTTAATTAAGAGCAGGTGGGATCTTTTTAGACATATGTAACTCAGGTACTGAGCATAAAATTTCCATGTTAATTCGTCCTGACTCAAAATGACATTTGTTTTACTCTACTCTAATGACTTAGCTTTTCTTTAGCCTTCAGACTCTGAAGAATTGACACATTTGGCCATTTATTTCACTTTTAAAAAATGTTTATGGAAAAATGTTGTGCAAACTTTCAAGGCCTCTTGACAAAATCTGCAAAGCCCTGATAATCAGGGCTATTCCTGAGGCTGTACCAGAAGGTTAAGTTCAAAATGCTACTATATGACTACTGCTACAGCAGATATTACAGTAATTAAAACACTTCAATGAGTACTGCTGTGAATGCGTTTCATAGGACCCACAAAATGCTAAATGCACACCAGTAACTATTTTTAAAAACTATGCATTTGTTTTTGTCTGACTCAGTATAGGACTCTCTGGACTTATTTGGAACCCAAGAAAAATGGATGGCAGAGTTGCTCTTTTTACTTCCATCTACACAATGCAAGCAGATGGGAGTCAAGTTGATGATTCATTTTAATGATTTAGTTGGCTAATTTGTCCCAGATTTGCTCATTTTGTTCACGGTTTAAAGAACCTGCAAGTATTTTTCCTTTGTGCAATAAAGAGTACAGTAAATGCTAGCTGGGTCAGCCTGGTAGTTCTCTGACTTTTGTCTTTAATACCAGCAGAGAATTCATTCTCTCCTGTAGTCACATTTATAGAAATGGAGTTTAGCTGTCTGCTTTGTCTAATTGGCATTATAATTCAAAGTCATCCAGCATATTAGTGTTTCAGTTTCCTATTTAAAATAATGACAAAACACACATAACTCTAATGGGCCGAAAGTTTTACGTTTCAACAATTATATTTTGTAATGCATAACTAGCAATGATTATTCTCTCAAAAGAGCTCATTTACATGGGAAGAAATTGCCAATATTAAGTTGGATATTTTCCAATAAGGGAAAGAGACCTTTGAAATTCATCCTTTCATCTGGAGTTCCAAACTGGTATTCTTTTTGGCTTTCCAGAAAGCCATTGTGGCCACTCCTTTTTTCTTCACATTCTGTTTTCTTCCACTCCATTCATTCGGTCAAAGACTAGCTGGTAGTACGTCTATTCTTCTGCTTTCCCTCCCGTTGCCCCTTTTTGCTGTCTCCATCCTTCACTGTCTGGTGAAGCTGCTGCTTCACAATCAATCAGACTATATGTAACTGTACTGGTGTCTGTCTCTACTTTGATAGATACTCTACTAGTCTTGCTCTCTAATTATACCTATTCTTTTCTTTCTTCACTGAGTACAAGATCTAGTTTTCCTTGAGCAGGTAATATGCTGGAGTACTTGAGTCCAGTCTGATTTTGAAGAAGGTGCTTCTCTTGAGTCTGCCTTCTTATCACTGTGTCCATTTGTAGTGCTCTAGCAATGAATGTGTATATAACTAAACGTGAGACTTTATTTTCAAAGGTTGTATACAGGAGGTAAACTATAAAGGTGCACAAGCTGCAAGCTTCAGTGTGCCTCATCATTAAGGGATGAACACGTTTTAAGTCGTTGTTAATGTGTGCAGATAAAGCATTTTGAATTTGACTATGCACTTATATTTCCATTCAAAACCAAACACAAGGAAACTTGTCAAGCTGAAGTGTGTGACCTGAAAAAAAAAGGCAAACACCTATAAGAGTTTTTTAGAATATTATTCATTCCACATGAAATGTATCAGGCTGACAGATGGAAAGTGAAATTTTCTATCTACATCTTTGATCTGACACAAGCAGGTGGTTCATTCTTCTTTGGCCAGAAGAAATGAGGGCTACTAGACCTCTATTCCCGGTATTAAAAAGGCTTGTATTTGAAGTGGGGGTCTGCCCACTCATTAGGAAATCTGCAAGGCAGTGGCAGCCACAACATCACCAGTTAAATCAGTAAACAGTTTTGCTTTTAAATAGGAAGGTGTGATACAAAACCACTTCCATGTGCTCAAAGAACAAGCCATGATGAAGTAGCAACAAATATATTGTCTTGGTTTGAAAGACAGGTGTCTGTGAAGGAAGGCAGGAGCCTCCCTGAAATAGAAAATGTAACCCCCTTCCCTCCGAATTATTATAATTTTTAAATTAGGGGACTTTCAGGCAAAGATATGAGGGGTAGGAATAACAGTTCTTTACTAATATATATATATGTATAACAAGGCAAAAGAACACCAATAACTGTGGCAGTAACAGCGAACAGCACCACAAACCCAGTGCCGGCCTCTCTCGGCTGTCGGGCCCTTTCCCCGTGGGTGCAGTTCCGCTCACAGCCGGCAGGGGCGCTGGCGGCTCCCGGTGAGCGGGGCGGGTGCGATGGTTCCCCCGCGGCTGCAGGGGGCGCTCCGGAGCACGTGGCACAGAGAGCACGTGGCAATGGCGGCTCGGCCGAGCCGGGAAGGGATGGAACAAAGGCTGCACAAACCCCCTGGGCAGCTGATCCCGGTGCCCGGCCGGACCCTCGGGAACAGCAGGCTGGAGCAGCAGAGATGAGCAGATCCCGGGTGGCAGACGAGATGTATCAAGCTCCGGAGTGCAGCAGGAACCCCGGGAGGTCTCGGCAGGCAGGGCGTGCGGAGCTACGCTGTAGCGAAGGCTCCGCGGCTGCAGCCCGGCTCCAGACAGGGCAGGGAAAGGCGGGTTTGGGAATCCCGGGTCTTCTCCGGTAGAAGAAAGGCAGATGGAAAACCTGCAGCAGCGGGACGGACAGCAGCCTCTCTCCCTCCGAACGAACGCCGAGAGCACTAAACCAGCCAGCCCAGGTGAAAGAGGGTGGCTCCCCGGACCCCTCCCTCTGCGGCCAGTCCTTTGTTTCTCCCAAGGACCCAGCAATTTGTTGCTACGGTAACATACATGGGAGAAAAATTCCCCAAGAGAGAAAAGACAAAAAACAGAAGGTGAACTCCCAAAACCCCAACATATATTTTCACTATAACTTGTCTACTAGCTGTCTCTCTTGATAGCCAATGACATATTCAGGGTGTCAACATCTCTGCCTGGTGCTGTCAAGAAGAGAATGAAAGTTATTTCTACATGTGAGAGAATGCTTTTCAGTTTTTCAAATTAGTGTCTTCTTGGGGGAAAAAAAAGCCTAAGCAAAGAACAAGAGCCAGATATTAATTACATTTTGCACCACTTTATACAGATGATCTTTTGCCTCATTTGAATAAGAAGCATTTCTGTAATTACTTTTTGGTTTAGAATCTCCTTGAAACAAGAGCATCTATTGAAAGTTAAAGCATTTAGTAGGGATGTTATTAGTACAACTGATTATAATGTTTTTTTTCTTTAAGTGATATGAGTCAGATACTTCCCAATGTTGCCCTTTTGTTAGCCTAAAATAATAAATGATGCTTTTTTTCTCTGAACTATTTAAGTATAATGTTTCTCGGGCATATGCTGCAAATCTGATTGATTTTGGTAAATAAACTTTTTTACTTTTTAAAAACTTAATAGAATTGCTTAAATGTCTTTTATTCATTGTTTATTTTTATTCCTTCCTTTCTGCTTTCTTTTTACAATTTTCATAGGAAAAAAAAAGAAAAAGAACATCTTCTGTTGAGACACCGTTATTTTCATATTTCTAGTGGTCTGCTTCTGCCCTCACTAAAGTGATTGGAAAAACATCAATTAATTTCAGGTGCCCAGGATATTAAGTAGATGCTGCACTTGTCCTGAAAGTTGTCTGACTCTTCATCTGCTACAACCAGGCATTAGTGTAACTAAGAATTCCAGGATCTCATTTTATTGCTGGCTCATGGTCTGTTACATTGGTGTCTTACAACTCTGTTGTGGATGAGTGAAAGGCACCTCACGCAAAAGAGAGAAGAAGCAATAAGTTTTATTGAGGCAATACTTTCACAGAGTTCAATATAATCAATGGAATTTAACAAAGATTAGCAGTGGTTTACCACGGTTCATAAAGTTTGATGGCAAGGTTCACCTTATTAATTACTGCACGGAAGAAACACAAAGGCACATTGAGTTAGAATGTGCAGTGAGGGGTAAAGTGTATATATCACACTTTGCCCCCGACTAGAGTCAACTTACTTCATGTCATAGAGTCCTGATGTGGTCACCTCTTGTCTCTATGCTATAAACACTGGATATATATATCCTGTTGACGCACACGAGGATCCAGTAGTTTTCGCATCACATAATCAGTTGTAGCAGATAATAGGGTATCATTGGGTTCTTGTTTATGTATGTCTTGTACGCAGGCAAATTTTGTGATGGCTGTAGGAGAGCTCATTAAGAATCTTAGGGGTTCACCTTGCTCCATAGCATCTATTTCCTCAGCCCAGTAAGCTACTCTGTTGATGATAGAATGGCACCCCATATTCAAAGTTGGGTCCTGACCCCAAATGTTGTTTGCTTCATATCTACTCAGCATTATTCAGGAGGTGACATTTAGCAGCCTTGCCACAAATACTATGTTTCTATTTCACCTTTTTGTCATATTTTTCTTGTAAATTTGTCCATGGCAACAGATCCTGGAGTGACTCACACAGTGTATCACAGAGCACCACCCTGAGGTCTGTCAGACTGTTCTGTTTCAATGATGGGTCTGGCTTTGGAAAACAAAGAATGATCTTCCCCCTGGTTGCTATCATTGATGTCACCTTATAAATTCCCATCCCACAGTTCAGGGGATACTATTAATTTCCTAATCTGCACAGTGTCAGGTTGATAGGGAGCCTCCATAAACATAATCTTGACCTTTTCTTCTAACTTTTATTCTTTTTACCTTTCTTCCTGTAACTGTTTCAGCAGCTGTTGAATTTTCAAATACAGTATAAACTCAGCTGCCTTTTTGTCTTCAATTTCTTTCTTTTGGTCTTCCTCATTTTTATTATTATTCTTCCTATACTGATAAGCAGCTTCTAAATGGGTACCTAGCACTTTACAAATAATTCCGTTCCCTTTTCCATCCTTTATATGCTCACTGGCCACTTTTGGCTGTTCTTCCACAGCTTCCCAATCATGCCAATTATCACAAGCAAATTTTTCTGAGAAGTTGGGACTCAGGTTTATTTCATGACTCCATAAATAATCTGTGATGCTACTTGCCATACTTTTGACAATCCCAGTTTGTTGCAGATGAATAAAAGGCACATCACTCTAAAGAGAGAAGCAGCAATATGTTCTATTGAGGTACAATAATAATTTGACAGAGTTCAATACATTCAGTGGAATTCAGCAAAGTTTGTCACTGTTTTACCAAGGTTCAATTAAGTTTGACAGAGAGGTTCACCTATTAGTTACTGCATGAAAGAAACACACAAAGGCACATTGAGTTAGAATCAAGTTTCACACAGAGACCAGAGATGTAAAGGATAAGGAAAACCATTCCTTTGAGTAATGAGGCTCAGAATGGACCACGTTGCTTTCTAAACTCCTCAGACAGCCTAGTTATAGCTAGGTCCAATCTCAATCTCAGACTTGGACAATGGTTTACATCTCATGGAAATGTCTGTACAAAGTTTATAGTAATTAATATTGAGTAGCTACATGGATTGGTAATGTGTCATTAGTATTAATTCAGCATTATCAGTCACTTACCAAAGATCTGTTGTGAGAAAAGGTATTTTTCCATCTTGGACAAGGAAGGACCTCTTAGTTTCAGGTAAGGGATCTCAAGCCTCACAAGTCATCCCTACTCAAGGGGACAGTAACCAGCCTGCTGCATTTCAGGGCGAGCTCAAAAGTGTGCTCATCTTGATGGGAATATTTATAGAGTGAAGTAGTTGGCTGCTAGTCAATAATATAGACAAGTTAGATGTCTTTATTTTAGCTCCACACTCTTGTTTTGTACTTTGGTTATTTTGCATTTTTGGGGCTTCAAAGCCAGGTTACAAAATGTTTTTCCATGCATCTTGACTCCCTTGTATGTGAGACAGGAACTTTCCAGCTCACAGGTTCACAACAGGGTGTGAGGTTTGTTGCTCTTTAGTCAGCCTGAACAAAAGTACAGCAAAGGGTCAAGTGCATCTGTCACAAACTCTCACACCATTCATGGACTAAAGGAGTTGCACTGATTAATCACTGGAGTACCTTGGCATCCTGTGGGTCATGCCACTGGTCAAATCATGATGAATATCAACAGGAAAAGTGAAACTCAAGGAGAAGGTGGCTAACTGAGCAACAGGAAACTAACAGGATGCCTGTATGCCTGGTTGTTTCTTCAATGGCTGCTGAGAGATCTGCTCTGAAATTATTAGCTTCAGGTAGGAATAATGTTTCTCTGGTGTGTGCAGTTGCTGCACTGACTGCTCAGCAACTTGTTCAGGGGAAGTGAGAGAGGAAACCTGCTTTCTCAGTATTCTGAGACTTACTTTTTTTTACATACATGGTTCTAAGTCAGAAAATGTATTCTTCATTTTTATAACTTACAGAATCCTTTTTTACTTTCTGTTTGGTAAATACCACTATTCCTCTGCAGGACATACCAGACCACCAGTAGTTCCAAGTTCACAAAGAAGATGATACTCATATTTCTGTTCGCATTTTAGAGTGGAGTTAATTAACATTTTTATAGGAGCAATAATTAACATTTTATGAGCTAGATTCCCTCATCCCTTGAACCTACTTTGGCTTCACTTCATACTGGAATATATAAGAGGGTAATGTTGAAAAATGCTAATGTTCAATTTGGGTTTAAGGGCAAAATGCACTTCATAAATGCTGCTGAATTGCAGTAATAGCAAGAGCTCTGTTTGAAGGAAAAGAAATGGCAGGAAGCCCTTAGCACCCGTCCAAAATGCTAAGCTAACACTGAATAATAATTATTCTATAAGTGGTGTTCTGTTTGCTGTTATGCTGGCTAATATTTTCTTAGTGATATGACAGTCCCTCAACTACCTGAAACTGTGTTATTTTATATTTAGATTGTAAGCAAATAGAGGCAGACCTCTGTGGTCTCCTGACACTGCTAGCAAAATGGGGTTTGGACTAAAGTGCTGAAGTGCTATGCCAGGTCAAAATTTTAATTGTAATAAATGATCTGTCAGAATATTTGAGGAAATGTCTAGGAAAGCAGCACGTTTTAATGCCATACCTAGATAAGTTTCTCTCAGTATCACTCTGAAGTTTATCCTTTCTGTCTGCAATAGCATTGTTGATGACTGCAGACACAGAGATACATATTTCAAGAAGTAATAGAAGCATGTACATTACTGCCTTTTCAGACATAGTGTCTTGCATTGTAGAGAAAATGCAATTAATTGAGTACCTGTTACATTTGCTTCAGTTTCTGCAGTATCTATTCTTTACAATGGTGGATTTCTGTGTAAGGTGTCCCACTAATTTAAAAAGAACAATTTGTGTCATTAGTTCTATTATTAAAGAATGTAACTCAGATGAAATACTATAATATCAAAGTGCAGCCATACTGTGTTCTTGTCCTAGTTTTAGCTAGGACAGAGTTAATTTTGTCACAGTTCCTGTGAGGGGGTGTGGAGCCTGGATCCATATGGCCATGTCTAGGTTATTTATTCTATATCATGCACACCATCACTGGGGGACATAGCTTCTGGTGGAAGAAAAAGGGAACATGATGTGGAACCACCACCACTTTGGTTCCTTTTTTTATCTGGGGAGCAAAACTGAGTACAGAGTGGTGGGGTGACATGGTGAAGATGTTTCGACTTGGAGGGTTTGTCCATCACTGTTTTTCCTCGTTTCAGGCTTGGGAAAGAAGTGTGAGTATGGATGATTTTTCTGACATTGTTCTTTGTTGTCTTGGGGGAAAAACACTGGCTGTGGTAACATCCGCCATTTTCTCCTTTGTCTCGTGAAGCCGCATGTTGCTGGCTACAGTAGCATTGGGTCAGTCAGACTTGCATGAACATTTTTTCCATGAAATCACCCACTTTTAAACACAGTTGTTATTAGTATTGTTGCTGTTAGTGTTTGTTTCCTTATCTCATTACTGGTTTTCTAGTGAATCATTATCTCAACCCATAATCTCTGCCTTTTTGTCCCTTTCTCATTGGAGGGACAGGGGGAGGCAAGTGGCCACTTGGAGCTTAATTTCTAGCTGGTTTTAAAAAGCAACAGTTCTTAATGTTTTTATGAACCAAATAACATATTTTATTAAGATTTCTGTTCACAGAGATGTTTACTTATAGCTATGTTCTATCAAATGTTCTTTATCAATACAGTATTCCAGTGCCAGTTCTTTTAGCTCCCTGGATCTTGGTTTTACTTGTGTTGAGTGATCTGATCAATGTTTTGTGCAATATACATTTCCTTGCCCATGAGAGAAGTATCTCATTAAGAAAAAATCTTATTTTTTCAACTTTGAGATTTTAAAAATAATTTAAGTTAAACTCATGAGAATTTAACCTGTTAAAGATTAATCTACTCAAGATTTAAGTCCTTGCTCTTATATTTTGCAGGAAACCTAGAGTAGTACTGGAGGTTTGCTCAGCTACACCGAGTTTTGCATCAGGTGTCTCTTGCAATCTGTTTTACCTGTCTCCTGATACTGTTTGAAGTAGTAGGAAGCCTGTGTGCATAGAAAAAAGTGCAGACTGTGGCATAGTGGAAAACAAGTGTTGTCTGTATTATCTGCTGGAGAGATCACATAGAATGGAGCATTATGTCATTTAACGTGCATGGTTTACGACACTTTCTTGGCTCCAGCTGGCTAGGACAAATGTTCTCTTTCAAAATCCCCTTTTATCTAAGAAACCCCAAAGGGGCTAGATGGGACAGCAAAGAAAGGCAAATGCAATATATGTCCTTGTTTCTAGTCAAAATGTTGTGGATTGAAAATCGATGTAGTTTCTGCAGCATTTCTTCATGTGCAAACATTGGATAATTTGTCAGCTGAAAAATAAAGAAGTTAGGTAACAGGTGTGATTGCTGATGATACTGGGGCAAATTATTGGCTCACAAACATTGACAAGTAATTGAATATTTCAAAAGTCAGGCTCTTTAATTTTCATCTGAGTTGTAATGCCATCTCAAGAGGTAACTTTTTAGTGCTACACCTTTGACAGACAATATAGCATCTGAAGCAAACACATGATTGCTGATAAAACAGAAAAGCATGACTTTTGAAAAGAAAGTTAAATCATTTTGGACAGTACAGAGAAAATACTACAAGTCACAAATAATTTAAAAAAAAGTTCAAGGAGGAAAAAGTCACTCTTCTAATGGTCTGATGAGGTCTAATGAACTCTTTAGCTATTTGCAGCTTAGGATAACAAACTTAATGATGTGTCAGTAAGTAATGACGAAAATGGAAATCTAGTAGTTTTTCTACATATGACAGAAAAGAGAAGTAAAGCTATGTTTATGTAGGTTGAAGGTATCAAAATGCACCTATTTTAATATATTGAACTGTAAAATCCAGGAGCAATTGAAAAGATATGCTATACACAGTTTCTTGTTTTGATTTAATATTTTAGCACTGTTGCAATACCTAGCACAAACAAAATCAATTTACTTATCATTAAAATCTTTATAGACTTCCTCTAGGAAGGTAACTGTTCTTTCAGGAGAGTAACACTAATTCCAGAACTGGCCTAAATGCCCAGCTGTTCACAGTCTGATGTTTATAATGGTTCTGAAAATATTTTCTCTTCTGCAACTTGCCTAACAGATTCCAAAAGGTATGATATAAAAAAAAAAAACAAAACAATTCAGCATTTTGGCTGGGCAAATAGGATTTCTCCTCTTCCATCTCCGGCTGGTGATTATAGTTTGAGCATTTGCTGCGTATATAGTGACTGTTGTGGGATCAGCCCTTCCTCAGACATTTCCGTACCACTTTAATGCTGGTAACAGAGAGTTGGGCAGCCAGTTGCTATTGTGACAGCTATACAGGTTGGCCAAATTTAAATGGACCACAGGATTTAGAGAAAAGTGGATCTCCTAAACATGTTTGAAAATGCACCATCCATATGAAATCAGTTGTGTTGTCATTCACCACCAAGAAGGACTACATCTAGGATACCTGACAATGGAAGAAGCCAATCACAAGATATCTTCAGGTGGAATGTCTGGAGGCATGACATAAGGTATGTATAAATTAGGTAGAAAATCTGTAATGGATATGGGCCTTAATCTCCATATTTCAAGTTAGAGCTCCTCTTAGGAGTGCAGAATGGCAGTCTTGTCATTGTTCTTACTGTACTATGAATTCATTGCTAATGCCAACATTGCAGGAGCTGTAAGTTGATTAATAAAGTCCCTTTCAATTAGTAGAAGAATAAAGTCTACTCCAAGAAGTGTATAACCTGCCAAGCTTATTCCTGTATTTTCAGTCTGTCTAAATAGATCAAGAATATGGTCATCACACAGTTTTCAGACAACCACAAAAGGTGAAAGGATCCTCTGGAAGTCATTAGTCCAAACTCCTTTTCAGCTTTCCAATGTTAGATTAGTTCAGCTGTGGCTACATCCTTCCAAGACTTGGATACGCAAGACGGGCATTCTTCACCTCTGAAAGTGGTTTGATGCTATACTCTGCTGCTAGTAAGGAAACTTTTACCTGTGTTCTATCTTAACATGCCAATGTGCTGTGTTGGAATGCAGAATGCAGAGAATATCTCTCTGCCTGTTTTGAAGGATTCTACCCGCCTGGACAGCACTGTTTTTGACCTTCGCCCATGGAGGTCAAAACTCTACCCTTTGGGAAGAGTTAGAATCTACACTGGTGTGAACTAGATGATAGAATGTTATGTAAGATTATCACAAGGTGAAAATTTAGGGTCTTTGGGTTTGTTAACATAGTAAATAGATAAAAAGTAAAAAACTTCAAAATGGAGGATTGTTGTTGTTCTCCAGGCCTTTTGTTCCTTCTTCTAGTACTCCATATTCTGCAGTAGAAGTAGTTTAAGGTGATTGGATAAAAAATTCCGCAGTTCCTGTGTGCGTGATAAAGTGAGTTATGGAACATTGGTGGAAGAGTGAAAATATCTTTCGTTTTACGTTTTTATTGGATAATTTACCTTTAAAAAGACTGTCTAATCTTGATAATGTGGTCTTCTCCTGCATTCTCTGCTCTGTGCTGTGTCTGAGCCACATTAAGTGACTCTCCTTCTCTGATAAGACTTAATAAACAACTATCTGAAAGCAGAGACTGTTGAAGTTCCCATTCGTCTCCTGAATTCCTGGCAAAGATGCTAAAACTCTCCCCCATCCGGGGAGGCATTAATTAAGGCACGGAATGTGTCAGTGCTCTGTGTGGCCATTACTACTTGCAAACTGTTTGGGAAAAAAAGCTGTAATAAGCATACTCTGCGGTGAATGATTTTCCATAGCTGTGGTCTGTGAACTGTCAACTGAGTCTTTGTCCTAGGTCAGGAGGGATGCTGTGCTGAGCTGAACGGAAACTCAAGTTGTTCATCAAAAATGTGGTAAGATCTGGAGAAGCTCACCAGGCATACAGACTGACTGGTTAGCGGTGGATTTCTTTACAATATAGCTTGTTGGCCCCAGTGATATTTCTGATGTGTAATGTAAAGATCAGATAGGAATGTGATTTTCTTTCTAACTAAAGAATGAGTTTTCCTCACACCATATTTGCATATCTTTAATGCACCAATTCATAAGCTGAGAGGGAGTGTACAAAGCACAAATACAATATGGACACTGTTGGTGCCTTATCCAAGAGATGGAACGATCGCGGTTATCAGGATTTATTACTTGAAAATCAACAAGGCATCAGTCTCAGAGGCTGTGTATTTAGTAACAACTTGCCATAACTGAAGACAGTCATAGGTTTCAAAGTTACATGGCAATTTATAACTTTTTGGTCCAATAAGCAATTAACACAAAACTTCGTTTCGACTTTATAACCTATCACCTTTGGTATGTTTTACTGCATTGCATCTGTCTCTCAACCAATAACTTGCTAGCTCACGTACACACATATACTTCTATTATAACATCTAAATTCTTAACTTAAACTATAAAATCACATTACTATACTTAAAACCCTTCACCATATCACCCAATACATATTTTTACTTATAACTATAGAAACCTAGGTTTATAATTCTTCTGCTTAAAGTCTGTATACCTTTATCATTACATCAACCCAAGCTCTTTCCAGGGCTGTAAATTAAACTCATTAATGCCTGTGGAAGTTTCTGCTCCTCTGTTTCCCACAGGACATGTAGCACAGACATAGTGAAAGTCAAATTATACCCTTACACAGACAGATTTAGATTTTATATTGATAGGGATCAGTTTGAAGTGTCTGTAGAACACCTGTGTTATGTTTTGTAGGACTCATGCTTAAGACATTTCTAGAATCAATGGGAGAAATGATGTCTTTGTTCATAATTGCCATTTTGCTTCATAATTGCTTATTTTATGGGGTAAAATTTAGTTTAGCTGGTATTGTAAAGTCATACTAACTTTGAAAAAAGAAACTGCATTTTTGTAAATATAAAAATACACGTACACGTGGGTATGTACAGTGTCAGCAGTTTTCGCTGCTAAACTTAGTTTTCTAGATTGTACATCTCGGTGTTTACATAAGAAATATATATATGTATGTGTGTGTTTGTAATATGTTTCTTCGTCTATGAATCTGACCATCTGTCTCTCATTTCACTGTAATATTCCGTGTATTGCAAAGATTAACTGGTAATAGCGGTGTCTTTTTAGTTCTACCCTATGGTAAGTCTGTAAACAGAATGCCCTTTTATCTAAAAATTGCATATAAAATTTAGGTAAGAAACCACATTACCTTGGTTTTATAGATCTATTTTTGAATGTGTTCAGGACTTAGTATTCTTCTAAATGGAGTGTGTATTCAGTATATGCATGTTTATTATGTAGTTGGCTATTGCCTTGGCAGCAAAGAAAGCTTTCCCTTTTGTCTCTTTATGGGTGCTAGACCAATACCAGAAACACTTTTTCTTACCTCATTAAATCTAGATACACCTTAATGGTTTTTAAAGCCATGCCCCTAGTAATAGTAATAATATTGCACTGCATTTTTTACCTTCTTGCTAGTTAACTGTAGAATAAACCTACTGCTCTTATCTCTATGTAAAATTATGGCTTTTAATTTGAATGTAGTTTTAATTTTTAGGTAAATTCCCTGATAAAATTAAATTAAATAAAAGTAGATCATGCTAGAAACACAGAAAAAGAAAAGGTTAACTTACTGGCAATAATGTGTTTTTGGGATTTGTGTTGTTTCTTCCTTGGAAAAGGAATGGAGAGAGAGTATACTTATTTACTGAAAATATTGTACAATACCAAAGGACAATATTAATAGGAAAGAAGACATATAGCCATATTAGTTATTTAAAGAGGAAAAGCCCTCACTTTTTCTTCTGCTGATTATTCTACTATTTGAACCCCACGGATTAAGAAGAAATAATGAATGTATTCTACTTCAACAATGCCTTCCTGAAGGGTATTGTGAACATGTTGCAAGGACTACTGTCACATAGATCTTTATCAAAATAACTAAAAAAAACATGTTTAGCAAATTCCAGATAACTGAAGAAAATGAACTCTTGACTTACTTCTTTCACAGGCTTTGCAGACTGGCAGATTTGCGTAAATTGCATAATTCTTCAAGACATGAGATCTTGAATCACAGAGCATAGCATTAGGAAAATTATATGTATTATATGTACCTATCTTTGCTTCAAAAGAATCCAAGTACCTATTGCTTCAAGGGCAAGAACTGTCTTATACAATCAATGAAATAATTGCTGAAAGTAAGGGAAGGAGGGGTCCTAACTGGACACTGAAAAATTGACTTGTTAAATTGAACTTATCTGGAGGTGATCCCTTAAACTAAGAAGTGACCTGTTAGGATTGACGTTAAAAACCTGATATTCAATTATTTGTCTTTGTTAAGCTGCTCATTTAAGCAAATTAAATCTGTATTTAGATACTGGGGGTTTTTTTAAGTCTTAGAATAATCATTACTATGTGTAATATTTCTAGTGCAAGTCTATTTAAAATACTGATGTATACATAGGAATCTCATTTTTCATTAGTAACTCAGAATCTCTCTGACTGTTACAGAGATGAGTCCAAAGGAGCCAGCTACTTGTGCAGTGTTTTTTTATGTGCTCTTGCAATTGCAGTGTTTTGTTTACAGGTACAGAGGTTGATGCTTTTCCTTCTTTCTAATAGCATTTTAACACAAACTGGGATACCCTGATCCCAAATACAAATTATGATGCAAGTAAATGCACTGCATAGACTACACCATTTCCCTGCCGTCCTGCAGAATATGTAGAACATTGATGTAAAAAACAACCCAACTTTTTTTACTCTCCCTTGTGAGGTAACTCTGAGCAACTCTGGTATGATCCCTGGTATGACATCAAAGTGCTATAAATGGGAATCACTTCCCTGGCACACACTGATCAAACTCCAGAGCAAATGGACCTGGGTTTACATGAAGATCATATAAACAGTTCTGCTGTCTGTGTTCAGCCATCCAAGAACCCAGACATTTATCCTTGCATACATTAGGACATTGAATCCTCAAGAAACATTGTAGTGGTTAAAAAAAAAAATTAAGTAAAAAAAATACATGCTGCTGACTATTATAGCATGGCTATGAGGACAAAATAGTACAGTGGTAAGAACTAGTGCATCATTTTTAATGACTTAGTTTAGAACAGCTGCATTTGTAATCCATCCATCTTCAAAAATCTCAACCAAAACTCTCAATAAAACCCTAGCTCTTGCTTTTATTATCCTTCTGAAAGTTCTTGTTTATTCGCTGAGCAATACAACTTGCATACTACTTTCCATTGATAACAGCTTAGAAAGCAAACCAAAATTACAGTCCTATTAACCTACTAAGACTATAATAATCAATATGACTTATGCATGTAAATTCTTGGGTTTTGCCCTGAAAAACCCCTCTACATTAACTCCTCTGCTTGGTCTCATGAGACAAGTTGATGGTTACTGCTGTTATTTTAAAAATTTTTTATATTTTTAAATTGCTTTGGCACAGTGGTAATTTAGGAAAAAATGAATATTCAATGCAGAAGAAACAAATCTTTAAAATACATAAATGTATACCAGTCCCTTGCCTTTGTTGGATACCTGAAACATTCTGTCTGGAAACGTAGTTAGCATGCTGTTCTCTACTGCTGTTTACCAATGTAGTGCTCTTTTTAACTGCATTTCCTGCTCTGCCTTCATGTTTCTTTTTTCAACATTTATACTTTATGAGCCATTAAAGATGTTGTTTGATGTAGGTGCAGCACAGAACAGATTAACTGCCGCTGTAAAACACAAGTTTTGGCAGTGTCAATCAAATTATGCTTTCTGCATAGTAATGTGAGTTTTAGTGGTATCTATGAGAAATTGTTTGACTCATTACTGCTGTGAATGCCAAATAACCCTATAACTAAGATACAGGTAATTGTGATGAAAATCAGAACTTTGATTCTCATCAGTTGTCAAGAAACTGGTTCTGACTGTATAGGTTATGCGTATTTGATGACAAAAGTCTTTTCAAACTGCAGCTGCTTTCTTAATAGTGAAAATATTCAGAGCTGAGAATTATCAGAACACTTCCTCGATACACAACAGCAGCTCATCAAAATCAAGATCATTTTCTACCCACAAATAGTTTATGATAGGAGACTTCTCAAGCTAAAGGTGTTTTGATAGAGCAAAGAATGAAACAGAAGACAGTGGAAGTGGACAATTACCTGTTCAGGATGACCCTGACTGCATCTGCTCCTGAACAAGAGCAGTAGCTTGTACCTAAACCAACTGATTCCCAAGTAACCACTTGCTAGCCCAGGCTTGATCTATTACTTTTTCACTGACCTTGTTGAAAAACAGTCACTTTTGTCGATCATGACTGTCTATACAGAGGTTGTAGTTCAGTAAGTGATATTTAGAGCTGATCGGGTTAAATCGTGTACCTCAAGGACTGCTGTTTTTTTCCTCTGTTCTGTGTGCATTTATTCAGCGTATCACTGGAGACATTACCATTTTAGTCTTTAGAATCTCTTTTTTTTCCCCTGTTTTCTGATGTGTCATAGACAGCAGGTGCCTTTTTTTTTCCTTACCCCAAAAAGAAATAAACTAACATATATACAATCACTAAATGGTAGAGTTTTGGGTTCTTGGAGAAGTAAGGAGGGGGTTCAGCAGAATTGCCACACTGGATTTCCAAAAGGCAGACTGCCTTTGTAGGAGGCTGGTTGAGAGTCCCTTGGGAGGCAGTCCGAAAGGTAAAAGAATTCTGGAACACTAGATAATCCTCAAAAAGGTACAGGGCATGCCTTAAAGGCACAGGAGCAGGCTGGCCCCATGTGCTGGAAGATGAACTGTAGGGGAAGAAGAAAGGCCTGTCTGAACAGAGAGCTTTGGCTAGGACTTGGAGTAAAAAGAAGAAGGAAGTGAGGAAACAGCCTACCTACATTCTGCCAGCTGTGCTCTCTCTGAATCAATCTCTTGGGTCATTCCAGAGGTGATGAAGATTCCTGCCTCTATCTTTTTACCAGTGCCCACTCTTCTTTGAAAGTCTAGCAGAGATGGGACTAGAGCAGGGCTGGGGCTCTGTGATCCACCTGGCCTTGGTCCCTGTAGAGGGATGGCAATGTCATAGTCATAGCCCTACCAAATTAGTGAAGCCAAGGCATTGAGCTGTTGCTGACAGTGACCATTGTCATGACCCAGAGAGGGACGTTGTAACAAATCCTGAGTGCAAAAATGTGGAACAGCCTGCTCACAAGGACAGTGTTTCTCATCCCTTTTGATAAAAGGTTGAAAAGTGAGATATGGTTCTTTGAACTTATTTTTTCTTAAGTGTTCTAATCTCTCTCTGGTTCAACACTTTCTTGAGTCCTTCTAAACTTTTACATAACTTTCGCATTTCCTTATTTTCAGCTGCAGAGTATATTCTTTGGCATGTAAATGTATCTCTCAAAATTCAAGCACAGAGAGTCATGCATCAGCTGGTCCATGAATTGTGCATTAGCTTAGTGCATGCTAAAGTCGTTGGCAAATTGTTGATTTATTATTTATCGAAGCAATAATGGCCAGCAGTTTTAAATAGAACTTCAATCTGCATTGCTTCACGTGTCTTGGAAAAAAAAATCTTTGCCATCTAAGTTGCTGTAATGTATTTTAAGCATATCTTCCTATGTATCCTGTATTTCATGTGGAAAAAAAAGAATAATATCGTTGTACATAAAATACTTACGGTATATTCTAGTTTCCTTGCTGAGAGGCTAGTTCCTTTATAATTGTTGTGAAGGACTCCATTCTAATTGGATTTGTTTTCAATAGTCTCTTCTTTCTACTTAAAAATCTTTCTAATCATTTTATATTTTTCTGATCCTTAAGCATTCTAATTATCCTTTTCTGCTAATAGAAGTAGTTTCTTTTCTTGTTTTATGCTGTCTATTCCATCCTACTTACTTTTTTTATTACTTTTAAAAAAACTACAGCACACACAGTTTGCCATCTGTTATGAGATATTTTTCTTTGAAAAACAATTTTTCTTTACAATGTGCTAAGTGGTCTTGCTTTCTGCTGTGAATCTTCCATTATTTCATGCAGCTGCTTCAAGCCTGAGAAAAAGGGCTGGTTCATACTCATCTCCATACTCCTTGCCCTCCTCCCTCGTCTCTCCTTTCCTCTTTTGCGTCCCCCCCTTTTATTTTATTTTATTCTATATTTGATTATGGTTTATATTTCAATTAATAATCTGTTCTTAGTTCAACCCCATATTTTCTTACTTTTACACTTCTGATTCTCAGCCTCATCCAGCTGTGGGGGGAAGTGAATGAAAGGCTGTGTAGTGCTTAGTTGTTGGCTGGGGTTACACAGCGTCATATGGAAAAGGTTCTCCCTTTTCAGATATTCAGCTAAACTGTGCTGTCTGTCATGTTTCCAACCTTCTCGAGAACCTGGAATATGAGACAGAACAAGGCTAGTGGGCAAAATCTTCAAATTCTTATAGTCCATCTAGTATTTGTCATTCTTTGAATGGGATTAGAAGCTGACCTGCAGTGATTTTTATTAAGAAAAAGACAAAACAAAAACCCAAGCCCAAAACATTTCCAAGACAAAATCTTGAGTGGCAGATACAGCTTTTTCACTTACTACAAATAGTAGGGTCTCCACTTCCATTAATTCAGCGAAAGACTTGCAATGTCACATCTACTTGTCCATTTTACATTATGATATTAAATATACATGATTTTGTATGTTTTTAGTCAAAATTCAAATGTATACCAAATTCATGTATACCAAGGAATACAGGACTGATTTCTATATGCAAGCATACTGAAACCTGACTCAAAGACAGCGATCAATGCCTGTAATGCTACTGTCAAGGACTATAACCTTTCTTCTGTTGCAAATTAGGGAGTCACAGAACTTGAAATATATTAATTTTAGTGGTCTCTCAAGAAAGCAAGCATTGCATTGTCATTATTCAGGACAGTTGTCTCTCTAAGTAACACAGCAGCTGTAGCCAGCTGACTTGCACAAATGTTTGGACACAATATGCAACCATAAAAACCAGCTTGCAGGATGGATTTGTAGCTATTCTTGGCTTACTAGAAGGTTTTAAGCAATACAGAATGACAAAATTGTTAATTTTTGTTGTTGATAACCTAACTGCTATGGACAACTAACACTAATTTTTGGTAGTTTTTACTGGATATTCCAGCAGACCATGGCATGCACTCCAGTGCTAGTGAACTAGGTCTCATAGCTATAGGGAAAAGTATAATTTATTATCCACATTTTACGCATGGGAAGACTGAAATGTGGAGTGCCAACAGCAAATGGCTCTTTCAGTGCTGTAGCCAAGAACAGAGCCCAGACCTTCTTAGTCACATCTGTGCTTTCACCTGGACAGAGCGATGGGAAGGTCAAGTTCTTGTCACTGATTTAAGCGATGACAATATGTTTTTAAATATCTGTCACAGTGGATATGTATCTCTGTACTGACTAAATAGGTTCTTCTTTGAAATATCATCCAGGGGTACTGAAGGTGTCTGTAGTTGATGCTGAGAAACTGAACAAAAGACTGGATATATTCATTCTTGTGAGAATGTTTACAGCTGTCAAAACTTTTTGGGCTTTCTGGGAAACATTTAAGTTAGGTTTGTTTCTGGGTGCTTGGCATTATGATTTGTCGCTGTGACATACCTACAATGGCAAGTAACGACACAATCCAAGTTCAGGAAGAAAGTGGCCATTTAATTAATTATAATTTGATTTATATAACTTGGTTCCCAAAGATGACAGAAGGTTATTGGTTCTTCAACCAGCCACCCCCTGTCCTATTGGCCAAAGCTCACAACACCTACTTCAAAATACTAGTTCACTGTGTACAATAACAACTCTGAAAAACAGATCCCGGGTGCACAGATAAAAAACTAGTTTACAAAAACCCGTAGCAGTGTTTATCATAGCTTTCATGAGAACCACAGAGCTCTCACAGAATGCTGCAGAAAGCTGAAAAATTTCTCCACCAAAGCTTTCCAGCATCTACAATGATTATCAAACACCTTGTCATTTAAAGTTGATCAATGAAGCAGCTGCTTCCTTGAACGTGGCCCTTAATAGAGACCAGGGCTATAAAACTTTCCTTTCTTTACCTCTCTCCTCTGTTCATGAGGGACATTATCCATGAAGACAAAGCTCTGGTGAGCAAATTATATTCCAGTGTGCATTCACGAGGCGGCATGAATTAATTTATGGGCACTCCAGTATTTCAGTTTATTCCATCTGTTCAGTACACGAATTACAAATTCAGACACAAACACTGTTTAGAGGCACATCATAAAAAGTTAGCTGAAAGTGATTTGTATCTGTGTATACTATATGTGCTTTATTCTGCACACCATGCAGCTGTTACTTTTGATGATTGTTCCAGACTCAAAAGGCAGCCAAGTGGGGATTTTTATGTAGCTGTTTATTGTAATAAGTGCTGTAATAATTTTAATGTTTTGTATGTTTATACAAAGACATTTGGGGTAATGTCTGAAGGACAGAACTGTAAAGGGGGACTGCATTGACACTATCTTGCAAATATCCAAGGCCTAGATAATTCTGTATGAATACATTTAAAAAGCTTGTAACTATTACTCACAATATTTTCAGGAACATTTTTTTAATAATCCTTAAATTAATAAATTAATAAATTAACTAGAATGCAGGGTGTGGGGGTTCCATGTCGGGAGTTACAGTGTTTCATGAAGGCAGAGGTAAGTGTGCAATTTGTACTTTAATACATAAGTACAAATGTCTGCCCAGAGCAGTCCACAAAATGTTTGATAATACCTATTTCTTTACCTCTGCTCCTCCTGTACACAATTATACTGTGCCCTTTAACAGAACAAAGGTGTGGACATATTTGCCAAGGAAAGGATCTGGACATTGAATCCCACAGGGAGGGATTCACCTTTCACTAACCTGCATAAAGTACCTGAACTCTGTAGAGCGACTGGATTTGTAAGGCAGATGTGTTGCTTTTCAGTAGGCATCCTGGATCACACCCAGATATGTTAATAACTTCCCATAGCCATGGCAGAGGCTCCACGTACCCAATGCAAGACTGTGCTGTAGGGCACAAGTACTGAAGAGCCTGGACACAGAAAATATTTTTCTACTTACTGGTGGATGTCTAAGTTGGCTCGCTTTTACATTGGAAAGTCCATGGTGGGGGCAACATTGCCTTTCTCATGCAAAGTGATGTGATGTGCCCATTTTTTTTTCTGCCTAGCCCTGCATGAGTCTTTCAAACATATGACTTCCATCTCTTGGGTGAAAGTCTTTAATTCTAATCTATTACATATTTCAGAATAGTTTGTTAGATGTTAGGTTTCTCAACTGGAAAACATTCCCAGGCCCAGTAAATATTGAAATGTTACACATCTAAACTGAAAATATTAGCTTCAGAGGATGGAAGTGGTACAGCCACTTCAACTTACTCTTTTCAAAGTTACCAAGCAAGTCAAATGTTGCATTTGTCACTTCCCATCTTCTGCCTCAGAAATATGCTATCAGTGATGTGTCCCTTCAAAAAAATGGAGGCTTTTTTTAAAGAGCACTAAACTCCAGCTTGTGTTGGATCCCCTACTTTTTTTTCTAAAACTTGTTTGTGAGGAGATAGAGCTTTGTGACTCATTATTTAGTCTGTTGCCAAACACATTACTATTTTAAGTTCATGGTATCACTGCAAAGAATTTCAAATATCAGTTTAAAGATATGCATGTGGTATTATGGGGACATATTTTTGTAAGTCTACAGGTTGGCCTATTGTATGGTCATCTGAGTGTGCAATAAACACATCTCATTGTAAGAAACTTTATCTTGGAAAGAAAAAAAAAAGCAGTTATTTGATTTACTTTATTTGGATGAGGTAAATTAACTTGTAAAAGTGTCCCAAATGATAAACAGATTTTCATATGAAATGGGAAGATTTCTGTTGGAAACCTTCAAAATTCCATCTCCAATTTGACATTATTTATTATTAATTGAAATCATCTCAGTTTCAACTACCAGGAGTTGGTATACAAGATAATTTGACTTTGATCATGAGTATTTATCTGGAGCTATGTGTCAAAATGCAAAACAACAACAAAAACAGCTTGATGTAAATAGAAATAAGCTGAGAAATGCTTTCTTATGTCAGAAAGGTTTTATAGAGATTAAGAGAAAGAGAAATTATCTAAATGAGAGCAAATTGAAATAAAGCTGGCAAACAAAAACTAGTATGTAAGAACTTCAGAGAAGTACCTAATGCCTTTTTTTTTTTTAATTTGCATTTTTTAATTTGCATTTTCTGCACTGGCACCTCTATAGCTACCCTGAATTTCCAAAGAGCCAGAGCACTCCAGCAGGAAATAGTGTCTGGAGCTGTTCCAAGTCATGTAAGAATGGTACATCTTGAATTATTCACTTCCTCCACTCTTTGGAAATTGTAGCCAACAGTTGCCTTCACACTTGTGGTTTATACAGAATTCTTCTACCCTCATGCTCTCAACAACAGCAAATGAGAAAATATTGAGAAATGGAGGAAAAGGGGAGAAAAATTTCTGTAAACTTTCAGAGCAAAAAAGTTGCTTCATTTCTAGTATTCTTCTGTTCATAGGTTAAAGACGCTGAATCAGAAGTCACATGGAAACTGGTTCATTCCATCTAGGTGTAGGCATTTATTCTCAAAGGACTAAAATTTCTAAATAAAATACAACAGTCACTTAGGGAATTAAACTGAACCTGTGCCCTCTGTCCCCAAACATATATTGTGGAAAGGTATATGGAGATTATTTTACTGATGACACAGTGGAAGTTGAAGATAGAGCTGCAACTGGCTGTCAGGACTGTGCTCAGGAGCATATGCAGTGTGTGTTCTCATCACTTCCTTGGGCGGCCCAGGTGCAGGACCTGGCTGTTGCAGAGACTTCCCCAGGCAATTGCTGCTGTAGAATTACCCAGACAGTACACGGGAAAGCTGCTTGTCAATACTTTGCATAAACTGCTCTTGTACTTGAAGACATGCTCACATGGAACATTCTTTTGCATACAGAAAATTAAAATATTTTGGTTACAGTTTAAGTTAATCAATAGAAATAGATCATGCATTCACTGGAGTCGTCACATAGGATCACACTTCAGCTTGCTTATAAAAATTTAATAGAACTAACGGTTCGGGAAATTTCCTCTGGTATGGTTAAGAATCCTTAAAATGGACTCCCATCACCACCTGGACAGGCATTGACCAACTAGCTGGAGATAAGATTCCCCACCTGAGTATCATCCCATGCTAAATATCCCAACAAAACAGTAGGGATTTTCTGCTTTTTTTTGTTGCTGTTGTTTGGTTTGGTTTGGTTTGGTTCTTTTGTGGTTGGTTGGGAGTCTTTTTTGAGGTGGTAGGTTTCATTTGAACAGTCTGTCTGCAATTGCCTGTGAAATGGTATATACTGACCTTCTTCCAAATTCTGATTGGGATAAATCACAATCATGCACCTTATCTTTTGCTTATGCTTTCATTTCTCTAGGGAAGAACTCTAAACTTGAAGCTAGAAGTCATGGTGGTCTTCAATGAGTATTGATGTGATGTAATGCACATGGAGAGAGGAAGATTAAAGACCTGCACAGGGTGGCTGAAATTATGTGAGTTGAACTAATGCCTTGTTTAACCTAAGCTCATATCCCATCCTAAGGCAAATCTTCCCTCCCTTGCAACATAGCAGTTTGTGGCAGGGAAATCTGAAGATCCTCTGCCTACATGAGGCAGATATTGAGAGAGAAATATTCAGACACCAAAAGAGGACATTTTGTGTAGGAAAGGACTAATCCAGTTAAGAGCTTCATAAACATTTTCTTAAAGAATAATGCAAATGTTTTGGGTATGTTTTATACATTGTTTGTGTAAAGAAATCTGGAGCAAATATAACCCTAATAAGAAACTCAGTAGAAGATGTGCTTGAATGTTTGGGGTTTAATATGTTAGTCCACATCATCCTACTTTCAAATATTTAAAAATTCCAAGATAGGAGAAAAACAAAATCGTATGACCAAAAGCAGTCAATACTGAACTGTCAAAGCTGACATTTCATGGACTATCATAAGATGGTATTTATATTAATAAACTACTTGGAAGGCATTTACTTGTCAAAAATATCCACAGAAATCAGAACTTACTAATTAATGATATGCAAACAGAAGACAAGAGCTACATTTACACTGTAATATAGTTTGACCAGCTCCAAAATAAAACCTAGGGGGGTTTGGAAGTGATTAATTATGGAAAAAAAAAAAAAAAAAAAAAAAAAAAAAAAAAAAAAAAAAAAAAAAAGAGAAAAAACAAGGAAGAAAAATCTCTTAAGAGCAACTGAATTTATTGTAGTCAAAAGAGGAGCAGAGCTCCAGGTTAAATGTTGTACTAATGCCCAGTCTCGCCCAATGCCATAATTTCAGTAATCAAATGCTATTTATTTATACCATGTCTCTTTTGCGCTAGTGTCATGCATACTAAATATTTACAATTCAATCTTCAGTTTATAGCTTCACATTGGCAACAGCTTTTTAATATATTTAATAAACTACTCTACTTAGCGGCTTATATATCATTTGGGAGTAATGCAACAGAATTGCTGGCAAGTTATACCACCTCCAAGGGTGCTTCTTCATTGCAGAACAAACCAGACTGTTATTACCCTAATCAGTATTATAATCTTATATGACATCTGAGAGCACATTGAACTGTGTTACTCAAATCAGTGGATTCCCTGTCCTGATATATTTGTGTGTGGTGTGGAAGATGGCTGTTTGGTCTGATTCATGATTACTGTTCTTTTTCTTAAGCACATATGGACCCTGTTTTTATTAGAATAGATAAGATTCAGACTTACACCTGAACAGTATCTTTAAAATAAGATTCAGCAGTATTTCAGTGTAGATTCCCTTGAGTCTTAGTTTTGCATGCAGAACCTTGAGCTTTGCAAAATGTAGAGACATCATTAATTGAGCAATTACAATAATAAATTTTAACTAGAAGGAAGCACTTGAATTCTGTTAGATTGCTTGTTCCTCATAATTTCTTTTCTAGGGCTGCAGCATGGATTGAAACATGGAAAGTGACAGAGCACCCTATGCAGTAATCTAACAGTGTAAAGGCACCTGTCCTCTGCCTTGCTGTGAGGAACAGCTGAATTTTAAGAGCAAAAAAATCATCGAGTTCTCAATAATTGCAATTGACTGAGCATTTGACTGCTGGTCCACACGAAGAAAGAAAAGAAAAAAGGTTGGGGGTGGGAAAGACTATGCAGAAAAGGCATATGCAAATCATCTACAGCCTTTAATTTGTTGAAAGTAGAAACTTTAATGCTCTGTAGTATTCTAACAGATCTTGCAGCTGTGAATTGCTTTTGCCATGAAACCCATTCAAAATTCAATATTTGTTTTGGAAAAGGCCAAATCACTGCAGAACTCTGTTGTCCTCTGCTTACTTGGGAGGGGAGGCCTGAGACCGCAGATAATTTGTGCCTACCAGGCTGTGGAGGAAGGAGTCCTCCACATAATAATGAAAATCAGAATAATAGACTTTTTAAAAGTAATCAAGCTTAGTTTAGCCATTCTTGCACATGTAGAAAGTTGGATATCTTTTGGATCTGAAATATTATTTTACTTCTGGCTCTTTTAATAAGTCATGATGAATGTTTAATAATGTTTCTTAAAAATATCCACATTAACTAACCATGACCCCTTATCTAGGGCAAGAAAAGAGAACACTTAAGTTAATGACCCAATGCCTGGGGAACCCTATATTCTTTAAAGTACAGAACAAGTGAGGACATTTATAGATCTGGTGGGAGATAATAAAAAGTGCCCGATTTACATTGAAAGCCAACAGGAGTCCTCTTTGGACCTCTAAAAACCTCTACTTTTATCAAGTAATGGGAATGCACACAGATTATGTCATAAAGTTAAGTGCACAGATAAAGACATTTGGGAGGGAAAAAAAGTATCCTGTACTCTTCATAGGCAAATTTTGACTTACATTAATGATTTTCCGCTTCTATATATAAAATGCCCTATCAGGTGTCAACAGAGTAATTTAAGATTGCTCCATTTGTGTCCTGAGAACACATGTGGTATGGCTAATTGTTCCTGCACTTCCCCGCAGTTTTAGCTTCTCAGTCTGGTCTTTGTGCAAAACAAAATCTGGTACTTTTGTGCGGAGAGATAAAAACATGGTTCTTTGGGGTTACAGGCAGTCATTTCTATCCTGAGGTGCTGTTGTCCTCACCCTGTATTCTTCTCACTTCTCTTCAGGCACTTCATGCAGAGGTCCAAGCTAGAAGCCTGGTTGCCCTATGATTATTGTCTATGGGCACTGCAGAGGGAGAGAGAGGCTCCTCAATGGACAGTGCAGCCCAGTGGTGAGTTGTACCATCTTTTGTTCATGTCTGTCACTCTGGTTTGTGGATGGAGGACTATTGTTGCAATGGCCATGGGAATAACAAAGTTCAAGGTATGATGTGGGGTGACTCTGGGCCTGCAATTCCTTTCCTGGATGACTGCAGAGAAAGGTAGGAGAGAATGACTAATTCAACTTCCTGCTGAACTTTCAGCTTTTGCATGTTCAAAACAAGAGTTTAATGGAAATTTACTTTAGTGAATAAAGTAACTCTGCTTCTTGTTATAAAGCACTCAATAAAACTAATATTTTATTCATCAGAGTAACAGCAACCTTTTCTACTTTTTGTCATAGAAAACATACTTTCTTTTCTGTTTATCCCTTTCGAAACAATCTGTGATTCTGTGATTTTAAACTCATTGCACTATTTATTTTGAAGACAGTTAAATGCAAATTATTGCTAGTTCCCTTTCCAATAACTTTTTTGTTTTAGATCTCATTTTTCATTACTGATAAATTTTAAGATTGAAGTTAGCTTATCCAGGAAGATCAGTGAGATTTCTAAATGCTTTTGAAACTTTTGGGAGATATCAATATCCTATAAAAAGATCACAAACACGAATATGATCAAGAATATTTAATCTCTCTCACAATAACTTTGCTGATGAAGGGCAATGAGAAATATACGTAAAATAATCGAGGGATTTCTCTTCATCTTTATGATCCTGACAAGGTCTATAAATCCATTAATGTACAAGTTTAACAGCCTCTTTTGGTTACAATGCATTGAATGGTAGTTTAGCAGGACAGAATCCTTTCTTTAAGAGATATATAAAAGGTTTTCAGTTTTTTTCTCATCCAGAGAACAGATGTTTCCAGACAGAAAAAGAATGTTGAGTTTCATTAGAGACCCATACAATAACTAAGCGGTTTCAAAGAAGTAATTCATAGCCAAATAGACCATGTGTCTCTTGTGTAGGCAATGAGACATTTGGGGGTATAATTTCAGAAGTATCTTTAAAAACAGAACAGAAGATCCGGACACGCTTGCTGTTTTGTCAGGACAATTACTCCCTTTCTAATAGTTCATTTGAGGTCAATTATGGGTGCAGTATTCGGATCAAATGGAATTCATTGAAAACTTTGTCAAAACATTTTCATCTTAGTAAGAAGAGAATATGCAGTTTATTTTTCATAAACGGGAAATTTCAAAGCCAGATCTTAAAAATATTTACTGCTTATATTCTAGCAGTTGACTTCAATGCATTGCACATGCCCACAGTTGCTGGTTGGTATATGTTAATATATATGCTAACACACACATATATGATATATCTCTGTTCAAATAGCAGTACCCCATGTGGACCCTCTTCAGGGTTTAGAGCTAGGGTTATACTTAATAATTTAATGCTCTGTATTTGAATGAGTTAAGAAAATGTAACATGATACTTAGTTTTCCACATGGAGTACTGAATGCAGCTCTGGGGTCACCAGCACAGGAAGGATATCGACCTGTTGGAGCAAGTCCAGAGTAGGGCCATAAAGGTGATCAGGGGGATGAAGCACTTCTCCTATGAAGAAAGGCTGAGAAAGTTGGGAATGTTCAGTCTGAGGAAAAGAAGGCTCTGGGAAGAACTTAGAGAAGCCTTCCAGTACCTAAAGGTAGCCTACAAGAAAGCTGGAGAGGGAAAATTAGCAAGAACATATAGTGATAAGGAAAGGGGGAATGGCTTTAAACTGAGAGTGGGTTCAAGATGGATATTAGGAAGAAATTCTTTACTTTGAGGATGAGGCACTGGAACAGGTTGCCCAGAGAAATTGTAGATGTCCCATACCTGGAAGTGTTCGAGGCCAAGTAAGATGGGCCTTTGGGCAATGTACTTTAGTGGAAGGTATCCCTGCCTATGGCTAGGCATTTGGAAGTAGTTGATCTTTAAGGTGCCTTCCAATTCAAACCATTCTGTGGCTCTATAATTCTAACTGGTTTTCGCTTTCATTTAGATTGGCTCACAGTTAAGCAAATTGTCATAATACTAGCTGGCATCCATGGAATTTAGCAATCCTTTTAATAAAGCCTGTGTGAGTTTTCTTCTCTATCCCTTTTTTTTTCCTCTTTTCTATTCTGTTGAAGAGAACATGGATATGTGTATGCAACTTGAATGGTGCAAAGTTTCAAAACCTGTAAGAGAACTCTGGTGAGTCAGAATAAAACCTCCTTCATTTTCTTTGGCATTTCACCTCTGACAGTGGCCATATATAGATGACTAAAAAAACGTAACCAGAAGAGGGCAAGGATATAGCAAAAATTTTCTAAATTCTTTCTCAGCCTCCATGTACACGTCTCTATATGGCCATATGTTTAATAATTCCCAATAGTTTTAATTTCTCTGAATCTACCTATCTGCCTGCTACCCACACACAAATTTAACAACTACTATATTGGTGTCAAAAGACTAACAGATTCATTTCACATTAAGTTATAAATATTTTGCAGGTATGTTCAGCCCTCCCCTGTAGACGGTCTGTAATTTCTTTCTCAAGGGCAACCAGATAGAATGTCGCATTCTTGCAAGTCTAATATATTATGTAGGTAATCAACATGTCCGTAGAAAGCAGCCAGAGTTAAGGCAAGATATTATGTTAAAGTATTCTGAACTAATCAATTACAAGGTTATTTTCTGAAATGTAATGGGTTTGAAATTTTTCAACAATTTTAATATATCAATGTGACTTAAAAAATTCAGTTACTAGATTTCTGTTCATTTAGAGGTCGTTAGCATAATTTCATCCATTCAATTTACTAACATTTAAAAGAATACATATGGAAGTTGCCAGTACACTTAGAAGCTAGTACAAATTCAACTAGATGATGCATAATGTAATTATATAATTTACCTATTGCTTTTTTGTTCCTTTGGGTCCCTTTTCCTACTCATCTACTTTTCAGCCTAGAAATTAAACATTTTCTCGCTCTTTTTCATGTAAATACACTGGACAAAGTTAAAGAGTGGGATGTAACATATTGATAAATTTATGAAAAAGAGAGGAAAAAATTATAGAATTGCCTGGGGAAATCTAAAGAGAACATAAAGGGAGTTTAGATTAGTGTAATATGCATATTAATGAGTCAGAATAAGGTATCCATTTATATCATTCCAATGCTTTCAATCCATTTCTGAAGTTGGTCCCTGGTGAGGAGGCTTAATTTAAAACATAGAAATGCTCTTCAAGTTCCTGAACTCAAAGAGAATGCAATTAACATCACTTGCCAAATGAGTCCATTGCTATTATTTGAGACTGTTGGCAGAAATACAGGTGCTTATGCTGAATCTTTGAGATCAAAACACACTGGAAAGTGTCCTGTCCATTGCTCTTTTCCACCACAGTTCTTGGTTACTGAAGATGTTTAGTACATATTTATTGGTATGTAAAATATGAAGAAACAACATTAACACTTTTATTCAAACAAAAATCACACACACCAAAATATGCAGTGATAACTACTATCATATAGTAATGGCCTACAGTGTAAACAATGGTGTTTCCATAATTATTTCCTATGCTAATGATAGACACAAAAGTAGTGTTCCTGTTTAAAGATAACTATTGGAAAATTTTGACATTGCAATATTGACTTCCATGGCTACATTATTAAGACTTTGCATTTAAATTAGGGACATGATTCCTCGAACTGGGAAATGAGTAATGGAATAAATTTTTCTTTTCATCTCTCTGTTCCCACTTTCAACCCAAACCATACTATTAGTGATTAAAAGTAAGTTTGTTCTGAGATGTTAATGCCCTGTTTAAAAGAAGTCTACAGCAGTTTCTTTAAAGCTGGAGAAAAAATTGAGATTTTTTTTTTTTTACATCTAATCACTTTTATATTGGTTGTTTTTCTCAAATGTTTCTGACTGAAGTGCTACTGGCTTGAGTGGAAGAAGATGAGTTGTTATTCAGAATATTTTTTTAAATAAAGTTTAAGTTAAATCCAGATGAGAGCAGCCATTTTTACTCTGTAATATAAGTTTTGTCTCTTCAGTCTATCTGAGATTTCAGTCATTTGATCAAGTAGCAGAAATAGTATTCTGATTTAGGTAGGTGGTTACCCAAGTTTGGATAATCTCCAGTTTAGCCATCTATCATGCAATATCTCCATAGCAGCTGTTTCTCTTCAGTTTCCTTTATGGTGAGAGGAAAAATGTATTAGTTTTAGCAGAGACATCAACATGAGGTCAAGGTAAAATGTGAACTAGCCTAAGTATAATAAAAAGCTATCTGTATAGACCTGCATTTATTCATCCAGGCATATTATGACAGGCAATATTGAAATGGGTGGTTTGTAATATTTGCCAGATTGAAATCTTATTTGCATAACACTTTTAAAAAGTCACACTCAATAATTGCAAAGGAGTTAATATTTGTTGCAGGATGATTGACACAAATGAAATAAGATTAAATTAAATTGGTTAAAATGCTTACTAACCCATAGCATAAAGCTTCTGCACATCCTCAGCAATACCATTTGAACTGGTGATAATCAAGAATCTCAGAACAAGTGTCAAGGACAGTGTAGATATAGACTAAAGCTTATGCATTTTCCATAACAGTGATTCCTTTTCTTCAGGCTTAATACATACTGGAGGATTAAGGGTGTTTGCAGACTGTCTTTGCATTAATTATGTTGATGTCCTTCATGTCATTATGAGTCATCATGTAATTTTTCCTGTGCAATACAATCTCTTTTCTAAAATCCTCTCTTTTTCCTTGGACAACATTTTGAAATTTGTTTGCTTGTTTTTTTTTTTTCCACAGAAGACAGAATGGGTAAGATTGGAAAGGATCAACCTCCCTGTTAGGGCAGGGTCATCCTATTCAGAATCATACCCAGAGAGTTCCTGAAGATCTCCAGTGAGGGAGATTCCACAACCTCTCTGAGCATCCTATTCCAGTGCTCGGTCATCTGCACAGTAAAGTTCTTTCTCGTATTCAGGTGGAACTTCCCATGCATCAGTTTCTGCCTGTTTCCTCCTGTCTTATTGCTTGGTACCACCAATTTTCACTTAGTTTACCACCTTTGTTTTGTCTGAGAAAACCTTTCTGTCCCCAGCTGTTTACATCAAAAAATATGACTTCCACTTTGCATTTGACTCACTTCACAGAAATATTTGTAAGTAGGATTCTTGCCAACATGTTTATTTATTTATTTTCATCAACCAGAATACTGTTTAATAAAACTGTTGTAAGTAATGACTTTGAAACAAAGAACATCCAAGAAATGCAAAAGTTTGTCTGATGCACTCAAATACTAGTGGAATGAAATGAACGTCAGTGCCATCTTTTAAAATACCTAAAGGCACTTCCTTCCCTTTTTTCTTTTGTTCTTTTTTGGGTTTTTCTTCTTTTGTTTGTTTGTTGGGTTGGTTGGGTTTTTTTGTGTTTTGTTTTTTTTTTCTTGTTTTTATTAATATTAAAAATGTTAAATTTTAAGGCTAGTATATTTTGCAGAGTTTTTTTAACAATGTAAAACCCATTTTGCTTTGTCATTTTTCTGTATAACTTCAAAATACTTTCTCTGTCTTTGAAAACGTGGGACAAGCTTATTGTTATATTACCCTCCAAATGACAGTCTTATTTTGCTGCCATGTCTTTACAATTCTCATGTTATTAAAAACCTGTCCTTAATTACATTAGACTATTGTAAGAGGAGTCACATAAAGACTTTTACATAGTAATTTGCTGCATTTAAAATGTGTTCCTGTTACACGTCAAAATGTGGGGTTCTATCCGTATCTATGGTAAAGAAATTGTAACAAAAACAATAGAAACAATCCCAGCATTAACAGTAATAGATTGCTTTCTTAGGGAACTGTTTCAGGATTCCTGGAACTAGTTCTTATCTTCCTCATGGGTACAGTGGGGCTTTGCCACGTCCTGAAGTCAGATACTCTTATTTCTTGCCAAAGTGTTGGATGGTGCTGTGCGCTGAGTCGTACAGTGGTGTTGAGGGGAGAGCACAGCTTTTATTGCAGCTCAGACCTACACAATAACAGAAGAGGATTTTTCTTCATAGGGCCCAGCATGTGACTAAGACAGTACACACAGTGGCTAATGTAGAGCTCTGTGGCTTCTGCCATGGCTTTGCGGTCCACAGGCATAGAGGATGCATGTGCACCAAGCAGGCAGCAGAGAAGCTGTGGTACTGGTAGCCTGGGTGTTTGAGGGATGCTTCTCACCTCAGAGGACTGCAAAACTGGAGGCAAGATCCATGTGCCTGATGCTCAAGGTGTGAGGCTGGGCAGTCCTCTCTGGCTTCAAATGAACTGTAGGTCCTTTATCTGTAAAACAAGGTTGATCTTCTTTGCTACCTTGCTCTGGGAAGATTAAATATGTTCCTGGTTAAAATTTGTTTTAATATGTTAGTTAGGTGTGTTTCTGCTGTTTCTAGGTTTTTGGTTTTTTGGGGCTTTTTGGGTTTTTTTAGGGGTGTTTGGTTTTTTTTTTTTTTTTTTTGTTGTTTGTTTGTTTGGGGTTTTTTTGTGTAAGGAACAAGTAGGTATTGACTGTCTAAATTTAAATGAATATAATAGTAAATTTTCAAAACACACTGAAGGCATTTATAAGGGTCCTTTCATTATGAAGCACATACACAGCCACCTCAAAGCTGCTTTGAGAAGCTTCTAGTAAGAAGTTGTAGATGCACAGGGGTGGAAGGATGATTTAAAATATGACAAGTCTAATAAGGTCCTTAGTGCTGAAGGGAATGATTATTTTAATGGCTAATCTGAAAAACATAGGAAAATAATAATGCCTGTGTAAGAAACTCAGTGAAAATCAGCTCTATCCTTCTTCGGACTGAGTAGTCTGCAGGCAAAGACTGAGTCCACCAATGATGTTGCAGTGCCATGAACCTGTACCATTACTGCACTTTAATAAGCTAGCTCAGGTTCTTGAAACAGTATGACCATGTTAGAATAACTCTCCCTGGGCTATTTTGTCCTGCTGAGAAGCAGGATTTATTGCCTGGACAGAGCATGGTTACTGCTTCCATGACTTCATTTATCTCCTTCAGCTTCACTGAAATGTGCCAAATAAATATCCAGCTGTGCAACTCTATAAAAAAACTGGCCTCATCCTTAAAAAAGAATTTTAAATGTACTTAGTGTGTAATTCACTGTTGAAAAATACCCCCGAATGTGTGTATATAAACCACAGTTGGTTGAATATCATGTAGAGTTTCATTTTGAAAATATTGATTTATCAAATGGGTCTGGTTAGGGTTAAAGGGGCAGAAAATATATGACTTCAAGATTTTTTTCACTTATGCTGGGAGCTTCTTTTCTATTTCTATGCAGCTTGAAAGTCCTATTGCCATTGATCCCTGCAAAGTTATCAGAGCCTTTTATCTTTATTATCATTGCATCAATGCTGAGAACCTGGAGCTAACCAAGAGAAATGAAATTACTTATTTTGGGTTTTTGGCAGATAAACCACAAAGTGCTACTGCACCATTTCTGGCAAGAGCACTTGGTGATGCATGCAGAGAAGGTCTGTTATAATGAACTGCTGGCCAAAAGAAGGCAGCCGAATTTAATCTTAAGACTTATGTCCTCTTGAGCATATGGTGCTAAATGAGTATCTTTCACAGCCCGACTAGTAAGGAGAAATAATCTGAAACGAGCTAGCAGCAAACTGCAACAGACCAAATAGGAGAGTCATATTCCATATTTTCAGTGGAGAGTTAATAGCATTTTTAAAACTTAAAGTACATTGTTGACATTTCAAGAGGTGGGTATGAACCAATGGAATGTCATAAAACCAAAAAAAGCCAGGAGGGGCCGAACAGTAGAAGGTTGTGGCATAATAAGCATTACCATTATGCTTTTGTTTATATCACGCTTCACTTGTATCATCCATATCATGACCACTGCAGCCTAATCAAAAATCTGTTTCTAATATGTTCTGGAAGCCCTTAAAACATTTGGATCTTGCATCTATTCTACCACTGAGACCCAAATGTGAAGGCGGAATGGAATAAGTTAATGTCCTGTTCTTAGATGAATATTTAAACTCCTGCACATACAGAGAGAAAGAAATGATGAGGGAAAGAAAAAAAAGGAAGAATTAATTGCTATATACACTAAAGCTAAGCAAATTACACATCCTTGAAGCCGTTTCAAAAAAGTAGGAATGCTTAACACCTAAATTGCATGGATTGTGTATTTTACCCAAGTGTTGTTAGCACAGATGCTTGTCAAAACATTGTTCGAAGGGAAGACCTGGCATATAGTCAAAATTTATACCTTAAAGTACTGGAAAATTAGGAAAAGCCATCTTGACATTAAATTAAGTATTTTGTAGACATCCAGTATAAAATACTAAATATTTGCAGGAATATATCCTTGATCATTGTGTTCCACTTGCAGACCAGGTGTGGTACTGCTTTCTGCACTGACTGTTAACAGCAGCTGAGAGCCCTGCTCTTAAAATATTTTTATCCTGGTGGTTCTGAGGAACAGAAGTATTTCTTCTATGCCTGGATTGCAAGAACATCATAGAACCAATAAAGGCATACTTAGGCAAGCCATAGCGGTGATAGCACATGTATAAATATACAGTGACAATCTGGATATGTTTGCATGGCAAACACCTAATGCCTTGGGGAAGGGGAAGAAATACACACACACACACGCACACACACATATTTTATACGTATATAACCTTTTTGGTCCAGATAGGTTTCACTCTTTGTAAAATTTCTGTCTTCCTACTAGAACTTAAATTATTTCTAGATGAATTTCTGGTGAAAATTTCTAGGTTTATTGTGGGGATTTTTTTACATCTTTGACAGACTTTAAAAAAAGATTGAGGTATAATAATTTTGCATTTTATGAACTTGCATGATTAAACAAACAAAAAAGCATTTTCAGCAACTTGCTTTCTAAAATGCAGGCCCAACTGCAATTATTGTGGTTATTTCATGGTGCTGGAATAAAATAGAAAATAAGATTAATACTGGTAATAGGTTAGATGAAAAACAAAGGGATGACAGAAAGGCGGATGAACTAGGTGTGTGTCATATTATGCGTCTCTCCATAGAAAGCTTATGTTCTTTGTATTTAAAAATATATGCACATATAATTTATGTAACACACTGTTTAGGTAGTTACTTTAGAAGTGTAACATTTAGGCACACCAAATTCCTTATTTGTCTTGCATTTTGTTTTTGCTATGTGGTTTAGGATCTTTGAGTCTACTTGGCCAGTAGAAAATACTACACTTTAAAAAATTATTTATAACCTTGTTAAAACCGTAGGATTATTTGTGCTACTCTAGGTAGCTGAACTATACATAGGGCTTAAATATTGTGAAATCCATTCAATAAGAAATAAATAAGCCTTAGAAAAAAGTGTGGTTTACCACACTCTTTTGGCCCTCAATCTATTCTCATCTCTTCTTTTTGTAAGTTTATTTCTACAATGAAGGGTATTTACAGGTGAGCACATATAAGAGCTGCAAAGCTGTAACAGACATTGGTTCCTACATTAGGGCAGGGAAGTAAAATGGAGTGCAAGAATGTATGCATTTGTAAATACCATATATATTCTCATACTGTTAATGATATAGAATCATAGAATTATTTATGTTGGGAAAGGCTTTTAAGATCATCAAGCCCAACCATTATCCCAGCACTGCCATTTCAATTACTAAACCATGTCTCTTCTTGCCACACCTGCACATTTTTTAAATACCTCCAGGTGAGTCAACAGCTTCCCTGAGCAACATGTGTCAATTCTTGATAACCATTTTGGTGAAGCTGTTTTTCCAAGTGTTCAATTTAAACCTTCCCTGGCACTACTTGAGGCCATTTCTTCTTGTTCTGTCACTGGTTGCCTGGGAAAAGAAGTAGATCCCCACCTGGCTACAGCCCCCTTTCAGGTGGTTGTAGAGAGTGATAAGGTTGTTCCTCAGCGTCTTTTTCTCCAGGCTAAACAACCCGAGTACCCACAGGTGCTTGTCATAAGAATTGTGCTCCAGACCTTTCACCAGATCCATTGCCCTTCTCTGGACTTGCTTCAGCACCTCAGTGTCCTTCTTGTAGCTGGGGGCCCAAAACTGAACACAGGATTTGAGGTGCTTTGTGTCCCAATTGGACGAGGTTCTCTGACCTTAACCAAATAGCATGAGGCTGTTCTGTTGTCCCTTGGAGGTTTCTCTTATATTTTTTATCCATGCAAACATATTTTAATTTGGATGCATTCCAGGGAGGCAATTAAAGAACTGCATAACTTTTGGTGTATTTTAATTTGTTCTTCAAAGCAGCACTTGCTGATGTGGACTAATCAGCTTTTATGAGCCAGTGAAAGCACAGAACATGATGACAGATGGTAAGTCAGAAAAATTCATGTAGCTAAATACCCACTGTCATTGTTAACCTAGAGAGTGACAACTTTGGTGTCATTTTGTACAGGATAGGAGAGTTTTCCTTTAGCTATAGCTAAGTGATCAAGATATTATGGACTGCCTGTAGCATGGTGTACTTAAATATGAAACATCCAACTGACATATCAGTGAGATAGTCCTGATGAATGCTACAAGTTCAGTTAGACGAGACATAAGGTTTGTGGCAATGTCACTGTGGAATGTCTAATTTCTTAATCAGTGCATCTGTCTGTCCTTATCCTCTCATAATGTGCATCAATAGCCATTTATTCACATTAAACTTGTGGGGAGGTATTTCAGATGTCTAATGAACAGTGTAGGGGGAAGAGAATCAAGCACGTTCTGCCAATATTTCTGCTCAGTATTTTAAAGAACCTACAAAAGACACAATACGGTTTTTTTCAACTACGAAATATGCACCTAAGAATTCTTTCAAACAATTGAGCTCTTGGTATCAGGAACATCAAAGGAGAAATGCACTTCAAATTAATGTTCCTCCACAAAACCAGAATTTAATGCAACTGCACAGGTTTTAAACTATGATCTCTGCAGTACAAAGAGAATTATACTCTAAGAATTAAAATACCTGCAGTTTTATTTTTAAAATACTGCTTCTTTTGTTGTGATGTTTTAATTATATTTTAGTTTATGGATTATATAACTTATCATGTCAGCAATAGGGAAACACTGACTTGTCAATCTTTTCTAGAAAGAAAACATTAAGATTTAGGGTAGGAGGGTGGGAAAAAGGAGAGTGGTATAATTTCAAAACAAAGCCAGTCTGAACACCCATCTTCCACCCAAATTACCAGTTATACTCCAGATACATGGTTCCTAAACACATTTGGCACACTGAAATTAACAAATTTTTGGTAACTGATGGCAAAGTTTGTTTGAGGTGAAGTTTCTTATCTTGCATAAGCAAACATTTCATAGGGCATTGTAGAGAACTCCTTATCTCTACTGAATATGTTGAGATTCTTTTATTATTAACGAACATTTGATCTCTTTGGTGCTTTCTGACCAACTCTTTCTCTCAGATACTGTTTTCTCAAATGCTTTCTTGCCTCAAACCACAAGAGACAAAAGGTTTTTCAAAGAAATCACACCTATATGAAAGCCAGTTAAATAAATTAACAGCTTGCCATTGTTACTAGCTGAAAAATTTTCAATGAAAAATATTTTAATGTATTCTAAGATCTTTGAAAGCCCAAAAAAAATTAAGCCAAAGTTGGTACATAAATTATTAAGTCCATATTGAGGTAAACAGAATGCAGGCAACAGTTTAATCCTTTATCCTTATTCTGAGCAGCTGATGAAAATACAAGCAAGAACAACAGCAGCCAAAGTCCCCTCCCGTTAATCCCAAATGGTTCTCTGATTTTCATATTGACTGATTTTTCTGCAGCAGTCTAGGGGAAATATACTTTTTTATGCTACTTAATTGCCAAATTGACTCCACATGAGAAAAGAAAAAAGGAACAGAAAAGGACCATTTTGCAGACTTTGCTTATAAGCTGTGCTCTTCCAGCTTAAGTGTCCACAATAAGGTGTCTCTCATTTTCATGTACAAAATATCTTCATACATTCTTCATGGAGATATTCTTGACTTTTCTTTAAATATGGCTTGGATTGTCTCATCCCTTTCATAGGGCTCAGATGACAATCCTGTATTTAACCATTTCATGTCGGAAAATTTCCTGGCTGGAAGAGTTCCATCACTTGTGTGTTGACCTAAGAACAGCTGACTTATTCCCCACCACCTAGTTTGCACTCCGCCTTTTTATTAAGCTCCGTCTGACTGTTGTATTTCTGCACAATCAGCTATATCTGAAAAACACCTAGAAGCTCTAAATAGGACATTCAGGAGTGGATGCCTATATTGTCCCATTCCCTAGACACTACTGGATTACCACAGCACTTTTTATGCTTTGCTTAATGCATGTTTTGTTTGTTTTTAAATATGTGCAATTGTCTGGAGGGTTCTTTTTTACAGTTCACAGCAGAGTTCACACACAGTTCACCCACACAAACTCAATGTAGCCAGTCAACAGTAAAAAGAGAAAAGCTACATGGTACTAAGTAATTGCAAAGCAAAATATAACAAGGATTCCAAAATATTTCAAACAGACTGTCTGAATGTATGAAACATTGTCTTCTCCCTCTTCTTCATTCTGTGATATATTACAAGTCTATAAAAAATACTGCATTGGACAGGAAAGAGAAGCCATCCAAAGATTTGTATAAATGTCATAATTAGAAATTGCATTCTACCCCTTTAAGGGTCTTCCCATTTTCCTGATAAAATGATAAAAGAGTCCCAAATAATGCCCTACTTTTACTATGAGGACCATTTTTTTTCTCCAAAATGACAAGGTTTGCATGAAGGAGGACACTACAGAAATCTCAGTGGAAAAGAGGAAGAATCTGTGATGAGCAGAGCTGGAGGGAGAAGAAATAGAGAGCAATATAGGCTGTGTATTGAAATGAAGACTGATTTGATATTTTAAACAAGATCTAGAGTTGAATATTTTTTCACATGTTCAGCCTACTGTCGTGCTTACCAGAATGCTGCTTTCTGCGAAAGATCACATCCAGGTTTGCAGCTTGACATTCTGATACCTCTTTCCTTGGAAATGTCAGTTCACTTCAGCTGCCAGCCCAGTAACAGTGTCAATAATCTCTCAGAGAAGATCAGTAACAATACCTGGATGAGAATGGAAGTTTGACCCCAGTGAGTCTGGGGTTTTATTACATGAGATTATTTTACTGATTATTTTTGCTTCTCAGCAAGATTTTAGATTGTGCATCAGTTCATTGAATCCACGGGCCTGATGCTCACTTCTGTCTCCCTTCCTCGTTGTAGCGGCTTCAGTTCATAAACCAGGCGGAATCACCAAGTAAGTGTAGTGGTTTTGCTTCAAAATATTCATTACTTACTCATTTTCTTTCTGTGAGATAAGAATTAGGAGAAAGCAAAGCAGGCACAAAACTTAAACAGCTGCAGTACAAAAAAGAATTTTATTACTAACAGAACTAAAAGTAAAAAGAAATAACAATAAATTAAAGCAAACCTCCCCCCCTCCTCCAGCACTTCCCTCTTTTTACCCAACTCACACAAAGAATAACAGAACATGGGGTTTTAGTTAGTGCTGCAGTTCTTAAAAAGTTTCTTTCTTATACTTAAGGAAACAAAAAGGGTTTTCTTCTGCTTTACATGGTTTCCCAACTGCCACCAACAGCAGACCCGCCCAGAAAGAAACAACCTGCTATTCTGTAAAACATCTCTTTCATGAAAAATTTCACAGTTCCTTTACACTGCCAAACATAGGCCATCACATGGGTTATTTATCTTTTAAGGATGAGTTATTTTGGCCTGAACACAACAGCTTTTTTTACTACAAGTCTTTAAAAGCCTCACACTGCTTCTATATAGCCTGGCATAGGCACTCTTCAAAATCTTCATCGGCCAAACGTGAATTCTCCATTTCTCCATGTACTTCAAATGCATTCAAGAGACAAACAGTTTGTGATATTACAGTTTCCTGCCACGGCATGCAGGAAGTCTTTTAAGCTACGTGCAGAAAACACGGCACTGCCCTCTTTTCTCCCGTCACCATGTGTAGCTTCGTCTCACATGACTCACTTTCTCTTTCTCTCTGACTCGGAAGCTGCCGTGTTGAAGAGTGTTCTTGTTCAGGCTTTATGGCGGGGAAAGCCTCGCTCCCTTTGTGCTGCTGGCTGCAGGGTGTCTTCTTCAGTTCAGCGTGAAGTGTGCTGGCTGCAGACAGGAGGCGGCCGGCTCCCGCTGGCTCTGCCGGCTCCATGTGGAGAGGAGAGGGACCCGCCGGTCCCAAGAAGCCGCACCGATGGGTTTAGCTGTGTCGCAGTCCATGGCTGGTTTTAGCTGCCTGCGGCTGTGGGACAGTCCCCCTCCAGCGACTCAGGGTCTGCGCTGCAGCATTGGGAAAAGCGGAGGGCGGCAGGGGCCCCAGCCTGGCCCGGCGGGGCCTGGAGGCTCCGAGGCCCTCCCCACCTTCCGGCAGGCGAGCTGAAACGAAAATGAAATTCCTGCCTTTCTGTGCGGTTTAAATATCTAAATTGCGAGCAGTGTCATTAGTCTAAAAGACTGTCCATCAACTCAGGTTCAACCCACTACACCCATCATTTAATTAGCTTACCTCCTCCTGATCTTCGATTCTTCTGTGTGATGCAGAATTCTTGACCATCAGCCCAACTCCAGCTTCTTTTTTGCTTCGATTTTGCAGCTAGCACAACTACTAACTTCTTTTCTTTCCTCTCAAACTGAGTTCAATTGTAAACTATTGTTACCCTCCACGTTTCTCCCTCTGAATTTACTTTCTACAGTGATATAATATAAAATACGTCTTTGAAAAATGGATGTGCTGACTTCATAGAGCTTTATAAGATGTTAATAATTCCAAGATTTGAAAATTGTGACAAGGTTTCCACAAAATCTTGAAAGCAATGTAAGCTTTTATATAAGAAATATACTTTGTTTTCCTTTCAAATTATTTTGAAATGCCATAACTATAAGGAGCAAAGAGGGCATCAAAATAACACTAGGTATTATATGCATCAAAATTTCATCTCTGCGATTACTGTCAAAATTATTGAGCAGTGATATGTTAGTTTGGAGGATTAATCAAAGACTTTTTTTTGAAGTTCATGATAGAAATGGAGAAAAAATTTTTTCCTTCATTCTGATGGTAATCGTCTTCTGGATAGTTCTAAATCATCTCTGCTGAGGGTTGGCGTTTAAATCCACATGTCACAAGAACATCATCCTGGGCCCCATTTCCCTGCTATTGCAAGCCAAAAGAAAACATTTTTTATGAAAGTACAAGAACAATGACAAAATATCATTGTCCTTGTGATTACTGAGAATTCAGTTTTCCCTCTGTTTTGGAAAGAATAAGGGAGGAGTGACCATACCTAAGGAATATCAGAAACACCAGACATAAGGATTTTTCTCAAGAACGACTTTTTTAATAACAAATTGGATTTTGTGTTGAAAATGTGGGTACCATTTTCCAGAAAATCAAAAAGGTGGCAGGAAGTTTCCTCTCCTTGTATAGAAACAGTTGACTTTAGCTTTAGATTCAGTGGATCTTTTTGTACGTATTTGCTACAGTCCGTAAAAAGATGTATTATCAACCACTAGCCCTCCAGCTTTTAAAGAAAGGCAATAAATAGATAGCCTTTTGAAGAAATAAAAATGTTTTCCTCTTAATCATCCAAAAATAACAACTCAGATTGAAGGCATGAGGGCACTTGACCTGAACCTTTTTTGTTCTTGATGAATTTTGGGGTTTACAGGTTACTTAATCTGCTACAACCTGAAAAATCAATATCTTCATATTTTACCCTAGCTACCCAGCGCTTGCCTCTATATATCTTCCTGTCAGATATAAGGCTGAGAAGGTGATAAGGAATCTTGAACTTGGATTAGTACTTTTCACAATGTAGATATGCGATAAAAAATGTCACACCAGGTCAATCAGTCTCCTGCAGAGAAGTGAACTGAATTTAATTTTGGTTTTGGCAAGATCTTGAGTTGACCAGTGTGGTGGGAGGACCTAGCCCATTTTCACATTTTTGTATTTGAATGAAGAAAGATGACAAAAATAAGAAGACAGTGTTTACAGAACTTCATTGCAGCTAGACTTTTTTTTTAGCTGACCGAGTAGAGATTCAAAAGTAATGAAAAAGTAATGACCACAGTACGTGAACTGGCCTGTATGATTGTGTAACTTACCTGCATTTTTCCCTCTATCCTGCTACATTACAAAAGCAGTAGCAATGGCCGTTAAAGAGAAAATATGCCAAAACATCTTCTCAGACTACCCTGTGCTATTTATGTAGCTGTACTTTTGTGTACAGTTTTTATCTGTGTCTGGTAAACGAACAGTAATCTGTGTAACATTTTGAAAATATGAGTATTGTGTTTTAGGAAATATATATGACTGCCACAAACTCCGAATCAATAAAATGAGATCTAAGTGTTTAAACTTACTTAATCTCAAAAATCTATCAGTTTAAAGAGATGAGGGAACTTGTGCCCAATGCTAGCACATGAAATGATAGGAAACATTAGCTGATATGGGTATCTGAGGAATATTACAGAATATATTAATATAGATGTATAACTATAGCTGTGTTGCTACAAAGTGTGTTAAGGGCCATAAAAAGCTATTATTTCTTTATAGAGATAATTATTTAACTCAGCAATACTTGAGGTAGAGCTTTGATATAAATCCAAATTATTTGCTTATGCCTTACTTTGCCGGTTTGAATAGAATCTGGCAAAGGACTGTTATTTCCGAAAAGTATTTTCCTTCTACATAACTTTATTTTTGTTCTCATCACTGCAGTAAATCCTCCCTTATTTTGAATAGTGATCAGCAATCTTATCCAAACCATTCTTCATTAAATGTGAGAGCCTTTTCATATCTCCACTATGGGTTTCTCAGCCCCTGTGATTTAGTAAATACAGATCTGTTAGTAAATTAGGCACCTCTGAATAGTCAGTTTCAATCCTAGGAATCACCATTTCTTTGTGGATATGTAAATCATACCCAGCTGTCACAGTAGAAGCCTGAAGTAGAGGTGAGACGTAATGCCATATTTAAGATATTCATGCTTGGTTATCTTAAGCTCAATATTCAGGGAAAGATTTGTTAATGTTCAGCCCTTCTGAAAACCAGTCATTTTATTAATTGCCTGACTAGTGATTTAGTTTACAATAGATTTAGATAGATTTTAGTTGAACAAATACACCGCCCCTTCGGTGGTTATTCATACCAGCTGGCTTAAAGGTGACATGCTACCTGTGGTGTTCTCATCAGATTTTGCTTTGACTGAAACTGCCTACAGCTGTAAACTTAAATCTGTTAATGTAGAGGTACTCATGTAAAAGGCAGTTATTCACAGTGGTAATCTGGAAAATAGTTGCTGGTAGTTTTCCTTCTCAGGTACTAAGAAAAACTAGATTTTCTTTAATTTTCAAAATAGTGAATATTTATTTTTTTTCAGTGAATATTCCAGGTAAATGACATCTCTGTCTTTTTCCTGTGCTAATATACTACGGTTGATAATTAGTTTTCAGAACTTATAAGGCAGTTTCATGGAAGGAAGGGGAGGGAGAATCTGTTCCTTTGTTGCATAACCAGAGGTTTATTATTATGATAGATGAACTCTATGCATATGATGCTATTTAAAATATTGTGTATAAATCATCCAGCTCCCACATACAGTCTCATTCCCACAAATAGTCAGAAACTTGATCTCAGCTGTAGTATTGTTTTGCTCATTATCATAATTACAAATACTTTTTCCAATCTGGAGTACATATACAGATTGATAGTATGTTTCAGGGTGAAAATATATTTCCTGTATTAATCCTGAAAAAGTGTCTCTTGAGAGGTTTTATTGAATATTAACAACTGCTGATTTCTCAAAAAAAATTGTTGTTACGTATATTTTTATATCTGAATGGGTAGAAATCTTTAAAGAGCCTATTAGACTTTAGTGATAAATTTTAGAAGCAATGGGGAATTTTACTCCTGTGAGTCACACAACTATAATTACTAAGTCTAAAGTATTTCTTGTTCAAAACTTCTTTTTCAAAAAAGGTTCAAGTATTTATGTTCAATTTCTGATAAATTTTCCATCTCTACCCTTTATATTCAAATGTTGTATTTATAATTGACTTTTTTCTAAATCCCAGAATTAAAATTAGAATCACCTTTGTGCTCAGGCCAAGTGGCTTAGAGCTTTACAGAGTCATCCACCACCTGAAACCTTGAAACGTATTTTAAAAACCATTCAGGTTGTATCGTAAACCTGCTCTAACAGCATGTTGCTTTTTTAATACTTTTGCAAGAGATTGTTTTTATTATCTAATTTTAGATGCAGTTCACATTATACAGATGTTGCACTTTTGTTTTCCCCTGAAATGCACATTTGAGGGCTTTTTATTTTTTAGCTGGGCTTTTTTTAAGGAAAAATGTCTTTTTCCTACCAAGCCACCAACAGGTATTACTGTGGAAATGCAGCCAAATGAGGTTCCTGCTGTTTTAAAAATATTTTTACAAGCATATTGTGCCTTTTCATGGCTCAATCAATTCTTCTAAATGACATTTTTATAGCTGTTTATTTGTATTCCAAGTTTATATTTTCATGCATTTACATTTTGTCCATATTTGTTTTTTTTCTGTTTCAATTATAAATGATTACCATTTTAATATAATCTAAGACAGAAAAATATCAAAATATTAGCACCTTTTATCTAACAATCTCAAACTATTTTGTAACATTAATGAATGCTGGTTTACAAAATTTTTTTCTGATATAGATAATCCTTGTCATTTCAAACCATTCAGCAGACTGGAAAGTAGGTGTACAGTAGGATTAAGTAATTTCCCCAGGATTAAACAGTGAGTTACACAGCTATTTTCTTTCAACAAGGAGGAGCACAGCTAGATATACTTCCTCTGTGTATTTGAAGGGAGAAATTTATGTCTCATGTGAGTATAGGCTTGACAGATTGTGCTTTTTTTTGTCTACAGTCATTAATGGGTATCTGTAAACCAAAGGTGGCTGGTAGACTGCAGCCTGGGATCCATGATTTCAGGGTATGTTTACACCACAGGTAGTGGAACAACCAAAGGTTGCCTTTACTGATGGAAATTTTAATCCCTTGTCTGTGACACCGAACAACAGTGTAGCCATGGCAACAGGTCCAGCTGTGCACGTGTTGAGCTGGTTTATAGAGGTGCTGTGGTGTGTACACAAGTGCAAATGTGAGGATTTGACAAAAACTACTCCATGTGTATCTACACTGGGCACAGTTATTCCTTGGACTGAAGAGAAGAGGGAACTCTGGGGACTGTTCTCCCCCTGAGACCTCTTGCTCTGAGAAGACCCAGACCCCTTATGAAACTCTCACTGGGCTCCAGTGAAATGAAACAAAACTACATCAAAGTCTTGTGGTTTATTAGTACAATTTACCCCTCTCCCTGATTTAGACATCACCATGGGCAACCTTGTAAAGATGCTCCAGTGACCAAGTCTAAAATATACTGGTACAAAAAAAACCCCAAACCACTCCCCCCCAAACCCCAAACAAATAAACAAACAAACAAACAAACAAAAGCTACAAGTTACTTTTTGGATCCTTTTGTTGTCTTTCCTTCTATATGTAATTTTTTTTTCTTTGAGATACTCGTAATGCTGAAAGATATTCTCTTTTTTTGTTGTTTCAAAAATATTTGAATCAAGGCAGAAGCTAAGTGAAATGCACAGTACATAGAAAATAGAAGCACATGGATGGATGGATAGAGGGACATTATGATTTTCTTTAGCTCTTATTATGACATCTGATGCTTGACAAACTGTAATTATGGAGGACATGATAATTATTTTGATAGGAGGAATTATCTAGTTTCTATTTATATTATAATCTTTCTAAAGATTCGTGGGCCAGAATTCTCTTATGGATTGAAATCAAGATCCAACTTACTTCATCTTTGAAATCTAAACACATGGGGTTTTTCTATTCATTTTTGCCGTTGTTCTGAAAAAGGGAACATCAAAAGTAACAAATGTGTCAATACAGAAAGACTTCAATGAGGATACAGGTGGTTAAGAAATACCATCTTGTGCTTCAGGAAATTATTGCGATGTTATCTTTCAGAAATGGATGGTGATGAAGGCAAAAAAAAAAAAAAGAATTTTCTAATGGCTGTAGGACAGGGAGTTCATGCACTGAAATGGAGATTTCTGGCTTCCAATCACCTGCACTTATTGTCTGGCAGAATTGGCCAAGCTGCAGCACCCTTTGCCTAGGGTAGGTATACAGTCAGGTGAACGTGTATGCTACCTTCCCAAGCTCCTCACTTTATAACACTTTGCAGCCTCTAAAATGTGTGCCTGCTGTTGGAGAAAAAAAACAAACACAACTTTTTGCACAGGTATCTTTCCTCTTAGCAGTATTTGCATACTGACTTCTACTCTTTACTTTCTTGTAAAAAGCAAGCTGCTATGTGTCTCAGTACTTGATCAAAACATCTGGAGTGGCTGTCAACAGATGGAAAACATATGTAAGGGTAATTCTTCTGACAGGTTTTCATCATTACCTCTGTCTTAATTTTTGTGGTTTAAGAGAATTGTAAGCAGATTTATCTGTGAGAGACTGAAAGTCAAGTCAAAAAAAGAGGTTGTACACAAGTGCAAAAGCCAGAGGTTTTCTTGAAAGAGAAGTGGAATAATTTCTGCCTTCTGGTGCTCAGGCAGGGGATGCCTAGGACTGAAAAGATGGATGACTAGACACAGGCATTGCAATGGACAGAATCCATTATGCAAACCAGGAAGACTTTGCTCCAGAAAGGTAAGAATTCTTGGTGTATTGCCATGAACCCCTTGAGCATTATGAATTGGTAGTGCAGGGAGAGAAGATGTGTGAAAATAAGTTATTTTTTAATCTATGAATCATGAGAATATTCTAATGCTAGTCAAAAGGACTGCATAAATGTTGCACATTTCTTAAATATACAGTGTATATTATATGAGTTGCTCCGTGAATTAAATCAGACCAAGCTGCTTCAGGCTTTATATAAATTCTGTTTGAAACATAACCCTCAGATACAGTCAACCTAACCTCAAGTATGAAGTACTTCAGAGGACCCTCATCGCCCTAAGGTATCCCTCTAATCTGTGCACTTCCACATTATGAGAGTGATGGCCTGAATTACCTAGAGGAAATGCTTTCTCATCTCCACTGATAGAGAGACCCCGTGGAAGCCAGGCGTCTCAATTAAGTGCCTACAGTTATATGAAAGCGACTTAAATTTGAATGCACCAAAAATTTGCATGTGCAGTGATGCTCAGTGAATAGATGACTCTACATCCTGTTCAGACATCTTTTTAAGATGGGAACAGGGTCGGTTTTCCATACCTTTATATACAGCAAAAGAAGATACCCTCTCAGATTTCACAATCATAATCTATATTTGCCTTAGAGTCAGTCCATATCAGATAATGAAATTCTAAATGATGGAGGCAGATGCTTTTTCTGCTTTCATGGTATGGTTTAAAACTGTTTAAAACTGTGCTACACACGCCTTTGGATTAAGACCTTCACATGGCAATATTTCCCCATTTGGTGTTTCTCAAAATTTGCAGTTCCAGTATTTTTATTCCAATACTTGCATTTCCTTGAGGGAACAATTTGTACTCTACTCCTACTACCAGTCTCTTCCACTCTACCAAGTGATTTCTCCCTTTGTCTTCAAGATGCTGAAGAACAGCTCAAGCTGTGTCTTATTTTTGGAGGGCTTATTCCATTTTAGATAGTTTCTTGATGAACGGTTAGCCAGTTTCTGTGGTACTGGCCAGAAATAAACTGGTTTTTTTATTGTTGCCTTATTTCAGCATTTTGAGCTCCAGTTCAGCTCTAAAATTAGATATTTGACAAAGCTTCAGGTTTCTTTCTGTTTTATCTGAAATCACTTAGTCTTTTCTGTATTCTAGTGCTACAACCTAACGCAAAATGAAACCATGACCTTTTGGTCCTGTAAATTGTCCCTTTTTCCCTCTTGTTTTGGAAAAAGGTGGAGGTAGAGGGTGATAGTGAGAAGGGAGACAGAGCAATAAAATCTATGGAAGCTACTATTAGACTGTTTTTCAGATGTGTGTTAATTGTTTCAATAGCCAGCTCAAGCATGTTACACTAGAACATAAGTAGTTAAATCCTAACAATGAATGATTCTTAATATATGTGGAGAGACACAGCCTAATTAAATTAGAATCTAATTAGATCCTTAATTGTCTTATTTCTTGAAATGACTTGAAAATGTGTGAACTTAAAAGGACCAAGACAAGATGCTTCAATCTCAAACTACAACTGTATTTGAGAAAAGTCTTGTTTTGATATGATAAAGTGTAGTGTGGAGTGAAAGAAGAGCAGGAAAAAAAGAAGAAAAAAGAAGAAAAAATGGTCCCTCAAATTTTATGTTTTCTAATAATTAAAATTATTTTTTCATAATATATTAATATTATTACTAACATTGTTATTTTATACTATTTATGATTTATTATAACATAATTTAATATATTATAGCATAATAGTATTAAATATTAGTATATAACAGTATAGTAGTATTAACATAATATATTATTATGGTATAATAGTGTATAATAATAAAGAAAATAACAAATAAATTTTGATCATTTAAAAATAAATATATTAGTAAACTTAATTTTTAAATAAAATTTAAAATATTTTCCAGAATATCAGACTGTTTTCTGGGAAAAAAACACACATTTGTAAAAGACAGTTGCAGTTTTGCAGCAGAGAGCAATAAGGATTCTTTACTTTCTGTGTGAATATCACTCAAAGCTTGTTTCCAATCACATAATTGGGTAGTTGCCATGAAATTGTGCTGACCCTTTTTTGCATTGCCAAGGGACCATCAGCCCTTAAGACTTATTTAGCTTCATTTTGAAATTTATGTGTTTGCACTTAAATCAATTAGTTGGATTACTGCAAGATTTCCTAATTAGAAAAAAAGACCTTGGAATCTTTCCTTTTTATGCTGGTTTCATAGATATTGCTTGGATACCTTTTAAAAGAACCTTTTAGACTTAAAAATAAATAAATAAAATTGGGAAAATAAGACCTCTGGAAGTGTTTATTCAAAGCAATAATTTAAGTCCTGAATCAATTCAGGACACCGACAATGACAATATCATGAAACACACTGGGGAGCACTGCTGCTAATTGTCTGCTTATCTCATATCGCAACGAAAAAGAACTGCTTACAAAAATAATGGAACCACTGGCCATTTAATAGAAGAAAAGAAACACTACATGATACATAAAACTGAAAGTAGAATTTCTTAATGTTGGTTTGCCAATATTTCAGAAAGGAGGGAAAAAATATCTCTGGAAATCTAATATTTTTGCAGCGCAGTATAATTTGATTCCCCTGCAAATTTCCCTCACAGAGGTTTTTTTCTCCAGATGGGTTAGTTCACTGTTCTGCTCTGTTGACTCAAATGTCACTTTCATTTGGCCTTCTTTAGACCATGTAGTAATTATACACAGATCTTTAGGAATGTTGGCATATTATAATAGTATTTAAAATATGTAATTGAAACACTTAATAAGATCATAATTTTGTTACAGTAATAACAACATGTATCAATTACTAGAAAAATCTGTAATTTTTGACATTATGTGCTGTGTTCATAAAAAGTAAAGAAAATGATTGAATTTATTGACATAAATATTTTAAGAATACTTCTCTTTTTGAAAGTATTATTGAAAACTTCACCTTACCAAAGCATGGGTTTTATCAATCTTTTTCTGGCAAAAAAAAATTATATATTTTACCATTTTAAATCCTCACGAGTTGCTTTTTTTGGATGGTGTTCATGTCTTTCAATACATCATAAGGCCTGATTTGCAGATGCTGCAGCCTGCTAAAATGGATGCCTTCTGTCTCAGCAAAGCAATAAAAAAGGTACTGAAGAGCAATGAGAACTCTAGCCTGACAAAATGTTTCAGTCAGAAAGGTATGGATTAGACATGGTCTTTTACAAGAGTGGCTACATCACTACCTGGGAGATACCTAAGACATGCATCATCAATTTCTATTAAGTTATTAAATCTAGAGGCAATTGATCTCAGACACTTTCCCGTGGCTACTTTCAGAATTATTCATTGACAGTGGTTTAATTAGTGGTATGCTAAGCTTCTAGGATTGTCTGAGTTCAGGGCAGTACCACACACTTCATCCGTGAACTTCACTGTCAATACAGAATGAAATATGTAAGTCAAGACGTTTTTGTTTTGTTTTATTTTGTTTTTCCTGGCAGTGACTGATACAATCTTTCAACTGAATGAAAACTTACAGAGAAAGCATGTGGAGACATTTAGACATTGACTTTAGTCAAAGTAATTACAGTGTTTATTGATAAAACATTAGAAACATTACAGCTACTTCATTAAATTAAATAAACATATGTCTTTTGTTTTGTTTGGGCTTCCTGGTAAGGACATGGTGTCCGTGGCTAGGATCAGGCCAGAAAGTAACAGAAAAGTATTCGGACAGCAGCTGTAATTTAAAAATTGCATTTTCAAGCTTTGAAAAGACACCATTATTAACCTTGTTGCTGTACCTTAAAAATGGCAAACTGAAGACAAAAACACCACACTAATTCTACTAATACAATCTTCCAGCATCAGATTTTCATATTAATCTGTAAATGTGTATGGAAATTTTGAGTAGGGTAATGAGAAGTAAAATAAAACCTTAAAAACACATTCTCTTCCATCCCTCCCTTCTTCCCAGCTCTACCTCCTCCCCCAGCAGTGCAGGGAGACAGGGAATGGGTCAATTCATCACAGGTTCATCACAATTCATCACCACTGCTCAGGGAGAGGAGTCATTCCCCTGCTCCACTGCGGGGCCCCTTCCTTGGGAGACAGTTCTCCATGAACTTCTCTTACGTGAGTCCATCTGACGGGCAACACTCCCCCAAAAACTGCTGTGGTGTGGGTCACTCTTCCATGGGGTGCAGTCCTTCAAGGACAGGCTGCTACAGAGGGTGCCCCTCTCTCCACGGGCCTCTGGTGGGGTCACAGCCTCCTCTCAGGCATCCACCTGCTCCAGCGTGGATGTCCTCTGTGAGCTGTGGGTAGATTTCTGCATCCCAGTCGATCTCCAAGGGCTGCAGGGGTACAGCTGCGTCACCATGGTCTTCATCATGGGCTGCAGGGGAATCCTAGCTCAGGTGCCTGGAGAACCTCCTCTCACTCCTTCTCCACTGACCTTGCTGTCTGCAGAGTTTTCCTTTTGCATGTTCTCACCCCACTCTTCTCTGGCCACAATTACAACTCTGCAATAACTTTGTCTTTCTCCTTAATTATGTTATCACAGAGGCATTACCACCATTTCTAATTTGCCCTGCCTTGACCAGTGGCACATCCATCTTTGGCACTGCCACGGGTTGGCTCTGTCAGACATGGGGGAAGCTTCTGGCAGCTTCTCACAGAAGCCACCCCTGTAGCTCCCGCTACCAAAACCCAGGCCATGCAAACCCAATACACAATCCAAACTTAATTTAACCTTGGATGAAACAACCTTTTCAGCTCTAAGTTTTTTTCATAATCAATATTGTGCATGGGAAATATGTCATCTATTAATAGAACATGAAATGCAGCAATGCTTATGAAATCCATGCACAGTCTGATTAATGCATTTACCATGTTTACAAAAAGCCGACAAAAGGAAGGGAAGAAAATAAATATGTGACAAAAATTCTCAGCTCCAAAAATCAGTGTGGTTCTTTGTCCTAGTTTGGACAAATTGGAGGAGAATATCCTCTGATATAAGTCAGGTTGCAACCACCCCTCCCCCCAGGTTCGGGGAAAAAATATTTCCTCAAAGGAAAGTGAAAGAGATAAAAGCTATTTATTTAATAAACACACAGGAGGGGAATAATAATGCTAAACAATGAGATCGATCTCTCTCTGTGGAGAGCAAAACCTGGGAAGATTGCAGAGGTCTTCTGTAGGTGCGGTCTCTCTCCTCCTTGGAGCTGGGTCAGTGAGGGCCCACACCCCACTGGCCTCCAGGAAAAAATTCTCCTGATGTGTTCAGATGTTGTTGAAACAGTCCAGAAGAGAAGAAGAAAACAAAAAAAACCCCAAAATCCTAGGAAAACAAAGTTCAACTCTCCGTCTCTCGCCGGAAAAAGAAGTGCCGAAAAAAAAGAAAAAAACCAAGTTGACTGAGGGAAAAAAACCAAGAGTACCGCTGAAGCCGAGGAGTGTATCTCCGTGTCCTTGAAACAACTGCTTTGAAAAGTTTTTTGTTTTGGTTTTTTCTGTCCCTCTCAGGCTCAGTTTAAAGACACAGAAAAGGTTTGTGGGCATGGAGTAGCGATAGGGGATACACATCATAAAGTCACCCCAAGACATTCTTTCACCTTGATTAGGTTTTTGGGTTTCATTCTGTACGTAATACCCAAATACCCAAATAAGTGCAAATGATCTTCCTGATAAATAAGGGAAATATTTAAAATAGCTTAAGATACAGTCTTTCCTTGCCTTTTCTGAAAAGAAGGAAGAATGAAAGAAAGAACACCTGAAAGAACAATTTTTTTTCTTTTTAGGGAAACTTGCAACATGGTGAAACACTTGAATTTTGAGAGAAGAGAAAACTGCTGGGATAAAGACAAAAGTCCTGCACTGTGTGAACTGTAGAAAATGAATATGTGTATTCAATGTCTGTCATTAACAGTGCAGCTCTAGAGGTAGATAAATCTCTTGGTTAGATTTTGCCTAATAAATTCTGCTGTTTTGAGAAAGCTTCAGAAAATAACGTGCATTTGACCCATGCTGAATATTCTTGTTTTTTATTAGCTAAACAAAGTTAAGGCCCTCAAGGTTTGCTTCGCAGCAGTAGGTACCTGTATTAGTATTCACAGTCTCATTAGAGTCACAGCATAATTTAGCTTCAGAAAAGCTGCTGCAATGGGTGATGTTACACCTTAAATTGTTGTGATTGCAGTCTAATATAAACTCACAGAAAACAACAGGGATTATAGCTTTAATTCTCTAATCAAAGGCATTTGACACATCTGGTGCTGATTATTATATCAGCAAAAATAATTATATTTTCTTAAAGTTAAGTGGAAAACTGTACCAGAATTACAATGCCACGGTAATAAAAATGTACTTTTTCATTTTCTTAATGGAAGTCACCTTGTACTGGATAAGAATAGAAGTAAACTACCAATTGATATTTTGAGTTGTTTCTACAAAAAAGAAACTCATCCTGTAAAATCGTCTGCTGGGAACTACATAATACAGTGGCAGTACTTACAATGTTATTTCTGAAATGAAAGATTTTACACTTTTGAGAAATATTTCCTTAATTGTCTCAACTTGCCAAGACCCAAATGTGGAGCAGAATGCATAACAAAAAATGAAAATTAGAGCTATAACACAATTACAAGCACAAAAAACATAAAACACTGAGAATTGTTAGCTATGTACAAATAACTCCATGCTTATCACCTCGGTTTCATGAACATATATTTCTTCCATGAAGAATTCTCTGAAGTGAATGCTAAGAGACAACAAATTGGCCAAGACCAGAATAGTTTTAAGAATGCAATGAGGAATGTGATCTATATGGGAATTGTTTAAGTTGGAAAAAAAATAGATATAACTCTTCAGACCAGAAAAATAAAGAACTTGTCAAGGTATGCCCACTATGAAAAAAAAATCTCTCGTTTCCCTCTGATTCTTTCCAAAGACATGACAGTTCACCCTCCTTTCATAGCTAAATAAGACAAATTCTGGACGCCTTTTAAAATACTCTACTGTTTGAGGACAAAGCCCAGTCTAAATAATGTGCTACTATGTATCAGCCACAGAAAATTCTTTGATGTGGCAATATAATTTTAAAGATTAAGATTATTCAGAGCTTCTGTTTCTGCCCACATTCTTGGCTCTGAATGGTGAGTGCAGAGCTACGAATAAAAGACATCTGTCTAAAAAATACAACATTAAGTTTAATAAAAACTTATCTAAAAAATTATCAAGGATGCATTCTAGGGATGCTGTGAAAAGTATGTATCTAATTAGATTAACTTGAACAGTTTAAAAGTATTGTCAAATGTCCAGGCTAGACAGTAACACAGAGCAGCGAAAGGCAGGAGACGCAGCATCAAAGAGCTGCAGCATGGCTTAAATGCAAGCAGGAGGCTTAGATCTACTAACAGGATTGGACCACCAGGCTGGTTTGCTTTTCATTTCCATGCCAGACCGGTGAGAAGGCATATGTGGTGTACTGAAGGGACCTACTCATTTTTCAGGAGACAGTCTTTCCACATCAGCAATTCATCCGATAATACTTTGTAGGGCAGGACTAAGGTGTCTGCATTTCAGTCCAGGTAGAACTGGTAAATCTAACTTTGCCAGATTTGGGGAGAGTTTGATGTTCTCAACAACACACCAATAGTGATTCTAGTTTAGAAGTGTGTCATTATAGTTCAAAAAGCAGTCTGATTGTTATAAAGTTTACTTTGACCTTGAAATGGCATTGAAGGAACAGGGAAATGAACCCTCTCTGTAGGAAATGAAGCTCACATTTATCAATAGTTGATAGTTTCCCACTCCATTATGGGAAATGGAATTTTTTTACTCAAGGAAATAAAAATTTTTGGTTTTGATAACCATTTCATTTGTCTAAAAGGAGAGCACTAGACCATGTAGCCTGAGCTACTCTGTCCATTTTGTGAAGTAAATGCATCCTCATTGGATGTAATTATGTAAATGGATGAAAGAATAGAAACAGAAGAAAATATCTTCAACTTTACAAGCATGAGAGATCCCAATTTGGACATTCAAGATAAGGGTTTATGAAGCCTAAAAAGCTAAGTGAGTAAGGAAATTATGTGGCACGGCTGTATGAACACCTCAAATAACTTGCAGGAAATGTCCTTAATTTCCAGCGCTGAAGAAAGACAGTTATAACCCAAATATTCGGGCATTCTTTCATTTTAATGTAGAAGAATTTTGACTGTTGGGATTTTTTGGCCTTGACTTTAAATGTGTAATGATTTTATGGCAACAGATTTTTTTTTTCTTGATGTAGTAATAGTAAGATCTGTTTGAGCTGTCCAAAGTACTTCTCAACAGTTCTGTTTACTTCACTTTATGAAGATCATGAAATCATAGAATCCTAGAAGGGTTTGGGTTGGAAGGGACCTTAGAGACCATCTAATTCCTACCCCCTGAAATGGGCCAGGATACCTTCCACTAGACCAGGTTGCTCAAAGTCCCATCCAACTTGGCCTAGAACACTTCCAGGGATGGGACATTCACAGCTTCTCTGGGCAACATGTTTCAGTGCCCAACCACCCTCACAGTAAAGAATTTATTTCTGATATCTAATCTAAGCCTACCCATGTCCATTTTAAAACAATTCCCCCTTGTTCTATCACTACATGCCCTTGTAAAAAGCCCCTCTTCACCTCTCTTGTAGGCCCCTCTTCAGATACTGGAAGGCTCCTATAATGTCTTCTTTGGGCCTTCTCTTCTCCAGGCTAATTAACCCCAAGTTCTGTCAGCCTGTTTTCATAGGAGAGGTGCTCCAGCCCTCTCTGATCATCAACACCGTCCCTATGTGTATGTGTATAGATACAGAAATATATGCCCAAATAAAAACTCTGTAGTTTTTTACTGGAACACAGATGTCATATAAAACTTGGAAATTGTGTTTGTATTATGACAAAGGAAAAAGCTTCAAAGTTGATTGATGCCTAAGATAAAGAGAAAATAGAAGAACATGCTGTGAGTAGGCACAATGTATCCTTACACATATGTTTAGGCAAACAGTAAATAACAGAACAGCTTGCAATACCTCAGTACTTCAGTGCTTAATATTCCTTCACATATGGCCTTTCACTGTGGTCTGTACATGCTGTGTGGTAGCTTTAACGTCCAGTAATATATTTTTCAACCTGTACCACATCAAGATTTCAATACTGGACTTCCTCACAGAGTGCCTTCACTGTTCCTGATTTCTGATTTTATCATGAGCCATAACATGTGCATGATGCTTCTTCAGAGATGCCAGTCATTTAGTTATGGGACTTCTTTCAGTAAAAACAACTTTTTCATCCCTCCACAAAATGTAGTTTCTGGATCTTCTGAATGCCTTGTCTAAATATATGAAAGTGCCAATCAAGTAAGAAACCCCAAGGAATACATTCCCTTTTCTCATAGACTTTCTTGGCAATAGGAAAGTGTGTGGTGTGTGTTCTCTGACTGTTGCAGATTTCAGAAGATTATCGATAACCATGCCAATAAGGATTTCCCTGTATGTTAGACAACATTAATGATGTGATTTGAGGACATCTTGTAGTGCCTTCTCTGACATTCATTTAGTTTCCTATCAGAACCTCAAATGATCAGAACATTAAGAGTAAACTCTGCCTGCTAGAACAAAGGTTATGCTGCTATGCATACACTATCTGCACGCATCTCGGGGCATGTGTCACTATCTCAGCATGAGATCCATGTGTATCTCACCCTCCCCATGTACCTCAGTGCATATACCTCTCTTTGTCCTTATGCAGGCATTATCTACTTAGAAAATAATTATTGGAGAAGTTTACACGAGGGATCAAGAGGCAACGCTTAATTTTGTTGGTATACTTTCTGTTGCATATCCGTAGTTGTTATTTATTCACTAATTAGAGACCATTTTCAGTTGCTAAAGAATTCTAGAGAACTACAATACTGCTGATGATGGAGTTTGCTGATGCCTTGATCCTCATGTTGATGTTTAGTCAATGAAGTCTTATAAGCCTTTCATACACCAAATGCTGTTCATGCTCTTCAGGTTTCTTGTGACATGTTATCATTTCACTGATTTACAGAAAATCATTTCATCAAGAGCTCCATCCATATGCAGTTAACATCCAATATATCTTGAGTTTTCTGGGTGAGAATGCATCCTTCCACACCCCTTTTTTTGGAGATCATATATCATCATATAAATTTCTTACTTGGACTTACAATATAAGATTAAATAATATTTCATAGTGGTCTACCAGAAAGAAATACTGACATGTAAACATTTTCTCTGATTTGCATCATCCCATGAAAGATAAAAGGATGATGTCCTTATTTCCCTTTCTTTACATCCCCCATTTCAACATCAAAACACTACTCCAAAGGAGCTGGAATAGGAAAAAGTATAAAAAAGCTTTTAGTTCTTGACACCTTAAAGTGAGAGGATTAAGTGAGTTTTCCCTTGCCACCTCATTATCATCACAACCTCTTTTAGACTCTCTCTGTCAGCTGCTTATGATGTGCATAGGGTGTCCTATGCTGGAGCCAGTCCTTACCTTCTAACATAGCATTAGTTTTAATTTTATCAGATGTTTGGGATTTCAGATCTCTCTTTGATCTCTAAAACAACCCTTTTTTGAAGAGGTGATAAAACTAATGAATTGCAAATCACTTTTTATAGTTCTGAGATTTTAGTACAGGTATTAGGAAGGATAACACAATACTCCACAGGAAGTTGAAGCTTTTTGAAAACCACTGTGAAGCTTCTTATTAAGAATAATGTTCCTAGAGAAGACCTAATTGTCTGGGAAACTAGTGCTTGCATTCAGATGCACTTGAAATGTTATGAAAAGAGTTATTTCTAACATTGCAATGTTTCTCTACAATGAATGTGTACTTATAGGCCATGAGGACACTGTAGGACCTATTGTCCTTGTCCCCTAGGGCTCCCTAATCCTGCCCGCAGCCCAGGACCCCGTTTCACCCCTCTCAGGAAGTGAGCTCTTGCCTCAGTGACATCACAGCAGGACCAGTCTCCAGCTCCCCGCAGCTCTGCTCTTCCCAGCTGTGGGTGCCACTGAGCCAGGACCACTTGTGGGCCCACATCCCAGCCTAGCCTTGACTCGTTCCCATTCCAGTGCCATGCTCAGTGCCTGGGGTTGGGGCTGCCCCAGTGCCCCCTTACTGCCCTGCTCCTGTCTAGGATGGTGTGTTGGGACCTGGCCCTTGTGGCACCCTGATCATATATTTTCATTGGCTTTAAAATTTCTCACTCAGTCAACTTTTTAGATGAGCAGCTGAAAAGGTTATAAGAGAAGAACGAAAAAACAGAGGCATCATGTACAAGAGAAGAGAAGAAAACATTTTTATTTCTTCCATTGTTACCAGACCTACAAAAACATCTTGGAAATATGAATATTAAAAGCTGAGTTTTCAGATGGGAGGGGACATTGTGCAGCACAGATGGAGATCTCTGCAGATATCTTCTGTAAGGAAATGAGCTGTTCTGTCGTACAGCACATCTTTTAGACATATTAACACAACACTTTACTGATTCTCCACAGACACTTTTCTGAATTAGCTCTTCTTTACAGTGCTTCTCTAGTTCATTCATGCTTTTTCCTCAGTTACTTGAGCATACTTTGTAAAGCTTCGACTGACTGTATTGACATTTGTCTAAAGAAGCTTAAGGCAGTCCCAGAGTATTTATTTTTATTTGGTGACACGGTAATGCTTTCGTGTCCTCATTATTATCTTTAAATAAAATTTCAATCTTCCAAGTGTAACACAGAACAATACCATGACAAATTTGGCTTTTCCTTGTTTTGGTGTTCAAGATTTCAACTTGACTGTTTGTATTTAGTGTGAATTTTACACCAGATTTTATATTAAACCAAAGAGTCAGTCTCCTGTATTTCTGTTTCCAGTGTTATGTATGTTCTAGATCAGTCGAAGTAATGTTAAGATTAAACTTTATAATGTAATTTATGTTTTGTTATCACTTTTAGCTTTCAGTTTTCATTATTTTTCCTCAGAATAAGAGAAGCAGGTCTTGAGTATGTAAGCCTGTCATTAAACCCTTAGAAAAAAAGATAAAATTTTCTTAGAGCCCATCAAAAGCAATAGAGACACAACTATTTTTTATAGAGGTCCTTGACTGTAGTCACATGTTTCTCTCCCCTTAAATGCATTTTGACTCCCAGCCACAGGTCCCCAGATAGCATTTCATTCCTGCAGATCAAACATTGTGGTGTTCAGACCAAACTAAAAAAAGGTGAACATCTTATGAAGGTGAGACACATCTGACTGTGCAGACTCAGTCTCATAATCTCCCTGTCATCACTTGTGTCCCTTGGGCATCAACCTTCAGGCAGGGCTCAAAGGGAGCCTGTGCTGAAATTTTTTCCACCAACCTGGCTGCTATAATTTAATTTGCTTCTTCTAAGAACTTCATATCTCTCAGCAGCAGTTGGCTTTGGAGAAAAGTGGGAAGTGGAAACAGGAGACGTCATGAGCAGATTGTTCAACTCCATCATCACAATGAGTGCTTTAGAAATGCACTCAGCACTTTAGTGGTGCTGCAGAGAGCCACAGAACAGAGCAATGTCTACAAATATCTGATGAGCTCATATGATGTTGCTCATGATAGAAGGTCATGCTGTTCCTAAGCAATCCTATAACCACTGAGATTTTGACTCTGCCCGATTCAGAGGTGCAAAAAATAACTCTTCAAACACTCTGATTTGACTTGCAAGACCAGAACCAAAAGAGATAGACAGCTCCAGAGCTAGCACAAATTCAGAAAGACAGGAAACAATCTCACAGGGAAGCACTGGCCCCTCAGGGAAGACAGCCTCCTCTACATTGCTAATGGCAAGTCCTGTCCAGCAGTCATCATGTTTCTCCTCACTGCAAAGATGTCATGGTCACAGTAGTGATCATGTAACAGCATCTATTTTATTTTCTGGTTCTTCCATTGTGTGATGTTTCTTAAAGAAAAACAGGTCAAGTGCACTGCTGTAAACAGAGACAGATATTGTTTCTCCCATGGGAACCACCATGCATGCAAAGAAGAACATTCCAGGGATGACCTAGAGGACAAACATTCCTTTTATCATGGAACCAGAGGGAGTTTATGGGTTTGGTGGGGCTCAGAAAGCCATTAAGTATACTGAAATTGCTCCTGGAAGCAAAGACATATCTTCACTGACACAGTGAATTCTTTATATAATATTTGTGTATCTATTCCACGTGACATTTTTAATTTCTCTTTTTAAAAAGTTAAATGTTCTATTTACATTTCAATCAGTCTGTTTTTTTTTTTAACTTTAAAGGGCTCTTGCTCTTTTGGAGTGTTTTTGCATGAAAAGTACTAGAAATATCTCTTCAATTCTTTACTGACTTAAAATCCTGTCCAAGTTATCACGGCAAAAAGGAGCTGTAACCCCAGTGCAAGACTACTGTGAATGAACCCAGTTGATTTTTGCTGTTTCCTTTGAAATGGTACTGTTACAGGAGGGAAGAGCTTCCTCTAGATCAGAACCATAATTCTTGACACATCCTTCTCGACATATCCTTCTCAGAGATTTTTGTGGAGCACAAAGAAACTTTAAAAAATTCAAGTTTGCACCATTTCTTCTTCCTGCTGTTTCTACTATTTTAATAAGTCCCTTGTTTCCTCCTAATATTGCCCACCAGTCTTCTGTTTCAGAAGTCCATGCATAGGTCACCTCTCACTTTGTTATATGAGCAGCTACTCAGCATCTTCTGTCTCTGGTGAGCCTGGTGGGCCAGTGGACTGTTTTTTTCTTACATACCTGCATTTTATACTCTTAGGAAAGGGATTGTTTGAAGTTAGTTACCCTTATTGACCATCCATGTCACAATGGTGAGACAGTCCCAGTCCCAGTAGGACTCTTCACTTTCACTAATGTCTGCTACTTCCTCCTGGACCTTTGAGAGTGGTAGATTTTAAGAGAGGTATATATTTTTGAGACTGCAAAAGTATAACACGTTTTCCAGAAAATATCCTAGAGGGTTCCTAGACTGCAGGGTTCTGCTACTGAAGTTTGAGATTTCCAGAGGCCTGATGTCATAGAGAAGTCTGACTGAAGGGCTCATTTTCAAGTGTCTGGAAGCACTCATCAGAAATGAGGAATGAAAGTGAAAGGAAATTATTGCACTGTTTTGTGAAGCGAAAAGAGGAAATTATTTAGAGTTAACATCCAGGAATGCAGAGGAGGCATGTAGGGCAGTGTGTATGTGGAAGAGGACATGTGGGACTGATTGTCTGCTGCATCCAGACAATTTTGAACAACAGTTGCAAAAGCAGAGGAGTTAGCTGTTGGATTTGTTTAGGCTGAAGTATGAACTGAGGCTAAACTGGTGTATGACTTTGGTACATGATTTTGATGCCTGGAACAGGCCCTGGAAACTTGTTAAAGCTATTTATGGATCCTAAATTAGTGTCACAGATGGCGATCAAATTCATGGGATAGACCTTCTGTCACCTGACAACGTACAGTCCCATTAGCGACTCGCAGCCTTCTAGAAGTTCTGTCTTTTCAGATGGATTCATGTTTGGTCCAGCTCTCAACTTACTGCTCTTTGGGGGAAATGGTGACCATGGCTGTTCAATTGCAGATGATATCCCTGAACTTGCTCAGGGTCTGGTTTGTGTGGACTGGCTGCCCATGTATGGAGAGCAGTTAGCAAGTCTTCAAGAGATATGTTTACATGTCTTCATGGTTTCCACACCAAAAAAGGCATGCAAAAGTAATCGTCTTGTAAAGTTTTGGATTTGGGACAGTGTTTCTTGCTTCTGGCTTCATCCATAATGCTTGGAAGCTGAAGCAATGTCAGAGGAATGTGGTTTTTAGGACAATGTATGCGTGCCCCAGTGACTAAGGTGGGCACTCAAGACACCAGTTTCCAGTCTTCCCTCCTTCCCCTATGTTCATGGCTCCTCCCTGATCTCCAGCCTATGCTCCAGCTTTCTCCTGCATTTCCGCAGTTGCAGGACAAATGTCCCCATCCCCCATCCTGATCAGCAAGCCTCATCTTAACACCTGTTGTACTCTTAATAGCTATTGGAAAACAAACTGGATCAACTCTCTCAAGGACAAATGCAAGTGACGAGGGACTGTAAGTTTTATATAGACAATTTAAGTGCTACTCTATCTGTGAGTCTCAGGTTGGGTTTTATTCAGTGGGAATAGGCTTGGCTGCCTCATTTATTTGGTCAAGGAACTGGGCTTGCAACTTGATTCTGACACAGCATTGAAACACAGTTTGGGTGAAGTTTCAGGGGGTAAAAATCTACTCATCTGTGGGACAAATATCTTAACCAACTTAGCCAGCACAGATTCTGATAAGATGACTAAAGAAAGAGGACATAGCTCCTAACTTACCTGCCTAGACAAGTAAATTAGGGAAATGAAGGTGAAATGTACTCTTTAAAGATATATCAGACTGATAAATAATTAATTTAACCATAACTAGATTATATAGTCTCCTAAGACATTGAGAACATTTTCTCCAACTGGTCCAGGGTCTCTTGACAATTAATAGAAGTCATGCTTACCAGAAAATATATGGCATAGCTGAAGATTAATTTTTCCCTGAGACTCTGAAAAAGTCTGACCTCCATGCCTTCCACAAATGGAAAAACTGTAGAGCCAACTAACTTGTAGTCCAACAAGAAATACGAAAATATAAAGTTCTCTTAGACTGGATCCCTAATGTGCAACCAAAGTCTGGTTACTTTTAAATGAATAAATAAATAAATAAGTAAAATAAAAAAGACAAAAGCAAGCAGTTAGACTTCAGGTATTAAGTAGCTTTTTATTTTCTTTAGGTTTCCTTAGCTGAACCAAACTGGTTAAATAATTTCACTACAGGGAATTGTCTTATTGCCGAACTGTTACATAATGTTCCTCTCAAGTAATGAGTTTGAAATATAAAACTTTATGGAGTTAAATGGTATAAGCTTACCCTTCCAGCATAGTTTAGGCATTTGCTAAAATTCCTGTGAACATCATTTTACACTCAAAAGTTTTACAATATCTTTTTTTCCTGTCTTTGCATCTATTTTTTTACTCATCCACTATTTTGTCAATTTTCGCCAAATATATTTTGCATTTATTCATTAATGGGTAATGATTTAAATATATACAGATATCTGTTTCTTACCTTTAAGAGGAGGATTTGCTGAAAGAAGGGAATATCTTATCTAACCAGCTACCAAATTTCATTTTCTTTAATCAAATCCCATTTGTATTGACTGATATGAATCTGACTTTCTGTTGGGGTTCACTACTTTACCCAGAGAGGTGAGATTGGGACTCCTCAAACATGAGACAGTATTTCAAACCTGTGATGAAACTACTTGTTTCTCAATATACAGCTTCATCACTCATTTAGGGATGATCCAAATCACATCTGAATTTATTGTAGATAGAAAGCTTGTGTATATATTTGTTCCCTTAGAAGATAGATGTAGTATTTGAAGTCCATCAGCTGATGATGCTTGAATATGACTGTGTGGTATGCTACCAAATGCCAAATATGCAGTGCACATACAATTTTTCTGATAGTCTGTAACAAAAGAACATATTTTTTTGGTGAACTTAAAAAATTGTGTTGTTAAAGACATTGTCATTGAAGTGACATTCAGGTCTATCACACGACTTCAAAGAAAAATCTAACTGGAGGATGTATTTGACTGTACAGTAAGGAAAAACAGATATGGTAAAATAAACAAGCCTTGTCACATCACATTTTCCACAAATAAATCACCATAATGAGGGCTTGTCTTTCCTGTTCTCACAGCCAGGAAAATATTCACTTAGAGATGTAGTAATCAACAGTGAATACATAAATAAATAAATAAATAAATAAATGCATAAACATTTTCTTTTTGATCTGTGTAAGATCAAGGAGGATTTTCCATACCTGCTGTAGTCTCTTTCACTGTTAATAAAATTCACTCTAACTCACTGACTTGGTGGAAAGAATAAATGTTCAGGATATGATTTCAGCTAATATGCTTAGAAAGTGTCCTGTTTCTCTGATAAAATAGAGCCAGACGATACCAGTAGTTTTGTACTTATGCAACAGTAGGTAAGCTCTACAAGAGTTGGTGAGACATCTTTGCTGTAAGCTGACAGAGATGAGTTTATGTGCACATGTTTTCCCTTACTTTTAAAATGTTGTTCTCAGCAAGTCACTAGACTTATATCATGCTCCTTCTACTTCTCTTAACAGCAAATCCACTTGTATATTCTTTTAAAAGCTAATTTTCAGAGTGCGGTTTAGTCACGGAGTTGACCTGATCTACTCTCACCCACACCAGTGTTAAACCATTGAAAAAAATAGCTTCAATATTTTAAGTTGTTTTTTCTTAATAATATTCCCATTCATGAAGATCAGTTAATAAGGCAATGATATTTTATCAAATGGAATCCATGAGATAATCTTATTATTTAGTTTCTGCATGACTCAATGTAAAAATGCTTCTGTTTTTTGACACATATCTCAAAATTCAGTTGAGATGGGGAAATGTCACAGGATTCACTATCCCAGAATCACTGATAATTCTGAGTTGGAAGGGACATGCAAGGATCATGGAGTTGAACTCTGAAGTGAAATACTCAGCAATTAATCTAATTTTCTGTAGATGGCATGGTACCTTTTCCCTGTAGGCATGCGCCATACCAGTAGAGGTAACTGGTCCTCACCTTCCAGCCACAAACACAGCCAAAGGAGGTGGGAGTTGAAGTTAAGGGAGATATTCTGAATGAGGGGCATAATGGTTTCAGGGATATTAAAATCAGTATGAGGTACTTCCCCACATGACCAAATAAAGTTATATCAGTTGCTTTTTTGGACTTATTTTCTCAGAAATCTCCTTTAGCTCTTAAAAAAAAAATAAAATAATTGAAAAATGTCCTACTTTTACTTTATTTTATTGTAGTATTTTCCTCATTTTGTCCTAATCAGGATCAGAATAAGAAGCGTAGGTCTCATTTTTCAGGCTGACAAAACAAAGTCAGTGATAGATTCCAGAAGAGCTGCAGATGTTTGAATTTGCCAAAAGTACTAATTTTTATCAGTAATGATGTGTTGTCTCTTTGTTTGTTTTAAATATTGATTTTGGGTTTTTTTTCTTAATATAGTACTGAAGTATTTTTAAAAATTGAAAATAACTATTTTAGAAGACAAAAAGTTAGTAAGAACTTGAAATGCATTTTCAAGGTTTAATCATTAAATAGTCTGCAATAAATACACTTTGTGGGGTTGTTCAAATGGAATAAAACACAGCTGAATTATTTACTTCATAAAAATTATAATTTCTTCAGTGGTCAGGTATAATTTTGTCGACATTATTCTCTCCTTGAATAGAGCTCCGGAAACCAGAGAACTTGCAAATATTTTCTGGTTTCTGTTGCAGTTTGTCTATACTAATCGTCGACATTCTGGATGACGGTTTAAAAATAGGCATCTTTATTGTTTCTTTAGATTCTAGTTTATTCAATGTTTGAAGAAGGGATTTTAAATGCAAATGGAAGTGATCTACTTTATTGAGAGAGATAAAGAAGGATCAGGACATAACAATGTATCAATATACAAGTCACAGAACCGTATCGCCCGAGAGTAAGACCATTATAGTTAGGAATGAAAAGAGTGGTAAGCTAGATCTGAGTTCCTTTCCTTCCCATGCACTCACTTCAGGGCACATTTACAGTTAGGAATAGTTCCTCTTTTAGCTTTCCTCCAACAAATCTAAACAATCCAAACCCATCTGGTCTCTTCCTGTGTGAGTCAGTTAACAGTACATATAAATTTATTGGTCTTATAGAAATAAGAAGTAGAGATGCCTGAGCTCTCTTCAGGTTTGGAAATTGCTATGAGTTAATTTTATCATTTTCTGCTTTGGAATATGAAAAAAGAAGTTTATTATGTTCTCTTTTGACCTTTTCTTTTTTTAGGAATTCAGTGTGCCTTTATCCCTGTAATTCAACAACATTATAAAGCAAATACAGAAAATGAACCTTTAAAATGATTGAAATTTAAACAAACATACATGGATGATACCTATTGGAGCAGAGGAAAACAATTTGCTGTGCATGAGTTACCAAGCTAGTAAGGAATGTCTTTTGCTAGTATTTGTATATATTATGATGTACAAACCGTTCATTTCTTTTCTTTTCAAATGGATGTAATGAAAATTATCCTTGAAATTTGCCTGGGGCTTTCATATTCCTGGCACAGTGTTTGTCCAGCTAGAGCTGTAATAAAAAGGAAAGCCTACTAGTATTTTTCTTGCAAATGAAGATCAATTGCTAATTACTAAAGATTACACTATCATATGCTTTAATTGCTATACTGATTTTTTTGAAAGATACTTAAAAAGAAGTGTAAATGTATAGGTTATCTAAATAAGGGTATGTATTCCCAAACCAGCAATTCCCAGATGCTGGTGTCTACTAATGGTAAACATTAATCTAGATCGCCTATGAAATCACCATACTAATAAGATTAATTTTAACTGTCTCAAAAAAGATGAAGGCAATACAACAGTACATTAAAAATGACTATTATTCCTAATATTTGAAAGCATTCTTAATTCTGCAAATGCATTAGCTGTTACTGACTCCTATTTTTAAATATGCACACTGGATTAGAAATCGCTAATACTTGCTAGAAATAGGACAACACCTGTGTTCTTCCACAGAATTTGATTTACTTGTTATCTGTGGAGTAGGGTAGCTCAGCCTAACCATCCCAATCTGCTTTCAAATACAGAATTCAGATGAAAACATTTTTAAATCCTTAATCTACTTTGATAGAGGAATATTCATGGTTTTGAAGTAACGTCTTTCTTCTCACATGTGAATAGGGAAGTACTTACATTGGAAAGCGATCCCTTCAAATTTCTGTTAGGAGGGGAGGTAGTTCTCAAGGCCCTAATTTAAACTAGGGCATCACTAAACTAAATGATGAACAAAATATCTAGCCACAAATGGCACAAATGTCCCAGAGAACTGTCACTTTATGGTCCCTGTTGTATTTACATATCCTTAAAAAATTCTGTCTCTACAGAGTTTTAATACTTTCAATGGGTGTTAAATAAAACAATGAAGACCAATAAGAAGCGCATGATGGAATCCCACTATTCAGTATTCTTGAATTCAGGTGGATATGATGAATCTTTGGCTCAATTGGTATTTATTGCAAGACTATTTAATGATTAAACTTCAAAATGCATTTCAAGTTCTAATTAACTTTTTGTCTTGGTCTAAAATAGATATTTTCAATTTTCAAAAATACTTCAGTACTATATTAAGGAAAAAAAATCCAAACCACTAGTAACCATAGCACTGATATAATACAAATTTAATGATTCTAAAAATGGTACAAACATGATGGATTTGGAATAATGTGGTTCCAACAAAGTATTTTTGTCTTTCAAGAGATAAAGATTCATTTTCTTAACTTTTTTTTATTACTGTGCTAGAAAAACATTTGCAAGGATAAATATATTTCTATTCTCTTTGTGATTTAAGAGGTTTTTTAATATGGATTTAAAGAACTGCCTAAGCAATTTAAGGCTGCAATATATTCAAAAGCACAGATAAATATTAAAAATGAAGTAAGAGTCCATTTTTTGTCCCAGTAACTCTTTGCTAAAAGATAGGTTGTCTGACCATATACTGTGGAAGTGTTAATAACATAAGCAACACGAAAAAGAAAATGTTTACACACCCCTTAAGAACAAATACCAGTCCGAATGTAGTCTCTTACCAACAATGTGTCTAGGCATTCAGATGCTCATTAAATCATATAAATGTAGAGTAAGCTGGAAAAAAAAATTCTTACATAGTAGTCAAAAAAAAGAGATAGATTTTTTTAATGTAAAGATTTCAAACAGTTCTGCAAGCACTTAGATTTTTATGTGCAATGACATAAAAAAATTATAATAAAAATTATAATAAAAAAATTATAATATTCCATGGGGAGCTAGAGTTTTTGTTTCTTCTCCCCTATAGACTTGGTTTTCCATTAGCATATTTTCTTTGCTATAGCACCTCTCTCCATGAAAGGAGGCAAACAATAATTTCAAAAGCCATGTCATGAAATATAGGGATTTTGTGCGGAGTAAAGATGGCAATATGGTCTGTGCAGTTCCCATAAAATAAATAAATGAGCACTAGAGAATATTTGCAGGTTTATGATTTCAGGATAATGCTACCATTTTCCATGGAAAGACAGTGACCAATTGTTAGAAAGTCAGCTTTTATGTGGTGAAACAAAACACCAGGCCAAATCCAAGAAAAACAGAAAAGGCTCATGGAAAACTTCAATCAGTCTTAGTAAGCAATGATGACACTTGACTTAGCTGTTTCCTAGGTATTTCAGTTCTTAAGCTATTTGATTTACCATGGAATAAAAATGGTAAGCCAAAAGCAGGACAATTAGAGGACTCATACTCTACGCTGCACTAGGAAAGAACCTGCTGTACTTCTGCATTAGACCCATAACAACTTTGGGGATGATGGAGGGGAAGCTGCCCAAAAATTTAGTCTTTGTGGTAGACAGGTACAAGGATTCACAGCAAGAAAGTCAATCAAAACAAAGACACTTCTATCTTTTGCATTTCTTTTTGAAATATGTGATTACATTCACACATTTGTTTAGGTAAGATTACTTTGTTATAAAATTTATGAAACAGATGCAGATAAAATATGCTGAATGCACTTGAGTTATAATGCATGCAAAAAAGGAAAGACTCTTACTGAAATTTAGCAATTAAAAGATAAATTATGAAACGTTTTTCTATTACAGAAACATATTCAGCAGATGATCTCTGTGGTGCAGTAGAAGAACTTTGAACATGCTCAAAATGATGGGTGATGTAAGGTTGTGCTGGTTTGGGCTAGGGTAGAGTCAATTTTCTTCTTAGTAACTGGTATGGGACCATGTTTTGGATTTGTTCTGGAAACAGTGATGACAATACAGAGACATTTTCATTACTGCTGAGCAGCATTTACACAGAGTCAAGGTCTTTTCTGCTCTTCACCCCACCCCACCAGTGAAGAGGCTGGGGATGCTCAGGAAACTGGGAGGAGACACAGACAGGATAGATGACATCAACTGACCACAGGGAAATTCCATATCATATGGACTCATACTCAGCTAGGGGGACAAGAAGAAGGAAGAGGGCGATGTTCAGAATGACGGTGTTTGTCTTCCTAAGTCACAGTTATGTGTAATGGAGTGCCTCTTTCCTGGGAACGGCTGAACACCTGTCTCCCATGGGAAGTGGTGAATTAATTCCTTGTTTGCTTTGTGTGTGTGGCTTTGGCTTTTCTTATTAAACTGTTTTTATCTCAAGTCACAAAGAGTTTTCTGACTTTTCTTTTGCTATTCTCTTCCCAATCCCAGTGAGGGGAAGGAGAGTGCACAGCTGCATGAGGCTATTACTGGCTGGGGTTAAGCACCAACACAGATATACCAATAATATTTGGAAGAAAAAGAATTACAAATATGTAACTGACAAATTCAATGTATTTGAAATACAACCACGCACGCTGAAGAAAATATTTTCTGCCAAAAGTTGTGTTTGTTCTTTTTGTGTTTCTTAATTTGCCTTTAAATTCCTTTAGTAAACAAATCCTTTCCAAAAACCTGTTTGAACAGTCTACATAAAACAGTGAAAACCAAACCAAATAATTGTACTTTAAACAATGAAATGGTATATGTTCATGTTTGTTTCCCTTTCTTTACGCAAAGTACGTTTTTCTGTCATAACTTATCTGCGCAGAAAAAAACCACCCTGAGCTGTATTTATCTGGCTTGACTGGACAGAAGTATACAAACTTTGAAGTAAGGATGTTTATAACCCATTCTATCATATGTGTGTTTTTCAGAATATGAAATAACAAGGAACTCATTGGTAACCCAAGTTTTTTTTGGTTTGGTTTGGTTTTGGTTTTTGTTTTTTTTTTTTGTCTTGAATCTTATTTAGCATATTTTACTATTTTAAAAGTAGATTTTGGGGAGTATCCTACACCACATATAATGAGTTAGATGAACAACTGCTCTTACAGCCAAAAAGCTGACCAGCTTATTCCTTTGTGTGGAAGACTGATAATGTGACCTTAGGCAGGACTTAATAAAAACCCCTGCACTTACAGAAGGGAATAGAGGACTTATTATGGGCAGCAGTTTCTTAGAAAGGTTCTCTTTAGTCATTATTAACAGAATTCTTGAAAGATATCTGATATCTCTTCAGTGGTATCTGGTATCTATTGGAAAGATGGTAGAGGTTGCAACCCCATGTTCTCTTCCTGCCAGAAGTGTTGAGAAGCTGCAGTAGCTCTACACATTAAGATAGCTGGAAAAGCAGAGTGAATGAATAAAGTTAAATCCTGGTAAAATCCATGATTGCGAAGAACTAATGGCAGACTGAAAAAAAGACATTTAGCTTCTTTCTGTCTCGTCTCTTAGAAATATAAAAGTGTTGCAGGTATTCCATCAAATGAGTAAGAAAAGTTGTTCCTTGATACTGTGCTTGTATTGTTATCAATAGCAAAAGCAAAATTTATTGCAATACTAATTGCTTTATTACCACATTACTCTGATAGTTTTGGCAGTCAGAGAAAACTTATTTTATGGTGGAACAATTCATCTCTGCTTTGGAACCTGTATGTTCTTCTTAGCCTGGATGTCTAAGATTAAAGTAAGGGTAATTAAAAGGATACCTTGGATTACTGTCCCTAGTTATGGATGATTACAGTCTTCTTGTGGTAAGTTCTCTCTACACAACTTGAATGTAAATAGAAAAAAAAGCCACTATTTCTAATGCAGCCCACTCCCCTCTGATACTATTGCTGATTGATTGTTATTGCATGCATAAATATTACCTCCTGTTTCAAATTTTGCCACACAGTATCAAAAATATGATGGTGTTTGCACCTTTGTTCTCATCCATCCGTTCATCTCTTACAATAACCAAACATTCTAAATCTTAAAGATGCAGTCTGCTTTCTCTTCAAAAGTCCATCAGGAATCACAGCCAGAAACTTAAATATCCAGGCATTTAAGTGTGCAGCAGAGTGCCAAATGTAGCATTTCTGACCAAAGGCCAGCTATGCTTGTGAGAGTGAAGCAGAGAAGCCTTGTTGACAAAGCATTACCTATTCAGTATGGGTGACTCATTGGCACAGAATCCAGACTCTTGTGCTGGGTAAGGAGCAGGGACTGTCACTGCCATGGCTGTTCTTTTAGAAGTGTTTACCCAACATTCTCAGCCTTGTGCTGTACCTCTGTTGGGTGTTTTGTTGTTTGAATCTGTCCCTGATATTTTGTGAGTAAAGGCTGCTTGTAGAGCTTCTTAATGGTCTAGGCCCTAGACACTGACAGGAACATAAAGGGTCAGAAAATACTGAAATCAGCATCAAATAGTGTCAACACAGTAACTGAAAATTATCTCATGTTATGACCAAAAACAACCTCTAAAAATCTAAAGTATCAAACAAAGTGAAAAACTGTAGTCAACAGTAATGCAGAACACTTTATAATTAACCATCTTTTCAAGTGATACTGCCATGGGGCCTATTAAAACATTATTGAAATATTTTAGGAACTGAACCAATATAAGTTTATAATATTTATTTTTATTTTTAAAAGATAGATACCAAAACTACTGACTTGAAATGTTTTTTAAGCAGGTCCCTCATAAGCTGTATAATGACAATGTGAGACAGCACAGTTTGTTGCTAATTCCAGGATGGCAATTCAGTATAACTAACATTTCTTCTGTCTTTCTACTCATTTTATGTGCCTTTGAATTCATTTATGGCTATTGTTGAGAGTGAATTAATCACCTTGATAATATTAAATTTATTTGGACATTCAGTAGAGAAGGTGTTTAAAGTTAATATCCCTTGAATAATTTACTAAGGAAGTCTTATATAATATAGCACATCAGGTGTCTTATCTAGAAGTATCTTTGCTTTTCCTTTATGATGTGTGCAAACTAGAACTGTGTCCAATTACTTGCAAGAGAATAGAGTTAATTCCTCCAAGAGACTTCCTAAGGACACCTAGGTAGTAAAGTTGTCATATCTCTTATTTATTGATAAGTGTAGCAATGCCTTTTGCAAGAATTAAACATACTTTGCAAAATCTTTGTTACCCACATCTTTTTCTGATAAAAGAACAGCTCAGACCTCACTGAAAATCATTGCTCATTGAATCATTGCTCATTGCCTATTATGTAAAGCTCTCCTGCAATCTCCTGCTTTAGTTTCCAGATTTTCCATATAAACCCAATGTGATATGATTGCAAACATGTCTAATATATGAGTGTCTAATATTCAACTAGGCAGATACAGACTTGATCCAAAGAAGGGTTTACCAGGACTTACTTGTGCTTGCCATACCAATGTCTAACTTCCAGGCTCCAAAATTAGTATTACACTAGAAACAACCCTGTATGCTTGGCCTAACAGAGTCTTTTTCATTTACTGAGGTTCAGTCTCATCATAGTGCTGCTCTGGGACCTTGGGACCTTAAGACCTACCTTGTGGATTTCCACGTTAAGTAAATTTTGAAAATAAAAAGCTCTGCTGGGAATGGATTAGCATATAAGCTGAGCACTGAGAAATCAAAAGAATTTCCCTGGAGAAAAAGAGAGGGAGAAGATATCAGCCAAAACAGTGGTTGAAAAATCTAATAAATTTCAAATTTCTTTTACTGAATATCATGTAGTTTTGTCCAACAGCTGAAAATAGAATAGATTTTACACACTAAAAGCATTTGGGATTAATAAAACAGAGAGAAAAATCCATGGTATAATGCATTTCTATCAAGGGAGTTGCTTTGCGTAAAAAAAAAGAAAGACATTTTCAATAAGAATCTATTTTATCTGGTCAGTTCAGTTCACTAAACCATGTTTATATACCTTTACAAAATCAAGGTGTCTTTTTTTTCTCAGACCAGCCCTACTTCAACTCCCTGCGCAGACTGTTCTTTATACGAATTAAACCAAGTATGCTCTTATGCCTTGTAACAACAAAAAAGGATGCTATATTAAACATTAAAGAAGGTGCTAATATTTATTTCCCTTCCGTTTGTTTCCTGTAGTTTTCCGGCTTATTTTCAATATGTGTCTGTGTCCATGCAGACACCTTAATGTCCATTCCCACCCTTAATGGGAAGGGAGAACACAAGATTTATAGATGCTCTTGGTTGAAAAGAATTTCAAAATTCAGAAGGTGTTGAAAAGTTTACAAAGTTTTATTAGTAAATTACACACTTGACATGGAAATTGGTATAAGTTAGTCCTTGATGTCCTAGCACTGTTGCCTGGAAGTAGAACCCAAACTTTTCCAGACAATATTAGACTGATAATATAAAAGCAAACCTTTACTAGAAAGCCTTCAGGTACACAATATGGCAAAACCAGAATTAGATCTGTACAATTTTATAAGATTGGGCTGTGAGACTATCTTGCCAATGTTGTCCAATTAGAGGAGTAGTTGGTTAGGTAATCTCCCCACTGGGTTCTGCCCCGTTGGAGCTCTCCCCCCAGTCTCCTACCCTATGTTTATTCTGTCTATGATTACATGGTGGAAAATAAAACATCCTTGTTGAACTAACAAGCACGACTGAACAAAACTTTAAGAATGCATCGATAAGCATTTGTCCACTATGGGAAAGAAAGCTGGAAAAGTACTACAAGTTATACCTAGGAATTTAACAGTCTGCAAAGCTGCAAATACGTGAAGAATACATAAAAAGCTAAAAATCTTTAGGCATCAACATAAGCACATGGAAGTGGGTTTTGGATAAAGGCGTAAGTTGAAAGGAAATAGAGAACAAGACAGATCAATAAAAGAGTGTGAAATAGAAAGAAAGGAAGAAAGGGAGAAAGAGGGAGATCACCAGTTCTGGCTCCAGAGTTGATCCAGATGATGGGATGTCCAGGGCCCTGGGGCATGTGCATGCCCAAGCTTCAACAAGGTACCTTTTTTTGGAGAAGTTTTCCTCACCCTGGAGAAAAGTTTCTCACTTTCTGTGCAAACGAGTTATCCTGCTAAGTCCATTCTTCTAGACCTTTCCAGAAATGGGTGACAGCTTTGAGGGTCTTTGGTGGTCTTGATGCTCCCATACAGTCTGTACCCACCTCTCAACCTCGTTTGTGCACTGGCACTGTGCTATGCTTGACTCCAGGAGCCAGAACAAGGACATCTGTCCCAGAAAAGGGCTACCCTACCTCTATATGGTTCCTCTTTCCAGCCGCATCCTGTTCTTTCTCACACTCTGTTATCACCAACAATCCTTGTTTGGCTCCACAGCCATCTGGGTATTGGTGTTTTGAGATATACACATTATCCCCCTCATATTCTAGGCTTTGACAGTCCATGGGGAAGTATTTCTAGCTCATATTTAACTCTGACACTCTATCTCCAGCAGAAAAACAAAGCAGAATGAAGCTAATAATAATGCATATTTTAAATAAAAAGGTCTAAATATTTTTTCAGATTTAGGCGACAACCTCGGCCATTGTCTACTGGACATTTCCATTGACTAGATAAGTGACGCAATATTCTCTATTTTAGGTTGAAGCAGTCTTCAGCAGACTTAGATGACTTGACAAGACATCTTGCAAGTCATAATAGAACAGAGAATACCAAAACTGGCAAGAAATTTTCAGCATAGCTTTACATCTGACAATAATTTGTATAGGCAGAATGTGATGGTAAGCAGAACCATCTCAGCCCTCTTTAGAGCTGCTCACTTTAGAGTTGATGGGATAAAAGAACAGCATTTTGTAACAGTTGAGTTGGTGCAAAATTGAATGGGCCAAATTTTTATATCCTTCTTGCATAAAGCAGCTACCTAATGTTTTTCATGTCACTGTAACTGCTATTATCCAGAAACTCCAGCAAAATATTTTACATAATGGACAGAATGGAATCATACTTTAGGATCTAATGTGTCTTCAAAGCAAAAGTGTGAATTTTTTCTTCCTGTTAAATGCTATATAATTATGTGAGTTCTAACACATGGATGGAGTATGCAATTAATGGAGACTGCAATTATATCTAACCATTAAATTTTGACAGATAAATATTAAAGGGAAAATCTTAATTTACACATATTTGCCTACACATATTGCCTGTACAATAATGGGAGATACTAACCTTATATCTTGTAAAAGAGCTTTCCCCATTTGGTCTTTTCAGATTCTGATCTGTAGTTTGTAGGCTTTTACAGCCAGAAGTGATATCTTTGGATTTGTCTACATGCAGCCAAAGATGTCCTTAAAAATTTTGGAGCTGCATCACAGAATATCTTTCATGTATTCATTTTTTTCCTTTTCCTTATTCCTTTCTTCCTTCTTCCTTCCTGTTTCCCCCCTTCACCTTTTCTCTTTCTTCTTTCCTCCTTCCACTTCTTTTATTTTGGTGTTTACTATAGAGAAATGTAAGCAAAAGAGGACAATTATGATGAGTTCTTCCAATAGCAATGCTTTCACAAAAGTTATCTGGCTCTGTAAGACAGGAAATTAGTCTCCAATTTTTTTTAAATTCTACCACAACTACTGGATTACTCATCAGACTGCTCTAGACATATGAGTACACAGTTCAGTTAAATTGATTTTATAGCCTTTTTTTTTAGCAATTAAAGACAAAAAAATTTTGGAAAAGAATAAAAGTTAATGGAAAAATTTCCTTGGAGAAAAAGACATACAGTTGTTGTGGCAATGGTTAGCTCCTGGCATTCTGCATTTAGTCAGTCTCCCATAGCAGTTGCAGGTATACTTACACATTGTTTATTTACCTACTCCTTGCTCTAAAAGGGGCACAGACATTGGTACAAAGCTTTTTATGCTTGTCACTAATCCAGCTGATTCGTTCATATCATTCCTGAGCTGCAACAGTAAGAAGGCACTGTGGTATAATAAATCATAAAGATGACTCCTGGAATACCTCCAAGTCCAGATGCTATTCAATTTTTGGCCATTGGAATGATTTTGGTTTTGGGTAAAATTGGGATACTTAGTTACACAGCAGACAAGTGTGAACAGTGAGTTTCAGCCTAATGGCTGCAGTGAAGAGGATGGCTGAGAACAGGGCAGAACAGCAGAATTAATGACATAAATGCTTTTTTTCCCAGTTGTGTGTATCCACTGTAAAATGAGCAAGAAGAAAAAGCTTAGATGTCTCTTTGTCTGCCTGCCGTGGCTGGCTAGCTCGGGGGTGAGATTCCGAGCTAGCACAGCAAAATAGCAGATTTTTGACCACACTTTAAAAGCCGGCTATGCTATCTGTGATTTTCCCTTATCTCTGGCTGCTGGATCTCTCTAGGGTGAGACAGCGATGTCCACAGAGGGTTTGGTTGGACCCCCCGGGACCCCAGGAACAAAGGAAGGCGAGAACGGAGACGCTGGAGGAGCTGGAGACGTTTATTCGCTCGTCCCCGGCAGCAGTCTGGCTGGGACTGCTCGTTTCTCCCGGGTCTCAGGGACTGGGGGCGGGGCTTACAGCAACAGCCAATGGGGAGGGAGAGAACCCGGGGCCAGCCCAACACCCCCGGCACCGCAGGGGGGAAGGGAGAAACCAATACACGTTTGTATAGAGATAACATAAACCAAGGGGAAGAGAAACTGGGGTGAACCAATACACATTTGTATAGAGATATCATGAACCGAGGGGGTTTTCCCAGGCGCAGGTCTGTCCCCCCACACCCTGGGCTGGCAGATTTGCCAGGACACCCCAACACTTAGATATTATGGGAACACAAAGGGGGTTGGTAAAGGAATATTTAGGCTAGTATTCAAACGTGTTCGCAACCTGGCTGGCTGTACTCTGACAACAGGCTTACAGACTCTGAAGGATGATCACCTGCTACCAGAGAATGGATATTTCCCTTTACTTAACCCTGAATTTATTTTTTTTTTCTTTTTCATACAGTGATCAGCATTATCATTTCAGAGATACTGTGGTCCTCTTTGGGATAGGTGACAAATTGCCAGACATGGACACTAGACTGTTTAGGTCATCCACATAGAAATACACTCACAAATAGTGATGTGAAGTTATAACTCTGTGACTAAGACCTTTGCTTAAGGATTCTCAAAAACATCTGTTGTCACAGTAGCTCTGCCAACAATCTTGTTTGCTGATTGAAGAAACTGGTGATAATTCATGGCTTCTGGTGAGTAGCGCAGGGATGACCTCTTCTGTGTATTACTGACAAAATGATTGATTACTCAAGCAAGATATATGAAGTTGGATCAAGAGCATCAGGCTGAATACTAGGTCAATACTGAGTCCAAGAAGATGAAGTTCATGAGCATGAAGAGGAACTTCTTAAAGAAGATAGGCCCTAAAAGACAGTAGACTGAGAAAATACGAGAACATACAACAATCAAAAGTTTTGAGCTGCTATCCAAAACACATTGTTTATTTTTCTCTAAACCTTTAGCATTGTTCATGTTTTTTTGTGTTTTGGGAGTTTTACCTGTATGAATCTATTATCTAAAAAATATAAAATATCTTGATCAGAGAAATACATAGAATGAGAGGGAATCATGATAAGTATTTGCTAAATCACTTAGTGAATAACTTAATAGTGATTAGATACTATAGGAAAAGTCAATAGAACAGAAGTATGCTGTAATTAATTAATCTGTAAAACAGATTATCTTTTTTTCTTGTAAGACTGGAAAATTCTACGGTTAAGAACATTTACAGAAATTCAGGCAAAAAGAAAAGATTCACCAAAGATAACAGGAAAAAAACTTCATTAGTTTCATGTCTCATTACTTTAAATAGTTTCATAATTATCTAATGTTTTGTTAAGTTCGCATTTTGGTTTTTGTTTTTTTAATTTGAAACTTTTTATTACATTCTGGTTAGTTTATATTTCTCACTTAACACAAATTAAGATTGGTCAAAATCAAGATGCATCATTTAGACATGCAAAATTCATGAGTCAGTGAACCAGCTAATTGAATCTGAAAATAAAAAAGGTCTTCCAGAATGTTATTGTTGTCCTGAAGATGAGAAAGTTTGTACTAATATTTTCTAAGCTTGTCTGAAGAAAAACAAACAAACAAAACCTCTTAGTCTGTTTTGTAGTTCTCTTATTTCTACACTTTTTTTGATGTGAGGCACTGTTTCCTTATAGAAAGAAAACTAATACAAAGACACTCGTGCCCACAACTAATTATCATCTAGGAAGAAGAAGAAGCATGTGTGAATTAGAGGGCAGTGATATGCTGCAACATTTGTGAAAACAAAATACTAATAGAGAAAGAATGTGACACAGTTGTAACTTCTGGGATAGATCCTGCCATAAGAGATACCCCCTTTCCTGCCCCACATAGTTTATGCTGTAACAGGTCATAGTGGCCAGTCTGGACTTCCAAAACCCCAGGAACAGACCTGAAAATGAACTTCAGTGAGAGAAGCTTCCCTTAACTCGGACATGACAGGGAATAAGCCCCTGCTCTGTTGAAGTGAGATGATGTACCATTCATACTGATCTCAGTGAAAATTAACATGCTGAGTCCCTTTCAGGACTGGCTGCATTTGTTTTGATCTTCTTCACACTTTCCTTCTCTTGATAGAGAGACAGAACACTTTTAATTTTTTATTTTCCTACCCTCTGTCTCCATAAATTTTTTCTCAGCTGGGAGCACTCTTTGTTCATTTGATCATTCCCACCCATCCCCATGGCTGAGCTCATGCAAGGAGAGGATCTAGCATCTCACATCTCACATCTCCCTGAAGGCTGTGAAATCACATTCATTTTAAGTTCTTACCAGGGGTGAAGCTAGAGAATTTTAAGAAGTTATTATTTAATTAGGGATATTTTTTGAAAATACAAACCTTTCATTTCTTATTGTAAATATATATATAAAAAATATATATAGATTTATATGTTTATATCTAAATATTTACATGTATATATATATATTTACATATAGTTGTTGTGTGGAAAAGTAGTGAAATCTCTGTATGATAGCAGAGAGATCCAAGAAAAAAAAAGAGTAAAAAATAACATCACCTTAGTGCCATTGTATCTTAATAAAGTTTATTATCTCTCAGACAAAATGTAATACACCTTAAAAATGAAGAATGTCAAGACGGGGCATGCCTATTTTAAAAAGTGCAGTTATTTTTAGCAATGACACCAGCTATTAATTTTACAGCAAGTGTCTGAACTCAGTGGAGCAAAGAAAGTCATAAACACTTTGCTTTCTCAAGTTTCCAAAAGGAACTTAAATAGGCTCGTTTACCTCCAATTTCTGCTGTCAGATTACCCATGGGGCTGAGAAGCACGGCCAGAAACAGGCATAAAACCCAGGTGAGGAGGACAAAAAGCCAGGAGTGCAGGGTCTGTCCTCAGCAAAACCAGTGGTGTGTTTCTACTGATACAGTTTCTTTGGCATGTATTGGTGGCCAGTGGAAGGGGAGGAAAGAGGCTGGAAAAAAAATGACTATGTAATGCAGGAAAAAAGAAATCAAAAAGAGGGTGTGGGCAGTGAAAGAAAAGGTGTTTCCTTGGTCTTTTTGGCATATTTTACTCGGTGTTTTACATATGCCGAAAAGACCAGAACCTCCTTTGCCGCGAGGTCTGTCAGAAGGTGATGGCCTGACGTAACCAAGATGGATGGCTTCTTTCAACCACCACCAATGGACACAGATGTAGGCCAGCGGGCTCAGTCTGGAGCTCAGGCCCCTGGATGTGTTTAGGATGAGGAGGCAAGTCTGAGGTCAGGCCAGGAATGTGGGTCAGGATCAGGTGTTGTCTGCCCAGCCATTGCAATATCTCCCTGAAGGAGTATCGCAGTACACCCTTAAAGAGCTCTTATTAAAAACCATAAACCTCATTTTTTTCATGTCAAAAAACTGAGTTTCAGTGACAGGTGTTAAGATTTGCAGATTTCAGTATTTTGTTCCCCTTGTTAGAATAGGAAAGAAGGGAAATGACCAATAAAACCCCTTTGAATTTGAGCATTTGTGTTGGAACTGCACCAAATTGACCCAGACTTTGAAACTCTTAAGGGAAACTAAACTACATAGACAAAAGGTATTCATTCCCACATATATAACTGAGTATTTTTCACTCAAAAAGAAGCCAAAATAACACAGCAAACCTACTTCCTACTCAACAAGCAGTTTAATGGTCAATCTGACTGGCAATTGAACATCACTCCCTCTGTATTATGGTAAAAATGAATGATACCAAAGTTTAAATAACTTTTAAATCATGTCCTAAAATATTAAAAAATTAAAAGTTATTTTACACTCTGTGTCCCAGAGAGGAAATACCTTGATCTTCTTATTAATATTCACAAATTACAGGATTTTGTTTATCGGAAACCTGAAAGAAATATTAGCAATTATGAACATGAATTATTTTTTCATTGAACTGCTTTTCTCCTAGAATATCTTTGCAGACTTCTCTGAAAGAACAGGAAAAAGGGAACTAAGCTCTCTTCATTTCATTGTGAACCTAATTCTGCAAAACATTTGAGCCCATAATTGAGTCTTCAGGGATTATAACTGCTTGCCTGAAGCTAGGCATTTACTTAAGACCTTGTTCAAGTCATGATCTGATTTCCAGGTATTGATCCCATGGTTTTTTTCTCTGAGTTCATAGGAAATGAGTACATTGCATAGAGGAAAGAATACATCATGTTCCCCTATTATGCTAGAATGTTCCCCTATTATGCTAGAAGGATATACAATGGTCCGAAATGCTTCCCAGTTTAGTATATCCCTGTATTTGTTCTGGGATACAATATTCCCAACACATTGCATTCAGGGAGGGAACAAAGGACAGAAAAATATTTCCTCAAATTAGTTTAATCTAATAACATTCAGTGGCAAAAGAATCCAGGCTTCCAAATATCCTGGACAAAGAGAGTTTAAGGTAAGAGAGTAAAGAACTGAAGAATTCAACAAAATGTTTGTGTTTCGTTGAGCTTTTTGCTTACTGGGAGTCTCAGAAACCAAGTCCAGAGGTATTGAAGGGATGCATAGCACTAAAGAAGTAATAAAATGGTGTAAGCTACACATTCATCCCCCTGCAGTTCCCAGGCATACAGGAGCAATTGGACACTTGTGTGGAGTTTCCTGCCGGTGGACAGAGTACACATGCAGCTTGTGTACTCTACATTTGTGATGGATCTGTGTGTTAACTTGATTTCTTCCTACTCTTATTAGTGTTTTGTGTGTTCTGAAATAATTCTGTCATATGAATGTCCCTAAAATTTTTGTCTGAAGAGTAGATAAGAGATCTTTAAGGAACATAAGTCTAATGTGTAATTTTCACTGCAAACAACTACATTAACTCATGTATGAGACTTTTTCTCATGTAATAGACATTTGCTGCTTGCTTCTTCAGATTCACTGATAAATATATCCATTGTCATTCTCCTTCTTATAATTATAGCACCATTAATTCACAATGTTTTCCAAAAGTTCCCTGACACAGAAGAGTTAGGGGAAATAATACTGGGGTTTGAACTGGTGGATAGTAAAATTATTATATGAGTAAAGCAGTACCCCCAGACTGCAGGCTATGGAAAAAAATAGAAAGCATTGGGAAAAGGAGGATTTTTAAAACTGTATGATAATCTAATGGGAATTTGAATGCTGGATGTATTTTCCTTGAAACTGGGCAAATTATAGCAAAAGAGATTGTGTGTTTTTTCAACTCCCAAGTTTCTTTAAAAATCATACCATTCTGTACATATCAGGACACCAAGAGTTCTGGTTGCTAAACTTTCCGAGGCAAATTAAACAAAAAGGATTCAGTAACTTTGTTTCTATGGTATTTCCCTGATCCTTTTTCATATCTGTATATTAAAGAACTTTGACCAAAAAAGACCTAACTCCATATGGTCCAAACATATATGTTGATGACTTGAACTTTTCCAGCTCAAAGGTCACTTTAATATGACCAAAGAGTGTGAGAGATGATGCTTTTAAACTTGACAAGGAATGATATTTTGCAATGGGGCTGAATAAAAAATGGCCTTGTCTTAGGATTTTACAAAGCCCTCTTTCTGTTTTCCCATCACACCCTGAGACTGATCTCCTGAAGTATCTTCTTCAATCTCCCATCTTAGGAAGTGCAAAACCATCTAATTTTTAAGTTATCTTTAGCAGTGCTTGGTTTAGACCCCAACAAGCGGATTTTGTGTCTTCCTGCTGCCAGTCTACAGAGGCCAGACAAATACTTTCTGACTCTTAGCCTGACTCTAATGGCAGATAAAGTTTACAGACATCTGGGACCAGGCAAACACTTGGCCTTCACCTGCTTATGTGGCTGTCCTGCTCCCTGATTCTGTCAGAATCAGTTTAATAGCCTGACAGCTGGCTGAAATTTTCATTTATTTCAGCAGCTTGGGAACTGATTGCCTCTGTTCTGTGACAAAGACAGCTTGTCCTGGTATTTTTTTTTATACAACCATGTCAAACATTCATTTTTAGCAACTTAATTCTAAACTTCAGTGATTTGAATGTTGTCAGTGCCTTGTACTTCCCTCTAAGTAAAAAAATCAATGGCCAAGCAACAAAACAGGTGCCGTAAATACATGTTGAAACAAGCCAACAAATTTAGTTATCCAATATATAGAAGGATGTTCATCAACACAAATGTTCTTGAAAACAGAATGTAATTACTGGTATATTCATGAGAGCCTGTTATTGTGATATATCTTAGCACTTGTCAGTCTCCATATGTATATTTTGCTTATTTTTAATTCATTTTTGATCGCTTGAGTGCCTAACTGGAGGAGCTTTAAGTTGATGCTGAATGTGTGTCTTTTGCTCTGAGAGCTCACTGTTCATAAATGCATAGGAAAAGTCTTTGAAGCCCAATGGAAAGAACACATCCTTACCCCCATTAAGCAGTATCCTTCATAAATTCTGGTGTTTGCTGACTACCTGCATGAATTCCATCATCTTAACCCCCAAATTATAAAAACAACACTTCCCTGTTAGAGTGCAGCTGCACAGTGCTCTGGATAAAGTCAGCAAGCTTCAGCAGTGCTTTGGGGGAAAATTCCTGCAGAAAGTTAAAATTTAGGTGGAAAGCATAAGACAATCACTCATGACAAAGGAATGAAGTTCCGTCTGTTTGGTAATGGCCAAGAGAAGTGCAGCACTTACATCTGAAGTATAAGGTGTTTTTGACCTGAGGAGTCACAAACACCTTTGGGAAAAAACTTGAAACACAGAGGGAAAACTGGAAAACAGTGATGCAGAAAAGGCCCCTCCTTTTGATGCAGCTTATCACTTTGCCTGTGAAGGAACTTTCAACACTCATGGAAATTCCTTCCAGCCCTGCCCTGCTGGTTAAGCATAAAGGAGTCCTCTTGCAAGCTGCAAAGCTTCAGCCTTGAAGACTACCAGCCACAGGTGTTCTGAATGCCTCTCAGCCCACCTGCCTGTTGGCAATTAATGCTAAGAGAACATTGATAATATTGACACCGACACAGTCTATTTGAAATTTATGATGTGCAACCATGATAAATTAGAAAGTAATTTTAATCTAGATTTTATACATATAAAATGATGGGGGAATGTTTTGTCTGAATGTTACCAGCCCGGTCTAAGGTTTACATAAACCGGTGTCAAATCAGAAGACTTTAAATTTGTCTTACACAAAATGGACTCGCCTCAGAAGATTACAACTCAATTTAAAGTGACATAGCAAGAAGTAAGTGATGCTAGCCAAGAGTACAGAGCCATCCATTCAAACTGAAATCAAACTCCTCAGATCTGTAGCTCATCTTATGACTGAACACACAGTAACTTTGGCCAGATGGACTGACAGTATTTTAATAAGAACATTCTGTTTCCCTTTCCTTTTTTATTTTTTCTTGTTTTAATAGCACATTGAAAGTTAGTCTCTCAAAAGTGGGTGCTATGAAGTATAATAGCAGATATTTGAAAATTGTATGTCCTTGTCATAAGGAAAAATAAAAGAAAACAAAGTTCGCAAACTTGTATTCAGTTGAGGCAAATTTGTGCTATCTGCAGTCATCTTCTTTCAAAGCTGGACCCATCCCTCAAGTGGGATGCTGAATGGCCATCTACACCAAGAAATTTTCTTTGGAAAACCAAGTGACACTAGATTTTTCTTTGTTTGCTTTGGGGTTTTTACTGCTTTTCATAGTTCAGGATTTAAATTTTGATAATTTGGCCATCCATATTGACACTGAGCATTGGCCTGGTACTCCTGGGAGGACATAGTTTGGAACACTAGGCTTAAATTCTATGAGAACTAGAAATCTTAATGTGTGGGAACGTGAGCTATTTTAATGCACACATTTAAGTTCAAGAGCAGGTTAAATGAGTTGAATCAATTCATACGTCACCATCTAGAACTATGAGACTGAGATACTGCCATAGTGGATGAGACCAAAGGTTCAGGTAGCTCAGCAACCCATTCCTGGTAGAAGCCAGCAGCAGCTGTTTAGGGAAAGAGTAGAAGACACCAGGGATGTGTAGAGTAATCCCCTCTCTGGTTTTATATTCCCATCTTTTGGCAGCCAGTGGTTTAGGGACTTGTGGAGGCAAAGATTAAATGCAGATTATAAAGTTTATTAGCCATGAATGGACCTGCTTTTCATTCAGATGTCTAATCCCCGTTTACACTTTCGGTTTCCAAAATTTGCTCATGCAGTGAGTTCTACCATTAGTGCATTATTAAAAGTACTTCTCTTTTGCTCCAGTTTAAATATTTTGCCTAGTAATTTTAATGGCTTCTCATGAGTACTTATGCTGGGAGGAAGGGCAAATATTATACCTCCGTATGATAGTTGTTCTGTCTTTACCTCCTGCAAACAAAGCATGATTTTGTAGACGTCTATCGTATTTGTCTTCTTTTCTCTATTTCAAGCTAAAACTCTTAGTCTAATGCATATTAATTAATGTTTTTCCATATAATATCCTCTCTTTTTTCTTGAGTTGGTTAATTTGTTCTTTTCTAATTAGTGGGAAGGATGAGAACTACATAGTGAATAAGTTATGTAGGCTTACCAGGTATTTACCAGCCAGAATTATGTTCTTTTTCTGTTCTGCTCCCTTCCAAATAATTCCCAGTATAATCTGCCATTACCAATTTGACTTGCACTGATCCAATTAATTCAAAAAACCTCTCCTCAACCTAATCTAAGTTTGTTTGGTTTGGTTTGGGGTTTTTTTCTGTGATTCAAGGCATTAAATACATTTCACTCTAACTCCAAGGGCATGTATACAGTTTATTTATATTGATAAATGTCAAATTTCTCTGTAATTTCAGTATCAATAAATGTGTCTTAAATATTTGCTACAGGTAAAAGTTCTGTAAGTATATGAAATATAAAATAAGTTTACAGAAGAATTGAATTGATGAACTGTAAATTAAATTTATATTTATAAGTATTTTATTTAGGTAGGGTCAGAAGTATATGCCCCAAACAGCATACAGCATTTGGCACAAAGCTCTAACAAAATCTATCTTCTGAAATAAGCTTTCCATTGGCTCCTGTTAGCTCTTTCACTGCTATGAAATAGCTTTTAAAACCTTTTACTATTGCTCAATATAATGAAATGCTATCTATATGCTGCATATATTGCTTTGATGTACTTTTCAGCTGAGTCACAGCAACATATTCTAAGGCATAAAGTTCAGCTGAGAGGATTTTACAAGGCAAGGAAGAGTTAGTTGTGTGTCATCATTACAGGACTTTGCTATATAGTTTTCCAGTTCTCCAAAAATCTGCCGTTAATTCACACTCACTTAAGGTGAAGTGCAACAAAATACTAACATCTCCTTTACAAAAAGAAAGAGGCAATACAATTCAAGATAGTACAGATAAGGAGGCATCATTAAACAGGCTGACCACAAAGGGATCACGATTGGTAAGTTCTCTTCAATTTAATTTATGATAGGTGTTGGCATGCTCTATGGAAGTGAGTGCTGGGAAATCTGGTCAGTTTGGGCCACAGCTTGTCCAAACAGAGTCAGTTCTTAGTCATACTTTGTCGTTTGAAAGTAATGTGCTGGCTTAGTCTCGTGTAAGTACACTGAAGAGATTCAACATGCTTTACTTCAGTTGATTCATCAAGGAAGGAAGGAAGGAAGGAAGGAAGGAAGGAAGGAAGGAAGGAAGGAAGGAAGGAAGGAGGGAAAGAAGGAAAGAAGGAAGGAAAAAGAAACAGTTGCATGCNTTTACTTCGACGTGAAGGCAAATGACCAGTCCTCTTTAGATTAGCATATTTGAAACTCCAGTCCTAATGCCGCTCTTTAAAGCAATGGAATTTTAAGAAAATAAGATAGTCAACAAACTCATCCATTGCCTTTTCTGGGTGGGGTAAGGTTTCCCAAAACTCTAATTATGAAAATTTTAAAGACCTGGAATATACATTCAATCTACAGAAAGCATGACAAGGGAACTCAGATTAGCAAGGAAAGTGGTGAGTGGGTAGAAGATTTTTTTGAATCCTCTGGTGAGAAGGAGCAATAGTTTTACAAGAAACATGATGATTTGGGGGAGTGAGAGCTGGGGAATATGACCTTTTGAAGGAGTTAAGGCTGTATAAATTGCAGCTGTGTGAAAAAACAGTGTAAATTTTTCTTCTTTCCCTGGTTGTCACACGCACGGAACCAGAGATGGAATAGCAAGTGAGAGAGCAGACAACTGCTGGGTTATGGTTGCAGGTGTAATATCTTTCCTCAGATAACCTGTAGTACTTCTGTAGTCAGCCTGATATCTCACATTGCTTTATTAGTCTCCTGATGAAGTGATATATAAGTGACGTATAAGTGTGCTACAGAATTAATGCCCTAGAGTTACACTACTTTTGGAGTCACTTAAGAGGGAAAGAAATGTCTGAAAGGTGGTTTATTAGGACTGTGAAGCTATCTCTAATGTAGTATTATTTTTGGTACAGAGAAGACATGGAATGATATCACTTATGACCAGTGTATAGGTAGAAAATACAACCAGTACTCCTTTGATGACAAGGGTGTTCTATAGTCTTTCTTTCCCACTCTTCTTTTTTTCTGTTAGGTTTTTTCCCCCCATTCTCCTCATTCCCCCTTCTACCTCCTGAACTTGGCTATTGAGATAACAGTAAGTTTAAAATAAACACTGCATCCCATGTAAATTTTCATTACTGTGATCAGTTTAAGCCATGAAAATACCAGGTGGGAGATGAAAAATCACCAGTGGAGCTGACTTTTTTTGCTTTTCTTTTTGTTTTTTTACTGTTTGCTTTTTAAATTAAAATAATGACAGCCATACAGAGACTGTGTTATACTTGCTAAACTTGATTTAAGAACACATTCTGTAATGTCTTCCTTCCCAAGAGGCAGAAAGGATCCACAGTGTACAATTAAAATATGTTATTACTTTGTTTTTCCCTCCTACCTCCACTCTCCTCCCTCCCTATCTCCCCTCCTCTTTTCTTTATGTCTTAATAAAGTAGTACTTTATTAATAGTAGAATATTTTCCCTCTAACTTTAATAGTTACTTCTTCAGCATTCTGTTATTTTATTTGTTCTTATTAATTTCATAAGAAAACCATTTGTCAAGAACACTTCTTCATGCTTGTGTATTTTTTCAGCCTAACTTTGAACTAAAAAAGGCAGTAATTTTTTAAGATGACCCTGCAATAACTATGTACAGAGACACCATGTTTTCATAGTTGCAGCTTCCTTTAAAGTGAAGAGGGCACATGATTCTGGGCTGTTGGCGCAACTTGTATTTTCACTGTTGGGAGTCGTTAAGGAAATACTAACAGGTCCAAGAAAGCTCTGCTTGTTTTGTTAGCCACTGCTGTATGCCAGTGGTCAGTGAAACATCCTTCTTCTTAAGAGGTCTCTTAATAGAGCATTGATCCTTAATTTGTGTTAAAGTTTCAGAGGAAATAAGCACAAGCAATGTTGGTTTCTTATGGAAAACACCCTGAGGAAGCTAGGGAATGAATAATAATAAGAAAGGTGCAGCTCCTCATTATTGAATTTCTGCCCTAATAGATGAATAGTCACCTCAATATTGCATTTGAAGGGATAGCAGAATTTTGTAGCATGCCTTCAACATGAAGGCTCTTGATTTTGTCAGCTAGCAACAAGCATAACAAGGCATTTAACTGGGGACATGTTGTCTGAACTGCAATTGGACAGAACTTACCTGTTTAGTGGTGTGGTGAAAAAAGAGTAGAATGTATTTATTTAAAGAAAATAATATGCTTATGTATAAACCAAGTAGCAAATATCACCATGTTTTTCCAGGTTATTTTGTAAAACTGGTCTGGTTGTTTTATATGAAAGAGCAAAAAGGAAGAAGATTGTGCAGCTGTTGGATGTGTGGGGCTTGTTTTTTCTTCTTGTCAAGGATTGTGCATTAACAGAAATATATCATGGCTGTGGAATTTTCTTGCATGCTTTGTACATAAGAGAAATACTTCTCTTTTTTTCTGCAGCTTCACTGAATCATTGTGATTTTTTTTTCCCCCAGAAATGTAAGGAATCATCATAATTTAAATTAATTTCAAAAGGAAATTAACAGCATGTGAGCAAATTCATTCGATCTGAATGTCAGGACCTCTGCAAGCCACATCCTTAAACAGAACATGTGCTCATCGAAAGTGCATACAAGTAATTAAACTCAACTCTAATTTTCTTAAATGTAATTTCATGTTGTGTGGAGTATTGTGAAGTTACCTACCCGGGGTTTCAATAAGCTTTGGCAGCATTAAAGACGGTATGTTTATACCATCGCAGTGGGAAGTTTAAAAAGTCACTGATTCCCTAAATGCTAAAACATATAACAAGCTTTTTTTTCATTTCTTTTGAACAGTCAATTCACATCTCTACACAAATCCTCTTGATGCAGCTATGGTTTTTTCAGTATCTTCTGTTTGCTAAAGGGAAAAAAAGTGATAATTTTGCTTCTGCAGAGTGGCATTCTGCTTGCAACTGGTCTCAGCAGCAGGTAAGAATTCTTTATGAGTTTAAGTGCCCTTTTTCCTGGTGAGTCTTTGGATTTGTAACTGTTCTTCAAGAGCCACTTAAAAGGTGTCCAGTTTGTGGCTTTTTGTATCACTGAACTCTTTGGGTTGAAAAATACATTCAAAGGTGTATTTCTTCTTTTTCTTTTATAATAACTTCATAGCTGGAAGGCTTACAAATGCTGTGAGATGAAATACCCATGATTTGGAGTACATTTATTTGTTGTGATGTATTCAAGATGCTCTATTATCCATAGTCTTTTAATTTCCATTTCCCCTACCCTCCCATCATGGTAGACTGTGGTAGTTCTACTTCAGAAGTAAAGTCCCATCTCCTTTTCAGATCTGTCTGGAAAAAAGCTTTTCTGTCCTAGATATGAGAAAAGAGAATCATGAGTTTCTACTTCCACTGTGAGTATTAGCAATATTTAGGCAACTTTTGCTGCAGGCTTGAGTGGATGTGGTTTGCACATCATAATCCCTAGAAGGCCACAAGTAACAGAATGTGAAATATGGCAATAGAGTTAATATGCCAAACCTCATGCCCAATTTATTAATAATTCTCAGGCTTATTTATGTCCAAGTACATCAGTACTACAAATCAGGTTAATCTGATGATGAAAGGGAAAGACTAAGATGGAGGGGAAACCCAGGAAAAAAAATTATGACTCTAAATGGCCAAATATATCAATATTAGCAATATTTGAAATGCTAGATAACTCTCCCACCCAGGACAATTTAAAAACGACAAGAGGAGCTTAAAACTTTGTCCCAGTCTCAGAGTTTTGACATCATTGTGTAGTGGGTTGACTAAACCACTACACATTGGCACAAGTGAAACTTGGTGCGATGTGTCCTGTGACTGGATGGTCATGTTGGATGGTTAAGGGCTCTTCAGGAGGGATAGGCAGAGCAGACAAGGCAGGGATGTGTTGCAGTGTAATGGAAGAGCTGGAACATATGGAGCTTACAGTTGTCAGTGACACAGCTGAGAGCCTCTGGGTAATAATTAAGGGACAGACAAATAATATGGATGTCACTGTGGGAGTCTACCATAGACCGCCTAGGCAGGACGATGATGCCAAAGAATTATTCCTTGAGGAACTAAGAGACACCTCTAAATCAACTGCCCTGGTTCTTATGAGGGATTTCAGCTTGCTGGAACTGACTTGGAGCATCATAGCTAGCACAAACAGATCCAGAAGATTCCTAAAACAGCTGGATGACAACTTCATGGCACAGGCACTCAGAGACCTGACTAGGAAAGATGCACTGATTGGTTTGTTGCTTGTCAACAGACTGAAGTGGAGATTGGTGACCGTCTTGGCCACAGCAACCACAAAGCAATTGAGTTTAAAATCTCTGTTGACAGAAGGAAAAGTGCCGGCAAAATTTCAACTCTGGACATAAGGAGAGTGGACTCCAGGCTGCTCAGGGAAGAAGTGAGTAAGGTTCCCCGGGAAAATGTTTTTGAAGGTGCTGAAATCCATCAGCGCTGGTCACTTTTTAAGCACCACCTCCTACAGGCACAGGAACAGGCAATCCCAGAATGTCAGAAGTCAAGGAGAAGGCAGAAGGCTGGCTTGGCTGAACAGAGATCTTCTCTTGGAAATAACACAAAAAAAGGAAGGTGTATGCCCAGTAAAAGTAAGGACAGGTGATATTGGAGGAATTCAGAGATGCTGCTTGCCACAGGGAGAAAATTCAAGTGGCCGAAGCTGCACTGGAGTTGAAGCTGGCCAGAACTGTGAGATGTAACAAAAAGAGGGGGTTTTAAATACATTAATGGCAAAAGGCAGTGCAGAAATTATGTCTTCCAGGATGAGGATGGTCACCCCACAAACAGGGACATAGACAAGACAGAGATGTTCAGTGTTTTCTTTGCCTCTGTCTTCAGCACTGGTGATGGCCTAAGGGGTTCTCAGTGCCCTGAGTTAGAGGACCGTGGCTGTGAGAGTGAGAAACTACCAGCTGACCCTGAAGTTGCTCTACCTGGATCCCTATATAGGTCCTGATATTACTCATCTGAAAATACTTCAAGAGCTGGCTGACATCACTGCAAGGCTCCTCTTAGCAACTTTTGAATAGTCTGGGGAATCTGGAAAGGTCCCAGTTACTGGAAACTGGCTAACAGTGTCCCAGTTTTCAAAAAGGGCAAGAAGAATGACCCCATAAACCAGAGGCCGGTAAGTCTCATTTCCTGCCTGGTAAGGTTATGGAGAAGATCATTCTGGGGGTATTGAAAAACACCTGAAAGGCAACACAGTCATTGTTCACAGCCATCACGGCTTTGTGAGAGGAAAGGCCTGCTTATCAAACCTAATTTCCTTTTATGAAAGGGTAAACCACCTGGTTGATCAAGGAAAGCCAGATGATGTAATCTTTTTGGATTTCAGTCAAGCTTTCAATAGTATATCTTAGACGATCCTTCTGGAAAACATGTCCAAAACACAGCTGGATAAAAACGTCGTGGATAGGTGACAGGACAGGCACAAAGGGTTACAGTGAGTGGGGTGACACCAGACTGGTGACCTGTCACTAGTGGGGTTCTCATGGCTACATCCTCGGCCCTGGGCTCTTCAAAATCTTCATAAATGGCTTGGACATGGGACTGGAAGGGATACTGAGCAAGTTTGCAGAAGGCACTAAAAGCTTCAGTATTAAACGGCATTTTTATTTGAAGTGAGAGCATTTTATATAACATAAAGGGTTTATATTTAAGGTAGAAAGGAAAGTTGGTCTTATCAATATAAAATATAAACTGGAAAGTGTTGAATCTTTTTTAAAAGAAAGAATAACTGTATGCAGTCTGTAAAGGAAAAGTCCAATGTGGTATTTTTGAAATGAAAGACCACATGGTTCTACCAAAATGGCTACAAATCATTAGTAAAATAATGGCGAGTAAGATGCCTTAGCATCTAAATTAAGTGTGCAATGGAAGTCTCCTGAAGATTGCAGGCCATACACTAAGAGAGAACGCGTTTTCTATATACTTCCCCAGCCACACACATGAATTACATCATCTGAGTGTAACTCCGTAGAGGAAGAAACTCTTCCACCTCTGTGAAACAAAAGAGCAGCAAGAAACAGCTCATTGTCCAGAAACACATGTCTTTTATCTCATGTGTATTTTGAAAACTTGGTCTTCCTCCGTGACTTCCATAATCTCTAATGCTCTAACTGCCCATTGCTCTGTTTAGGAAAAGCACTGTGGGATTACACCCTAAGCACTGTACCTCAAGAACTGAATTTTCTCCAACTCGCAGCTTTGTTCTCCTTTTCAATTTTAAACCCCCAAACAGGCCAAGTTATATCAACAGGGCAGACACCTGCTAAAACATTTCTCCTGCAATATTTACTATTCTCTTCTGTTTGTGAAGAGATCTCAGTGTTAGCCTGGGGAATCTGTTGTCAGTCTGCTGTGTCTCTTTGGTGTGCATTAGCCACAGAAACTCTGCCCATTTTTTATTGAAAACTGTTCATCTCTGAATGCCACAGTCACGATCACTGAAGTAAGGTCAGGAAGCAAATGTCAGAGGCTTTATTCTGTATAGCAGCATCTGGCAAAGAAGATCACTGTTATTGTTGAAAGAAATTTAGGTGTGTGCTTGAAAAATATCTACTCTATTTAGATACACTGGTCTACATCACTTCTTGCCCCATCAAAGTGCAGCTGACAGAATACCAGTGGTTTATAAAGGCTGTGCAGAGAAGCAGAAAGATCCAAGATAATGCTTGTAGCAGTATCTGATGAATTACAAACACAATATACTGTCTCATAACAATGAACCAAGAAATATTCTTCAGAAATCTCAAAATAGCCTGAGATTTCACAAAGAATGGAAATATTTTCTTTTGTTTATTTTGTAGGTTTTCCTGGATTACAAGAGTCTTTAAGTCTTTGGAAACTACTATAATAAATGATAAAAGTATCCAATGTAATTGCTCACATACTTGCTGTGTGCAGAAAGCTAATAATTTATTGTAATTGGGAATGAGCTTGGGGCCACCAAGACGAATAAGAATAGCAGTCTTCATGCTACAAGATGAAGACAAACTCCTATACTTTGGACCTGTAGAGAAATGTCTTATGTGACTCAGAAATAAAAGATATTACATTCCTTACCTTGAGCAGAGTTAGTACTAGGCTGCCTATGCCTGGTTGTGCAAGTTTGGTAGACGGTAGGAAGTGCTACATATGAAGTTTCCAGGAGATGCTGTGGGTCATCCAATAATTTCACTGTGGAGGGTGGTCCTTGATGCAAAAGAGGAATTACTATTGGTACTAGGTTCAGAAATAGTCATTTGACATAATACATCTTCCTCCACGATTAACTTTGCAGCTTGCCTGTGTCCTGGGCTACTAGGTCTTTTCTCAGTATATGCTCCTTCCAAGCTATAAACAGGAACTGGACAAAACATGATTAGGCATGACGGAAACAACTTTTTCACAAAACAGGCATGTCCAGCATGTGATTATTTCTTGTAAAGTATACACTTAGACTTCTATAATGGATTTTTTTTCTTGAACTCCGCTGTTACAGCTTGTTCTCCCTGTTGCTGGATGTGCTCTAGATGGTAACATTGCCATTTGTTGCTATGGAAATCAATGCCAGAGGTTGCAGGGCTAGTGAGAGTGTGCTCGGTAAATCACTTAATGGAACATGACATTGTCAGACATCTATTATCTTTCATTTATGGCAGTTTAATTTTCTGTCTTACTTTTCTGGGCTGCTACCACTTACTGATTAATAGCCCTGGGACAAAGAGTATTTTTTAATGTATTGTGGCTTTATTGCAAACCTTTACCCCTGTATTATTCAGATGCTCGTAACCCAGGTCTAGAATAAGTGGACGTTACAAGGAATGGACTCCCATCGTACAAGACTCTGTGAACTTTGTATGAGATAAATTTTCTCAGGGCAATCTGTTGGGAGAAGGTGCATTTATTCCAGAAAAATAGGTAACTTGTGTGGGATGTTTATATCTTTTAAACTAAGTTAGGCCATGATATTGATTACATTAATACAGAAATTTAATTCAAATTTTCACTTGCCCTTCAATTCTATATATAATACAATAAAATAAGGCTAAAGGTTGGTGATGATAGTGTATGGTAACAGGGAAAAAAAAGCATGGGCTTCTAAGTTCAGTGGACAAAATTGTAAGTGATATTTGAAGATGCATCCTGTTTACTGCAAAGTGGAAAGATCTTAACTGGAAAAAGAATAGACATGAGCAATTTTAATAACATTTGTACGTTTATTTTTAAGGGAAGAACCAACCATTTTTTTTTCTTTAGCAGAAGCTAGAAAGCCATCCTTAAATGCATGAAGGATCTGAGAAGTGTTCTTAAGAACCAGAAGTTTTTCTTTTTACTCCTTTTCTTTTTCATTCTTCCATCTTCAAGGCCGTGTTCTCTGTGGGGAAAAGTGCAAGAGTGACACTAAAATAAGCTCTTCTGATGTGCTTCACAGCTAAGAAGCTGAATGCTATTAATCTTTGACTTGAAAACAAGAAACAACTATACCTGCTGGCATCTAGGAAGTACAAAAGCATCATATTAGGTGTAGTACAGAATATAATTTTATAATTTATAGTCAACCACTATATTGTCTGGAATAAAGATTTTTATTTTAACAAATTTACATGACAATTCATGTTCAGTATTTCTTATGTATCAACTTTGTATAAGTCACTCAATAACATGAGTAATTAACCTCATTAATCTTCTCTCTCTCTCTCCCCCCCTACTTCTTCTCAAAATATATTATAAACATGATGAAAAAATCCAGTCAAAGCCTTGCCAAGAGCCTTATTCTATCTGGATATTCCAAAGTTGCCAAATGTTTTATTCTATCTGGATGTTCTAAAGTTTGCAAGCAAAAGTTGTTTTCCATTGAACCACCTGAGAACTTTGTTTTTTCTCCCACACACCCCCCACAGTACATACAACTACCTTCCCCTAAATCCACTAAGTGGGATGGGACAAATCCAAAGCAGAAAATCTCCAACTGGGAAATAAACCGGGCCAACCAGAGCATCAATAGCTGTTCCTAGCTGACTCTCAAGATGAGAACCAGAAGAACAACTACCTCAAGTGGTTGCCTTTCATGAAAGCTGGGGAATGAACAGGAGGAATTGGAGCTCCATGCCTAGTCGGAAAGTTATGATATCGTAAGAATAACTGAAACATGTTGGGACAACTCACATGACTGGTGTATCATGGTGGATGGCTTTAGGCTGCTTCGTAAAGAGAGACAGGGAAGAAGAAGAGGAGGACGATGAGGAGTCATGCTCTGTGTTAAGGAGAACTGTAAAGAGTCTAGAAGTAAACTGAGGCAATTGTAAAACCCCTATTGGATGTCTCTGGGTCAAGATAAGAGGGGGATCTTACAGTAGGCATCTGCTTTCAAACCAAGATGATAAGCCCAACAAAGTAATAATTGAGTCACTCAAGCAAGTTTTGGGTTAACAGAACCTGGTTCTTATGGTGATTTCCACTACCCAGAAAAATCGCATGTCATCCACCAAGTTCTTGGAATGCTTAGAGCGCTGCTTCCTCATACACATCTTAGATGTGCCAATGAGGAATGAATCGCCACTGGACTTCCTACTCACAAACCAAGAAAACTTGCTTGGTACCATGTCTATTCATGATGGCCTTGGCTGCAGTGATCACTATCCTGTGGAATTTGGGTTCCTGCTGAGCACACTGAAGGTGAGAACTAAGACAAAGATTATAGATTTTAGAAGAGCAAACTTCAGCTTGCTCAGAGCTCAGCTGAGAGGGATTCTGTGGAAATCTTCCATAGGCTATAAAGCAGATAAGCAAGTGCTTGGAGTTTTTGAAGAACACTCCTGGACACACAAAAACTGTTGGTCATCCTTAGAAGAAATGGAGCAAGAGATCCCTTTGACAGCTGTGAGCTTCTGAGTCTGCTGAAACCCAAAAGAGAAGTGTACCAGGGATGGGAGAGCAGACAAGTACCTGTTGAGAACTACAAGGCATTTCCAGAGCCTGCAAACATGAAGTTTGGATTCAGCTTGAATTGAAATTAGTCAGAGATGTCAATCTCAAAGGGTTCTTCAAGAGGTTTCTACAAGAAAGGGTTCTTCAAGGATGCAAACAACAAGCAGAAGGAAAATATTAGCCCGCTGACAAAGGGGAGAGGGGAATTTGTTCCCAACAACACTGAAAATGCAGAGTTTTTTAAAACATTCTTCACCTCTGTCTTTACCAGTAGGGCTGGGCTCCCAGCCTTGGGAACAAAAATCCAGGTAGATGTGAATACAGCACCTTCAGTGAAGAGTTGGTCTGTGAACTATTACAAAATAATTCTTCTCTAGCAGATAAGTTAGATAAAAAGAATCAAGGAAAAACTATTTTACCAAGATGATGCATTTTGTCCCTTGAAATGAAATACTTCATGTTTTCAATGAAAATCAATTATCTGAAGTAAGCTTTACAAAATTTGATGAAGTACTCATAAAAATATATTGAATTAAATATTCTGCCCCCATATTTATGCTTAGCAAAAATCTCAAAACAATCCAGCAGTTCTGCCCTGAAAATAATCTGAGACTAACCTGATAAAGCAGGAAGTATTCAAATAACTACTTTTTCCCTATGTATTTTTAAAAACAAACAACAAGAAAACCCTTTTATTAATTTAGTACTTAAATTACCAACCTTTTAATTTTCTTTGGTGTGTGTTTATTCTGATGTTAAAGAGAAATGAAAACAGAGACCTTTCATTTACCATATGAGTGTCAGTGGATTCTTCTTTCACCAGAAACAGTGTTTGCTAATCAGGATCTCTATTGTTAATTCGGTCCAAGAAAACAAGAAAAAAAGTGTTATTAAAATCTAACACGTTACAATAGAACTATAAAGCAAAAGAAACAGATCAGTTCTGATAGAATGATAAAGTGAAAAATGAGGTAATAAGCAGTAGTCAGATGGCTGGGCTGCTTATCTTGGCTGTCTGTGGGAGTAGACATTGGCATTCTGTTTTCCTCTAGACTTAATACAAAGGTGAGTTTTAGTGGTAAAACTGGAAGGAATCACTGACGTATCTATAATGATAACTCTCAAGCATATGTCAAAAATTCAAAATGGAGGATGAAATTTAATTATAGTATTTTGTTAGGGAAGGCGACAACTTCAAGCTTTGTTCAAAAGTAAAAGGAGAAGATTAGCTGTTAGGAAAGATATATTTTTAACACAGTTGTGCAATGAGAATTATAAGCAAAAGAGGCAATGATGTTGAAAAATGAAACTTATGGAGGTTCATCTACTGCAGCAGCTGTCGGTCTTCTTTGTGAAGATTTCATTGGGTGATGCTGTCCCACATTCCTCCAAAACTTTAGTCATTCTGCTGAAACATGTTTTGATTAAACAGACATGCTTCCTACTGGTGGTTGGAAGAATTATATTCCATATGAAAACCACATATTTTCATAAGCCTGTCAGATGTGGTCACTATGAAGATTGTTTGTTGGTTCTCATTTTATATCTTGTTTTGTATCTGGAACCATTTTTGGGTATTCAGAACTCCAAAGATTGTCTTTTTCTTTCCAACATAGATGAAGACAAGCATAATTATTTCTTTTCAAGATTAAACTAAGTCACAAAATTGTTTTCCAGCTCTGTCCTACCTCAAAGCTTGAAAGCATTGCTTTTCTGATGTTTTTGATCCAATTGCTTTTCCAGTGTTTTGGTACAATTGCATTTCCATATGTTCTATCCTCCCAAGTAAAAGTGAATCCAAACAACAAAAACAAATCTAATAGACTGTGCAATGAGGTTTTTTCTGTCTAGCATGATATATTTGTGCTTAAATTAAGAGTTGAAGATGAGTTTCTTCAAGAAAAGATCTTTGGTTTTATGTAAAGCAGTGCTTTCCAACTAGAAAATTCTGGTTTATGTTTTGACAGCTTTTTGAAGACTTGGAAAATGGGAAAATGAGAAATCTAAAAGAAAAAATTGAAGGGCCGTGTTTTTGATTACTTCTTTTGCTAGCAAACCTCAGACTCTAGCACTTCATGCACCATCTATGGGTTCTTGTTTACTTACTGAGCTCATCTTAGTTAAACATTTGCAGTCCATCGTTATTGCATGCTTATGCATATTTTCTTTGCTAAAATTGAGAATAGGTTTTTTTTTCCCCACCAAGTGTTTGGAGCTGGTGTGCTGTTTGTTTGTTTTTGTAAGTAAAAGATTTTTCTTCCCTTAGGACAGGTTTTTCCTTCAACAAATGTCAGGCTGATATACAAGAATTCCATGGCAGGGTTTTTTTTCCCCTCTCCCTACCAAAAACCCTGAGTAAGAATCATGAAAGCATAGAACAGCATTGTTATTAACTTTTTATTTTAAGATAGAGCACAGGTATTTAATTATTCTTCTCTTTTTGTAAAGCTCAGGATTTGAATTACATTCCTGTATTACAAACCCTACAAAATGAAACTTTCTATGATAGGAAATATGCTTTGCTCAGGGATTTTTACCTAACATGGATGAAGAGAACACATCTCTAGAATAGAACACTTCTAGTTTCTATAAGGCAACATATTTCAGTGCTGTTAAACCAAAGGCAACTATTCAGTCATCAGAAACCCTGAGTAAGTGTTTTCCATGCTACCTTCCCCTTTTAAAGTTATCTACTTTTGACCAGCTTTAATGATGGCAGAATATTCTTTATTTCTCTGTTTTGTGGGTAGTCTCTCTTCTGCAGGCTATCTCAATAATAAAACAGTAACTTATAATGTTTACTAGGAAGGAGAGAAAAAAGGTGTTTGATGGACTTTGAATCTTTTTCCGTATGTTCTTGGCAAAGAAATCACTGTAAGAACATAAGTACATCTAGTACACTCAATACAACTTCAGTATATGCTTCCACTTTGCTTTTTCTAAACTATTTTTTGTCAATTCTCTTCCTTCTCTTCAATTAATTTCTGGAATTCCAGGATGAAGACCAGCCTCCTGTTCTACCAAAACCAAACCAATCATTTTTACAAATTGTATCAGCAACAGAAGTTAATAGCATAAATTTTAGTATTTTGATATTCAAATTTTCCTTGTGAGTGTGGGCCTTCTGGGGTTTTATTTTTGGTTGTTTGGTTGGTTTTTTGTTTTTCCTTTTACATGACTTTTTGTTTTACTTTTTTTACTTTGATATATGTGTCAACAGTTCCAAATGAGACACGCTTCCTGTTTTCAGAAGCTAGTTTAAAGAGAATCCATTAAGTACTCTATGGAAGTTGCCACTTTTTGAAAATTGCTGCTAATTGAAAACAGAAGTATAAAGAGAGTACTGTTAATGTGCTTGGTCTCCATATATATTAAAACAGGCTGAGGGATAAACCCTTGAGACATAGAAACATTCTTATATAGGGTACTAAGTTATTTTTTATTATTTCTTAAATAAGCTATCCAGGAATAAAATAAAGCTCAATATTGTAACTTTATACTTTGTTTTATAACACTAAAAGAATATGTTTACTTCTGCTTGAAAAATATATCCATGGATCATTATACAGTTGACATACATTGTAAGGACATAAAAAGCATGAGTCATTCTCTCCAGGTAGAGGAGCCCTAGGAAAGCCAAATATAACTGTTTTAACATAGCATAAAAACAATCAAGGGGCTGGGAAAATTGACTTAAGAGAAAACACTGAAGTAGCTAAATATAAATGGGGGCTTGGCTGAGGAATCACTACCAGTGAAGGTCAGGACCAGAAACATCTGTGGAATGTAAACACTGTGTGTGGAGAAGAGTTCCATAGAGCAAACTGTGAGCCTTTCTCTTTCCCAAAAGCATAACTTTTGAGAGCAATGTGATAACATTGAGAGAGTATCATTGAAGGCCTCAACAGTAAGCAATGAGAGTCTGCAAAATAATACCCCTCAAAAAAAAAAAAAAGGAAGTTCATTGTATACGATATACAAATAGTAGAATTAAAAAAAAAAAATTAAAGTAGTTCTGTGAGGAAATAATCCTATATGTGATAGAGGTTCAAAAGCAGAACAAATTGAAGGCAAAAAACGAAAATACAAGTTCCATCTCAACGTGTGGAACAAATTCTTTACATTGAGGGTGGCAGAACACTGGAACAGACTGCCCAGGGAACTAATGGCATATCCTTCCCTGGAGACATTCCAAACACAGCTGGGCGAGTTCCTGTGTAAGCTGCTCCAGGTGACCCTGCCTTGGCAGGGGGGGTTGGACTGGATGATCTCCAGAGGTCCCTTCCAACCCTAACAATTCTGTGAATCTTTGGATACCCCATTGGTCAGTTTGGGTCACCCGTCCTGGTTGTGTCTCTTTGCAGCCTCCAGCTCTCTCACCAGTGTGGCCATATGAAAAGCAGAAAAGGCCTCGGCTCTGTGTAAGCCCTGCTCAGCAAAAGTAAAAACTTCTCTATATTTTCAACCCTGTGTTCAGCACAAATCCAAAACACAGACCCATACCAGCCACTGTGAAGAAAATTAACTCTACCCCAGCCAAAACCAGTGCACCATCTTCATTTAAAATACTTATACATGAAAGCAGTCTTACATCTATACATAAAAGAGCACCTAAAAGTCAAAATAAAAGTGAATTGATTGTATTTACTGGAACAATAACTTTAACATGCTTTTGAATATTTTACTGTAAATAATATTTTGTTTTCTAAGCACATACTGCGTCTTCTCATGTATTCTGTTGTCCTAGTGTGTGATGTCAGAGTATGAAAGATTGTGAACTCCGTGCTTTATGTATCAGAAATATCTATGTATCAGTGGGGACGGAAGGGGGAGGTTTGTAGAATGGGATGTGGATTGTCTAATAATGGGGTTTTATTCCCACCCTTTCGAGTCCAAATATGTATACCAGTATTTGGGGGTACATAGAAGTGCTGGTGAATAAATTATTCGAAATTTGCAAATATTTCCTAAGATTATCAGCTGCAGGGCTGTTATCTGTAATTTGCAGATGGTACCTTTTGCTCAGCCTGGAATAATTCAATTTAATTAACACTGTCCCCACTAATAAATTGATTTTGGATTTGCTATACGTAGACTGTTTACACAAGATTGCCATAGAAATCTTACTGAATTTATTCTGGAAAGTTCAAACTGTAAGAAATGTTTGCTAACTCATTTTATTGTACCAGGGAAAGGAAACCATTGTGTTTCCGTGCTGCACAGATCCCAGTTCCCATTTACTCTGGATGAGTTTACTCGTGCTGACCATACACAGCTGTTGTAGCTCCTGAAGGGCATTTTGGGATTGATTAACCATCTGCTGATTCTCACTGTAACAGCTCAGTGACAACAGCATGAGGGAATTTAGATACTCTGCAAAGATGTGGACACTACAAATACTCCTTTTCCAGCAGTTGCTCTGATTGGTATTCTGACTACTGCCATTGTGTGATAGGATTTGGATTCAATCTGAACTTTGGAAGTTTATCTATACTGGGTCTGTATAGAGCATCGAATTTGCAGGTTTAAAAAAAGGCACTTGATTTGCTGCAGTGTTGGAGTTTGCTGCTTCTTTATGCAACATTATCAACACAAGAATTGATTAAAATGTGTTGCACATTAATATAAGGAAAAGCTATATTTGGAATTTGATAGGATATTTGTAAAGTTAACACTTCATAATTTCACTGGGTGAACAAGTATAAAAAGTCAAGGAGATCTTTTTAAGTGAAGCAGAGTCAAAGTACTAATTTGGAAGAAAAAGGGGGAAAAAAACCCCTAACAACCCGAAGACAGCTGTTGTGTTACCATGTAACGGGGGGCTTGATAGTTCTCATGATTGTTATTCCAAATAACATAAATATTCATTCTAAATGAGACCTGGACATATGGTGTAAAGTTTCACATGCTGCGTGCAAAATAGCTGGCCAAAATCTGCAATGTTTTCTAAAGCTAGAAATATGTTCATTTTGGCAGATGTGTTTTGACTACTTTCTCTCTCCCTGTTTTAAAACCACAGTATTTTGACAGGAATCATGGAGGTGAACTAAAATTTTAAATACACTTTATTCTTTCTAATGGACATATATGTATTTCAGAATCATAAAATAATTACGATACAGAAATAACCTAAATAGCATGCATTGGGGAAAAGTTAATGATAACACCAACTAAAGACAAAACAGATAATAGAGAAAGGTACAACTGCCTTCTAATGTTTTTAGGGCTTTTCTATTCCTGTGTCTTCTGGTTTATTAAGATGCTGTATGTCTACAAACACACAGGTTAAATATGTCAGTATAAATTGTGAACTGGATATCTAACAGGAGATGGAGTGGCATAGTTCCATTTTATTGAACTGGTGCTTCAAGTGGATAGAGTAAGCAAGCATTAAGAAAATAACTCTCCTGTAGCTGGGCTTCTGCCAGGGAATTTGAGATGTTACAGGGCAACTGTGCCAGTTTGAGACAAATTTGGAGGAAAATATCCTCTAATACAAGGCAGGTTACAACCACCCCTCCCCCACCAGGTTCGGGAAAAAAAAATTCCTTGGAGGAAATTGAAAGAGATAAAAAACCTATTTATTTAACAAACATACAGAAAAGGAATAATAATGCTGAATAATAAAACCTCTCACTGTGGAGAAACCTGGGAAGATTTTCAGAGTCCTTCTGTAGGTGTGGTCTCTCTCCTCCTCCTCGGAGCTGGGTCGATGTGGGCCCACCTCCAGGGCCTTGGTGGAAAATTCTCCCTATGTGTTCTGATGTTGTTGAAACAGCCCACAAGAGAAGAAGGAAAAAACTGAAGTCCGAGGAAAACAAAGTTCAACTCTCCATCTCCCTCCGGAGAAAAGGAGCCGAAAGCTGGCTGAAAAGCAAGAAGGGTGCTTCCTCCGTTCTTGCTGCTGCAGCAGGAGAGCACAGAGGAGTGCGTATCTGCGTCCTTGAACAACTGTTTTGAAAATTTTGCTCGGTTTTTTGTCTCCCCCCTCTTGGGCTCAGTTTAAAGGCACAGAAAGGTGGAAGATTCATATCTGGGCATAGGGCAGGTGATATGGGATACAACATCATAAAGTCACCCCAAGACAGCAACCCAGTCTGAAATGTGACTGTATCTTATGACAAACTACAGCACACCTTTGGAAAAGAGCAATATCAATAATGAGTACATCAATTTATTGCAACACTGCTACCCCTGTAGAGTCAGGGAGTGACAATACTTCCTGATTTGCTTCATGTCTACATCTAGAAGTTACTGCCAAAACATCTTTTGCCTGACTTACTGTCATAGAGACAGCGCAAATTTCCTAAGAAGACAATTACATTTTCAAATGTCGGGGTTTTTTCTATATCATAATTTAAACCCATGTTTGCTTACTTCTAACAAGTTTCATTTCCAACTTTGCATCTCATTTCCCTAGCTACATTATCCAAAATGAAATTCTCTTTCTAGATACTCAAAATGTGGTGGGTTTGATTGCCCCATCACAAGTGCTTCTCTGCTTGATTTGAACTCTAGTGAGGGCTAGTTGTAAAGAACATTTTTTTTTCTCTTTTATATTTATATAAGCAAAATATCCCAGCTGCTTCAATAAGACTCCATGTAGTTGCAGAGTCATCCAAACAGTTTATAGGCCATGAAAAGCAATTGTAATGACACAATCTAAACACTATCATCACACAGTCAAAGGATAAAAATAACTGTCCATTAGAATCTTAGAACCACAGAATATCTTAAGTTGGAAGGGATCCATAAGGATCCAATGTCTTTCTCCTCTCAGAGCTGTCTAAAACTAAACCACATGACTAAAAGCATTGTCCAGGTGCTTCTCAAGATCTGGCAGGATTGGTACTCTGACTACTTTCCCAGGGAGACTGCTCCTATAACCAACCACAGTCTCAGTGAAGAACCTTTTCCTAAATGTCCCATCTGAAGTTCCACTGATGCAGTTTCATTTGATTTGCTTGTGTTCTATTGCTGGTCACCAGAGAGAGGAGATTAGTGCCTGGCCTTCCTCTGCCTTCATTGGAAAAGTTGTATACTGCATGAAGATGCCCCTCAGCCTCTTCTTTTCCAAGATGAACAAAGCAAGTGACATCAGCTGCTCGCCTCAAATCTTGCCCTTGAGGCTTTCCATCATTTTGGTCACCCTTCTCTGGATGCTCTCTAATAGCTTTGCACCCTTCCTCTATTGTGGCACCCAAAACTGCACACAAGGCTCAAGGTAAACCCACAACTGCCCCTGCACCTCCCTTGCCTGGCTGTTGATGCTGTGCCTGATGCACCCCAGTACACAGTTGGCTCTCCTGGCTGCCAGGGCACTGCTGACTTATGTTTAACTTGCCGTCAACCAGGCCACTCACATCCCTTTCCATGGCATTTCTTTCCAGCATCTCATTCCCTAGTCTACATTCAGGGTTGCACCATCCCAGGTGCAGAATCCAGAACTTGCTCTTGTTAAATTTCATATGCTTGGTGATTGCTCATCTCTTTAGTCTGTCCAGATCTCTCAGAAGGGCCTCTCCACCCTTGAGATGGGCCATTATCCTCGTCAATATTTGATTTCTGTTTGTTATAGTACCTTTAATATTGTTCTTTATTGTTCTTTATTACCTAATTGTTCTCACAGAAGTAATATCTTCTGCATTTTACCTCTCACATGTGCTGCATATCAGTTTTAAATCTGTAGAATGTTCCATAACTGTTTTGGAAGAGGAAAGGCGAAATTTTGTGGAACTTGACAATTCAAATTTTGCCATTTGAATGATGGCAGCATATTAAGATAGTTTGTGCTTCATACTGTTCCCCTGAATTTCCTTGTGGGAACGATGTGTTTTTAGTCTAAAATTCTGTTTTCTTGTATAAATATGTTTACAGCCATGAGATTTTGATGTAGTAAACATTTCAAATAAAGTAGCCTCAAATTCTCCAGAAAGCAGAGAAATAACCAGTATCCTGTTACATAATTTGATTTCTTTCCCTTCTCACTAGTGCAAATATTGTAAGTGATAGAGCAATTTCAATAATTGCAAAGTCTGTAAGTGATAAGTAATACACTTCTATTTTTACAACTGGTCCCACTTTTTACTCTATATTTTAAAGAAAAGGGTCTATATTGATTTTTATTGTGCTTGTTGAAGGCATAAATTATTTTCAAAGTTGCAATGGAAGTAATGGAAAAGAGTTACATTCGCTGAAGAAAGACCATTACTACTACAATTTGGAGCTTTTGCTGAAAGGAGATTTTGCTACTGAAATTAGACAGGACAAATTCTCAGAGATTAATGGTGTTGTTTCAAAACATAAATGACTAGTTCAGAAAGAGCCAAGAAACTCTGATAAGTTTCAATTTTTCTCAGTGGTGGAGACTAAAATACACATCTTAGATGGCTGGCTTTTGTTACGCTGTGGTAGTGTAAAACTGTGTCGATAAGATACAGCGCAGAAAACTTAAATTCTTTCATCTAAAATGTACTGGGAATTGATGTTATTTGGCATTCTCTGAAAACAGTGGTAATCTTTCAATAGGAACGGGGTTAGTTGTATATGCAATAATTTTGAAAATCCCCACAGTTGTTTTTATCCTGCTTTAAATGTTTCTCTACTTTGGAAGGAATGTGACATATCAAAATACAGTATTTTTATCTTGCTTCAAATGTATGCAAACAAGTGTTTTATGCATTGGTGCTATAGTAATATAATTTCTCCTCTCTTTTTCTCCTGTTCTACATGCAAAATAGTTGTATGAGAATTAACACTTGTTAACTTGGCCTTTAAGGAACAATTTATAACAAATCTGCTGTTCCATGACATGCATCTAATTCAGCAAAAAGCCTTTCATAAGTGACTTGAGAATTCAGTCACAAGGAAGAATATACTTACAGTCAGGTTAGTATCTGTAAATAGTAAAACCTGCTGCCCAGGTCACACTTGCACATGCTTACACTGTGATATTTTTTCCAAAGTATACATAAACCATTCTAACTATCCATTGTCATTTGCTTTTCTCTCTTCCTGTTCTTTTACTTCTCCAAAGCTAATCCCTTTTCCTAAGTTTTCTAAATTCTCTTTCCGTTCATGTTTTCATTTAGATTTCCTTCAGTGTTAGGCAACATTGTTAACCTTATTTTTATTGCCAGTATGGCACTGGTTTCTTCACCATACTCCTGGCCACTTTCCAAGACAAATTGATCAGCAGCCTGATGCCCCAGGAGTCCGTGTGCCTGCCATTGCCATTGCCATTGCCATTGCCATTGCCATTGCCATTGCCATTGCCATTGCCATTGCCATTGCCAAGCTGCAGCAAAGTCCTAGCTGAGTTCATATCCTCAGCTGCAGTTTCTAACAGCACTTGTCTTTTTGGAGTTTCATAAATACACTGGCTTAGTTAATATATGAGATTCTGAAGTGGAAGATTCAGTTTGATGGAACCTATGAATACCTGTATCATCTTCTGAGGGTTATCTTCTTCCAGGGAAATTAGGTCTAGTTATCTGTTGCCATTAGCTTGATCTTTCATCTCTGCTGATTTCTTAGAAATGTGGTCTGGTTCAGTCTTGACCAACTTATTCTTTTGTTAGTCTCAGTAGCCTTTAATTGTTGTCTCTGTTCTTGTCCTGTAGAGAAACTTCTCACAAAACTCCTCAAAACAACACATTGGATGTCACTCTGGAGAATTCACCCATTTTTTTCTGACCCATTTTGCCAGCAGCAGCTCCTTCTCCATGCAGTAGCAAACACAAGAGTACAAAACACACCGAAAGAAATGTTCGATAGAGAGTGGACCTAAAAAATCAAACCATGCTTTTATGTTCTATGACAATTCTTGTTGCTGTGCTCAGTTTGTCATATATTATAATTTCATGTGAACTAAAACGTCCCTGGGGCTTCCATGAATGTTTTATTCAGAATATACCAGATACAGAACAAAGATTTTTTTTCTCCTCTGCTAGAACTGAATCAGTAGCTTCAGTACTACACAAAAGAAGATCTTTAGTCACTTTTGTTTGTTGTCTTAAGATCTGAAATCTTCCATTTGCAATCCATACCTGGAAATAAAAACTGCTTAAATAAACTGTGTGGGGCTTCTAATATTTGCCTTTGTGTCTCCTCACTGCATTATCATCTGTAGTAGCATAGTGACAAGACAAAATCTTTCATGATACAGCCAACCAAACCAGTATTTCTAAGGAAAGCTCTTTTTTGTATTTTTCATTAATTGTTTGCAGCTCAATTTTAGTGAGTGCCAGGTCCTGCTGTTGGGTCACAACAATCCTGTATAATGCTTCAGGCTTGGGGTGGAGTGGCTGGAAAGCAGCCCAGCAGAAAAAGACCCAGGGTTGTTTGTCAACAGCATCCGAACATGAGCCAGAGTGTACCCAGGTGGCCAAGAAGGCCAGTGGCATCCTGGCCTGTATCCAAATCAGGACCAGGGCAGTGATTGTCCCTCTGTACTGGGCACTGGTGAGGCCACACCTTAATTCCAGTGTTCCATTTTGAGCCCCTCATTAAAAGAAGGGCATTGAGGTGCTGGAGTGAGTCCAGAAAAGGGCAACAGAGATGGTGAAGGGTCTGCAGAGGAGACCAAATGTGATGACCTGACCACAGCCCCCATTCCCCATCCCCCTGCACTGCTGAAGGCAGGGAAGGACACAGAAAACTGAGGGTGAAGTTGAGCCCAGGAAGAAGAAATGGGTGGGAGGGAAGGTGTTGCCAAGCTTTGAGTATACATCTTATTATCCCACTCTGAATTGATTGGCAATAAATTAAATTAATTTCCCCACATTGACTCTTTTTGCTCATGACAGTAATTGATGAGTATCCTTACCTTGACCCACAAGCCTTTTGACATGTTTTTTGACATATTTTTTCTCCCCTGTCCAGCTAAGGAGTGACAGAGCAACTTTTGTGGGTACCTGCTGTCAATCTACCACCCTACAACTACCTGAAAAGAGGTTGTAGTGAGATGGGTGTTGGTCTCTTTTTTGACATAAAAAGTGATAGAACAATTATAGTTTTGCCAGGGGAGGTTTAGATTGAATAGTAGGATAAATTTCTTTGCTAAAAGGATTACCATCCTTTGTAACAGGCTGCCCAGGGAAGTGGTTGAGTCACCATCCCTGGAGATAATTAAAAGAGATGTAGATGTGGCCCTTAGAGAGAGGTTTTAGGGTGGACTTGGCAGTGCTGGGTTACCAGTTGGACTCGATGACCTTAGAGTTCTTTTTCAGCCTAAATAGGTCTATGATTCTAGGACAGGAATTGCCAGAGGGACGCAAGTTTCTGCAGAGTATCTGAGTCTTCACCCAGTAGTGTAAGGCTGGTAAAGCAGTTGAGATGTATGGGAGAAGCTTAAGAGCTGGTAATGTGCTGCAGAAAATGTTATTAGAGAAAGACACCAAATGTAAATAAATGCTTTGTTTTTCATTATCAATGCAGACATCTATGAAATAAGATCAGATCTGACCTTTTCAGTAACTTAGATGTAATTTTTAGACAAATGGTCAAGCTCACTTTAATATCACTTCTTAAAAAAAAATGGTTTTAAACTTCACTTTCAGACAATTTAGAATATGCTTGCTTCAATTCCAGAGCATTTTCCAGCTTTCTCTTTTTTTTTTCTTACAAGAAACTAAGGTGTCATAACCAACATAATGCAAAAGTTGTAATTATTACAAACAGTGATTGATATAATTATATGTACTTTCTTAGCAGGATGAGAAATTTTGAATTTCAAGACAGGCAGTGTTCTTTGTTTTGCCTCCCAGATGAAAGTAAAGCTTGACTTGTGTTTCCTCTGTAAGTGATATTTTTTCACCTTTCTTAGTAGCTAGAAAAAAAGAAAATTTAATCTCAGATAAGATACTACTTTTCTAGAAATCAGGTGCTTCAATGACTGTACTGATTTCTCCTTAGGAAGGCAGCAAACTTTTTTTTTTTTTTGCAAATGTGTGAGATGTTATGTTTCAGTTCTACCCATCTCTATGGTGATACAAGCAGATTTCTATTATGCTTCTCCCCCTGCTACCCACCACTTTACCTTTAAAGGAATATAGGGAGTGTACATATTCTTCAGGAATAATGAAAAGGCTGAGATCCTTCACTTCTGGCTATAAGAAGATTCAAGAACTCTTGAAATTAATATTCTACCACATTCTAATTTCTTGATCACACTTGTTTTTAGGACAAATATACTTGAATATCTTGTACAATAAAGTTCACTACATATATATAATATGATAGAAATATGTAATTACTCTAAAATGGAAAAAAAACCCAGTATTTTAACTTTACAGATAGGGTAGTCACTAAAATCATATTTAAGTATTAGACATACATAACTGAGAATCATAAATGACCAAAGAGAACTGTAGACCTTCTTTGTCTTATCAACAGAATAATTCATACCTGTGAATTGCTACGTACGGGGATAAAATATGCATAAGTTTCACAGAAAACACCTAGAAGCAGACGACTTGAGTGCTTACATAAAATATTGTATCAGATTCATAGGATGTGGTTGTATGTGTGCCTCTCTCAGCCTTCAGTCAATGTAAGCCAAATCAATTAGCTTTTGCTCAAATAATATAGATCCACCTCTAGATTTTGGATAAGAGGCTTTTTCCCCCGTTGTGGGATAGGACCCCATGAGCAGGTAGCTGTCAGGATTAGCTGATGTGTACTGAGACACCCAACAAGGCAGGATTTTTGGTAATAACCCAGCATACTGTGGGTTTGCTGGGGATGGTCATTGTTCCCCATATGTACTACATGTGTATCCTATTTATTTTGCTGAGCAAGAAAACATCTAAAAGCAGAAACTCATTCAGCTGTTGTGCCCAATTAAAAAGTATATTCTAATCACATACTCTGATAGTCACGCAATTCTCATTTGACTAACACCCCCATTTGTTCAACGGCATGTCTTTGCCAGGGCTGCAGATTCTTATCTCACTTTCCAACTTCAGTTTGATATTCTTGATCTTTGGGCTTTTCTATTGTGGTAATGCACACATGAACAGCTACATGAGCTGTTCTTATGTAGGTCCACACAGTTTGTTTTATCAAATTGAAACAGGGTAAACGTTTGACAAAATTGTTGTATTATTTCCAAATTGCTGCAAGCAGCGATAGTTTGAAAGTGGATAAGCACAAAAGAGTCCAGTGAGTAAGCTTTCTTGCAGGATATGAATTATTATAATGAGAAGTCATGTATTGCAAATGTAAAATATCAGCTTTGGACAGGTCAGGATTATTTAACTTTCAATATTTGAATTAATAATAGCATGATATTCGCCTAAATAAAACATATAGTAGTCATACAGTGTTGTCTTTTTTTCCTAGAAATACCCATTAGATACAGATATGAAAGAAATGGAACAAGTGAGAAATCGAGGCATGTAACTTATTAGCTTTAGTATGGGAAAGACATATTTTTGAGGTCAAAATGAATATATCGATATCTATCTATATATCTATATCTATATCTATATCTATCTGTATAATCTATATATTTATCTATATAGTTTATATCTATCTATCTATCTAATTTTAAACACGTTTTTTGGTGGGGGTTTTTTATCTTCTAAATATGTGATTTGCCTGCATTCTACTATGGTTTTCAACTCTTTATGACTGGTTTATTTCAATTTTAGATGTCAATAAGGACTATCTTGTCAACATAGGTAGAGATTCTCTTCTTGTAATGTTGTCCACACTGTGGGTAATTAGAAAAATCATTGCAGATGTGATTTTATTGCTGATACATAATGTAAAACTTCTTCTTCCTCCCATGCAGCTTTCAAGTACATGTACTGTCATTGTTTTTGACATACATATAAAATCTGAATTAGATGTTTTTTGAAAATAATAAGAAAACTATCTTATGGTTTATTCTGTTTCTCTCAAGATTTCTGAACTGTCATAGAAACTGTTGGTCTTCAATGAAACCTCAATAAATTAAAAAAAAAGCCAAAAACCAAAAAAACTTGTTCAATCAATATCCCTTTCTCCAATAAGATTCTTCAGTTACTAAAGCCAGGTGTCCAGCTAGAATATTACTGCAAGGATACTGCTGAAACGAACAATTGGTAAAAGGCCTAAACTAAGAATTCCTGCTAGACAACTGGATAATTTCTCAGTGAAATGTTCTCAGTGAATCTTAGTTGTTTCGGTCACTTGTCCTTTATGACCATCATAGGGTACAGCTAGTAACAACATGTACTTCATATGTTTTATTCCTTAGTCTCAAATGAAGATTGCCGTTATTACAGTAAATAATATTTATCCCTCTTTCTATCACCACATCTGGTGAAACAGAGAGTTAATTAGTTTCAATAAAATTTGAAAATCAGGCTGATTACCTAGTTTATAAATAAAAAGAGATAATACTAACTACTTTTCAAAACTTAGCTCTGGATCTCTAAATTTCAGTAACTAGAGGGACCAAGTTTACGAGAATGTATGCACCTTCCATGTATGAGTATAGATTTCACATATATACACCCTCAAATCATCCAGTCAGTGAATGCTGCAGGCAGATAACTAATGCATATTATTATCAGAGGTGTGGATAATTTCCTAGTACTATCTTCTTGAGCAAGAGACTAAATACCTTTGGTAATCACGCATGACAAATGTAAAAAAGCCCCCAAAATGCAAATATACAGATAGAAGTTTTATAGAGGTTAAGTTGATCAATGAGGACATATTAGAATAGACATCAAAGTTGGGCAGAACAGAATAATGCATTAGAAGATATATTTTCCCTACAGAGAATAATTTTGGCTGTAGAATGGTTCACCAAGCAGGCTTAGTGAAGCAATCACAAGGCATTATTAAGGAACATTTAGATTATATTAAGTAGGTAAATATTCTGTTCAAAGAATGGATAAATATATGTAGAGTACATGACCTTTATTAGAAACCTTAAAAACTCTTCCTAAGAGGCATTTCTAGAACTGGATGAACCCAATTAGGAAAACCAGGGGTAATTCATACCAGAAAAATTCTGCTTTTCTCTTCCACTCCTGCAGTAGTGTAAAGTGTGACAATCTCTCTTTTTCTTTCACGCTTGTTATTGATATGCCTCAGGGACTCTGGACATTTCAGTGTTTTCCAGCCTAAAAGAAATCTGGAAGTGTCACGTTTGTGAGGTCCCATCATATTTTATATGTCAAATTTAACTGTCTTTGTACTGACAATATTTGATATAAACGGTTATTGCTCTCTCTACACCATAAAGATTGGATTAAATGCCCTTGAGTGTTTTATGACATTTCATTCTGTAACTAAGTTTATCATAATTAAAAAACCTGCATAATTAATCCATGTGCAGGGAAATCTTTAATTTGTAATACTTGTCTGGGGCAAAAGTTTGCATGTTTATAAGACACTTCATGTAGCAATTGAAAATATCACTTTTCTTTTTGGTTCTTTTTTTTTTTTTCTGGATTACCTTGGGGTTTTTTTCCTTCATAAAAATAGATGTGCTTAAAGGGATATTGAAGAAATCCATGAAGTGTTTCTTCTCATGTTCAGGAAAAAAAACAACACCTCCCACCCAAAACACATCAAAGAAAATCATATACTAGCCAACTCCCTTGAAACTTTTTTTGTATGTTTGAAATTTCCATTATGTGTATAAAAAGGATTTTCTTCTTAGTATGCTGCAGAGCTTTGAAGTAACAGCATTTTCAAGGGCAAGCAAGTATTTTTCTAACACTGATAATTAGACAATATTTGAATAAATATAAGTTTTCTATAGTAGTGTGCATGCGTGTACATGAATAAAGACTTTATATATATATAATGTACGTATACATATACATATACATATACATACACATATACATATAAAGAGGAAACATAGCTCCCATTTTTGATATGGGAAGAATGGAAGACCCAGGGATTGATCTGTGCCTGGCAAGATGATGGAGCAGATGCTCCTGGAAATGATGCCAAGGCCTGTGGAAAACAAGGAGGTAACTGGTGACTGCCAACACAGCTTCACTAAAGGAAAATCATGCCTGAAAAATATGGTGGCTTTCTACGGTGGGGTTGCAGCCTTGGTGGATAAGAGAAGAATGACTAACATCATCTACTGGTACTTGTGAAAAGCATTTGACGCTGTTCTGAACAACATCAATCTCTAAAATGAAGAAACATGGATTTGATGCATGTATGGGTAAGAATTGGCTGGAAGTTTTACTCAAAGAGTTGCTATCAATGGCTCAATGTCCAGCCAGAGACCAGTGATGAGTGGTGCTCCTCAGGGGTCCACACTGGGACCAGTATTATTTCACATCTTTTCTGGGGACATGGACAGTGGAATTGAGGGCACCCTCAGCAAGTTTTCTGATGACACGAAGCTGTGTGGTGCAGTCATCACATTGAAGGGAAGGGATGCCATCCAGAGAGACCTGGGCAGGTTTGAAAGTTGGCCCACACAAAACTCATGAAGTTCCACAAGCACAAGTGCAAGGTCCTGCGCATGGATTGGGCTGATTCCATCCACTAATAGAGTCTGGTCAGAGAATGGATTGAGAGAAGCTCTGAGGAGAAGGACTTGGGGGTGTTGGTGAATGAGAAGTTCAACATGACCTGAAAATGTGCCCTTGCAGCTCAAAAGGCTGCCCATTTCCTGGGCTAGAATGGGCATCAGAAGGACCATTCACAGCCTGAGGCTGTGGGAGGTAATTCTTCCGCTCTGTTCTCGTTAGGCCCCTCTTCAAGTACTTGCTCAGCTCTGAGGTCTCCAGCATGAGAAATACATGGAGCTGCTCATGCAGGTGCAGAGGAGGGCCACAAACCTGATTAGAATCTAGAGTCCCTCTCCTATGAAGACAGACTGAGAGAGTTAGGGTTGTTCAGCCTGGAGAAGAGAAGGCTCTGGGGAGACCTTATGGAAGCCTTACAGTATCTAAAGGAGTCCTACAGGAAAGACGAGGAAGGACATTTATCAAGGAATATAGAGATAGAATAAAGAGTAAGAGATTTAAACTGGAAGATAGTATATTTAGAGTAGATATTGGGAAGAATTTTTTTGCTGTTAAGGTGGTAAGACACTGGAACATCCCAGAGAATTTGCAGATGCCCCATCCCTGGAAGGTATGAAAGCCAAGAAAAATAAAAATAAAGATTTTTATATTCTAGAGTATTGCCCTTATCTCATGCCTATTGCAACATCTCCGTCCCAATTATGCATATGCTAAGATGAAATGGAAATTTGAAACAGTTGTCACAATTGTTCTGTCAGCAATACCAGTTGACACTGAAGAGGTGCTTGCATCCATCATTTGAAGCATGTGTGACTTTGAATTTAAAATATACAACNTATATATTTTTTGTATATATATATTTGTATATATATATATATACATGTACATAAAATGCCATTCATCTGGACATCACAAAAGAGAACTTAACTTGCTAGCTAATCACAGATGTACAAAAGCATAAATATGGCAAAGAAAAGAAAAAAAAAAAACAGAAAGAAAATGGGAGAAAATTTCTATTACCCTCATACTATTAATAATTTCTGTATTACAATTAATGCAGCTTTTATTTCATTTTATGGTCATGAATGCAGTTTTATTTTGTATGATAAGTTTTCTTGAAAAAACATGAAGAGCTGTTTAACTGAGATGTCTAAGGAAACAAGGTTCATAAACCACAGTATTATCACAAACATCTTAGCCTGTGTCATTTCACTCTGTGATTTACTTCACCTATTTGCAAAATGTTTGACTGCACCATGTTAAAGAAATCCCAATAAAAACTATGTTCATGGAGGTTTTCTGAGAAATGACAATTGGGTTAAGATGAGTTGCTGAGGTATGGGTGGAGTACATTTGTACTGTGCTTTGTTTAAAAGCTTCTAAGTGCAGTGGCCAACCTGTCTGCATACAGTCCTAGAAAAGATGCTGCATCTGCTGCTACTGCTTAGCAAAGACAGCAAAATGACATGATCGAGAGGACACCAGACTGATGTATTGACAGAGCCGCTGATTCCAGAAAATATGACATAAATTCACTAAATGGAACTTGATTTTACTTAAGGCTTGTCAAAGACACAAGGAAAATACACTAGTGTGACACTATTTCATTTGGTAGTTGTGAAATTACTAGTCAGGTTCTTGAAGATGTGTAAAAGAGTAAAAATTAAGGGGGATTTTCTACTTAAATGTCTCTCTAGCAGCTGCCAAATGGAGCTCTTGGAAGTCTAAGGCATTTGAGGTTTTTTAGTTAATTTGTGATAATCAAACAGTGAATTCATTACAGTTTCTGACATTGAGTTGCATAACAACTGAATCCAGCCAAAAGAAATTCTGACAAAAACCTAATTATATAAAATAATTGAACCAGCAGGTGTCCTATATTCTTACTGACTGTATGTAAAAGAAACATAGTGTATTTTGTAAAAATAATTTACTAACCATACAACTTTCTTACAAGACTGAAGGCTGTAATAATAATAAAATAAACTAGAAAGGAGACATTTGCATTTATAGCAACAAAGTTTTAATTTCATAATCATCTTAAATCAAGACTTATAAAAATGTAATGAAGTCCAATTTACTGCTAATAGTTGTTTCATTTCTCTGAATATAAACTTTTTCTTGCATTTCAATAATCTACACTGATAGTAAATAATTTAAGCAGCGTGGTACAAAACATAGTGTTATATATATTTTAAATGAAGCTGTTTAATGAAAAAAAAATATAATGGTTTGAGGAGCAAAGTAGTTTGTGAAGAAGTAAACAGTAAATGTAGCCTTGGAGGAAAAATAAACAAGCTTTCTAATGTTTGCAAATAACACACTTTCATATAAGCATTGTCTTCTCCTACGTTCTCCCTTTGCTATGAGAAAGCTTTGTGGCTTTGACCAGCACTGTCCCTCTGTCCAGGCCCTGAGGACACTCTAGGACCTACTGTCCTGGCATCCCTGTTTCTTCTGCCCCCAGCCCACAGTCCAAGACCCTATTTCAGACCCTGGGGCATTAGCAGTGCTGCATCAGGCATCTTCAGTTTCCAGCATTCTGCCCCATCCTTGGCCCATAACCCAGGGACTTGAACAATCTCTGGGGCAGGGGCTGTCCTGGTGCTCCCTGGCTGCCTGTCATCTGGATGGGGTGATGGTATGGGCCCTGGCTGGCCACAGGGAGCTTCCAGTGCTCCTGTTCTAAAGCCCATGAGGAGAAACTGGACCTTGTGGCACCCTGACTACATGCTTAGCTGGCTAAAAAACTTGAATTAGTAATGACAGATACTTCTGTGGACTTTCTGTCTTGCACTGGTACTAGGAATCATTACTTCATTAATAAGGAGTATTATTTGCTTTAGCTGCAAAGTCAAGATATTTTTGAAGCATTTATTTTTACCAGATCTTAATTAATAAAATTTGTTTTCGTCTTCTCATAAAGATGAGCATTTGTGGTAACATTTGTTTTTGCGTACTTCTTCCACTATGCTATTTTTCAGTTGACAGGAGGATGAATCGAGACAGGTACCATTGATTTCAGAATGGAAGTGGCAAGTAAATAGTCTCAAAAATCAAGATAAAGCATAACCTTGAAAGGTGACCAAACCACTGAGAAGATCCAAGATATCTGGAAAATTTGATTAATTCCTCATCCCACTGAAAATGTATCTTTAAAGACATTTTTTATAAATCTAACTTGAAACTCCTTCTGCACAGAGCTACATACAGTTTGGTATGCCTAATTAAAAAAAAAAAATCTGCTTTTTGTTTCAAGACAAAAACAGTGCAGAATGGAAACATAAGCACTATGCTTAGAACATAAAAATGACAATAAAATTTATTTGCTTTTTTTTCCTCTTCTCTGGCTTAAGCAAGAGGTTGGATTTTTAGTTCACAAATGGTACTCAAAGGGGTGTTTAAAACCACATGACATCATTCACAATGTTATGTCAGAACCTTTTGATACATTTTTTAATCAGATAGTTTCTTAGAGGTACAAATGTTGGTCCCTGGTACTTCAGCTGACCACGTATCACTGCACTTGGGATCAGGCTAGACAAAAATGTGTGCAAAATTACAGCTTTAAGGAGTGTAAGTGGTTTGGGGCTTGTCACAAAGTAACTGTGGAATCAAGATTTTTTTTGTCATCCAAAAGCAACACTGGTATTCCTATAATCCTTTAACCCCCCTGAAATTGCAGGGGCACATGGATATCCCAGCATTTAAGGCTTTGAAGGCATTCAAGTCATTTTTCAGTCATATGTAGGACTATGTTTTGATCCTGACAAAACTTTCAAATTCTGGGGTTCCTTCATATGTGTGAAAATAAATATACACTCATAATCTGGAATAGAAAATAGATTTATGTATATGTGAATGCATGACAAAATAAATTTCTGTCTGTATCTCAGTGAAATTATTGCCTGAAAATTTAGACATACTTTAGAGAGTGTCATTAAAAATTTACCATGGAGGAAAATGCATGAGTCAGGATCTCTTTAGTTTGTGTGTCCATGATTATGGGTGGCATATCCATAGCATCCATAAGGACTATAGACAGTACAACTAAATCTTCAAGAAGGCAGATTCTATACATTTGGAACCAGTTCGCAGAAGTAAATCTCCCTCTTTTACCCCACTCTGCCCCTACACATCTAAAACTTGTGTTTGCTGAACCGAATTACTTCAGAAGCTAAAGAAAGAGTGGGGATATTCTTCTGGAAGGTGAGAGAAATTGGCTTAAATATATTCCAACAGAGGAGAGAACAGAATCATTTCATCTTAGAAGATTTTTACAAAGCTAAGTTGAACGGGCAAAAGAAGGCCATTACTTAATTTTCTTCATGTGACCACTGTTTGTAGCTGTGGACCAGGTTCTGGTGATCATAAAACTAGGAAAAGTTCTGCCGTAAATTTGATGAACCAGAATTAGACTCTGAACACTTCGAGTTGAAAGAGCAGTTTTCCAAGAACTACTATGAAAAACTCAGGATTAAGAAAAAGTTTTCATTTCACAAATGTGCCAGCATGTACTTCTACTTATTTTCTGCAACATAAGTTTTGGATCTTTTCAGTCCCTCTACAGTTCTGCTTGACAGTTTAACTTTACAAATAGAACTTCCTTTAAAATGAAGCAGCCTCACTGAGACTACACACATGTTACAGCTGTGAAAGTTAACACTTACTAGCAAGATATAGCCTCTCATTTCCTAAAGACAGTACACCTTCTGTGCTTCTCTCAGGACATTAAGTATGCTTTGTTAAACACTTGGTTGTTAGTATTCATCTAGTTTAGAAAGTGCTACTTAGAATTCTCTCTGCTACTTTACAGAACCCTCCCTGATCATGTTCAGAGTAGTGAATAAATTTTAAAATTCATACTCTTAAAAAAAAAGAAAAGTTATCACAAAGAGAAAGTTATTTGTTCCTGATAGAAAAAAAAAAACAAGGTTCAGCACAAATATTTGTCATTTGCCTGTCTATCTTTCAGGCAGAGACAACAATGCCTTCATCAATTAAATGGATGTGTTTTTATCAGTCTGAAAGTCTTTAGTATGTCGGGGAACACAGTGCAATTTATCTTGGCCACTCCTTCTCAAAACCCTTTGCTACCATCCACCTGGCAGGTTTGCACCAGAATATAAACTGAGTCTGGATGGGGAAGGAAAACCAGGGTATGTTTCCACTGAAGTGAAATCCTTGAGCGGTAACAGCACCCTTGTAAACACACAAGTTTTAGCAATTAAACTCTGTTTTTTAGTGGAATGTGCGGTGGCCCTTTAGAAGCGCTGCTAATGGAGCCAAAAATACTTGTCTTTCTCTAGCAAACATCACAACTTTTTCCTTGAATGTCCTTTCAGACCCGAATTATTTTGTTTTGCTTCAAATCTGTTTTTTTTTTTTCACACCTAATGGCAGCCAAGTTGAAGACTGATTAGATTTAAAATGGGCATAAAGCTATTAGATCCATATGTTAGATGATATTCAGCTGAAATAGGTAATTGTTTACATGACTTTGAATGCCAATAGCACAATAAAGAAAATCCCTAAGGCTAGCTTCTTCACACACTGCATTTGTTATCTACTGGAATTAGCTTATAACCCAAATCTCAACTCTCATAGAGCAAACTCTGAACAGCACAATTTTTTTTTTTTTTTTTAAGGACTTAAACTAGTTACAGAGTTCTAGTTCAATTCTGGCTGTACAAAGTGTCCTCATGAAAGACTCATCAGTAAAAACCCTAAGAAGCCAGTCTGCTCTAATTTTTAAAGACTTAAGAGTTGGTTTAACAATAAAAATTCTGATTAGAAACTGAAAATCTATAGATATTTAAGTTCATGAAAATTGAAGTAATAACATCACTGAAATTTTTAATATTATTTTTTGTGATTAATGATGATGTTTACAGTTAATATGATCCCTATTCTACTAATAAAATCTGCCTCAGGACAGAATTTAACTAACAAGTTCATGTCTTGACCTGGAAACTTTTCTTTATTTAGAACAAGTAAGCAAGCAAGGCACTCTTAAGTATAGGAAGGTGGACCAGAAATTTTATGATTATTTCCTTTTTCATTAAATGTCTACCATTACCAGTTCTAAGGGAAAATAAAAAAGTTCCAGTCTAAGAGAAAAATTAAAGGAACTGTTATGAAAGCATATAAAAACACATGCTGCTAAAAATATCAAGGAGATAAAAAGCAAATGATTTCCAGAAAGAGAAAGAAGCTTTGGATGATACAAATTTTATTTACTATACTGAAGTTATCTGTTTCTAACCTCCAGGAAGTTATGCAATCTTAAATTAGAGATAAGTTTTGTGCAAAATAGAAATCAACCATGTCTATTTTCCCAATATTTTAGGCAGAGAACCAAAAATAAATGGCCTCATATTCCAAATGTAATGTTAGTGTTCCAGTAAGAATGCCATAGCTGGGATTGTTTATTTCATGAACACGAGTAGAGATAGTGTTTGTTATCTATTTTTAAATCTGGATTCAATTAAAAATACAGTAGGCCACCACAAGGAAATAAGGATTGATTTTTAACAGTTGACTCATGGAAGCAATGCAGGACAACTGTTAAATAGGAAAAAAATGCTTTCATAGTATTGTAATTAGAGGCTTAATTCCCTGTGTGAAGTGTGCAAGAAATTCCTCTGAGTTTCTGCTGATACCTGGAGCATGCTTATTAGCAAATACTGACAGAGCCTTTGATTCAGGTTCTATTTCTTTGTAATTTCTTCTCATTTTGTTCCCGTGAGCTGTATTGTATATACTGTGATTTTTTTTTATTTATTTTTTGTATGATAGAAATTGCTGCCTCATCTATGCAGAATTCCTGAAGCACAACCTGTATGAACAGAGGACCACTGGTTGGACAAGATAACTTGGTGTTGCTCAAATAAGAATATGTTGTAAGGGTAATTTTCTTAAACTTAGGGGTTAGACATAAGAAGAAGTGTGTTCAGATTCAGGGCCAAAGTTAAACATCGTAGAGGCATCTGAATAGAAAGAAAAAGATACAATAAAAATAATAGCTTTTTCCATTTTACAGGTAATGGAAACTGGAACATATAGTTAAGATATTACTTGAATATGCAGTTTTATGATGTCTTCTGCTTTCCAAAAATATGAGTGTAGAAAACTACTTTCAAATATTTATCAATATTGTAATTTTTTATTTTTCCAAAGCCATAGTTTTGCATAAAAATAGAGGTATGAAAGCCTTCAAGCAAATCTTAAACAAAAAAGAAAAGGTGCTCCATCAAACCAGAAATGTTTCATGTATTTGCAATTTTATGTGGTGGATCAACTACACGTGTAAGTTTGACTTAATTTTTTTATCAGATGAAGATTGACAATAGCATTTTCTAGCAAGACATGCAGCTGAGAAGTTCAGAAGAAGATAAGGATTTCTCTGTTAGCATTGAAGAAACACCAAATGTTTGCAGATTTGGTAGTAGTAAATATCCATAAATTTTGTATGTATTAAGAAATTCTCCTAAAATACAGAAAATCATACTTTTCTGTGAAATAATCAATACTTTTTAAGATCAAATCAAAAGAAATGGAAAATATAAATATCCTGGAGAGAGTTAGAAATAAAACAATAGAAATTCAGTTGGAGAAGTTTGGGGGTTTTTTTCCCCTGTTTTAGGATGGAGTTAATTATACTCGCATCACGTATATGTATTAAACTCCTTGAATGACCGCCCTGAAATCCCTGAAACAAAATTTTTGCAATAGGCTTTAAAATTCAGTTTGAGAAGGAAGGGAATAATATGAGAATCTGTCTATATTAATAATTTATGGTTAATAAGAATTTTTATTATTTAGTGGGAGGATAAAACTGTCTTCAAATGTTTCAAGAGGTCTCATATACATATAAGGCATCAGTTCTGTTATTACACAAAAATACAGCAAGATCTGACTTCTTTGTCCCAGCATCAGAGCAAGGCCAGAGAGAAAACAAGATTTGGTTACACGTAAGAAAATTTCTCACTTCACTGGCATGAAACTATAACATAACACATACCAAATTCCATCACAAGGAGACCCAAAAAAATTATAGAGATATTTCAAAGATAAAATCTGCCCTTGCTTCAACTGCTAAGAGTTATTAGTTGTATAACTAATACCTTTGGAGTTTAAGTTCTTTTCAAAAGTGGAAAATATTTTGCGGATTTTTTTCTTTTTGGCAAACCAATGAGCTGTGAAATAATAAACCTTAAACAACACCATGAATATAATGTGCCAAGACAATACATACAATCTAATTGACATAAATGTCTTACCTAGTGTCTCTGAATCATAGTTTCAGCATGATCATGACAGCTTTTACAATTACCAAAAACATTTTCTATGAATCTTGTATTGAAAATAGTTTATTTCATTAAAGAGACAAACACACATGAATTCTTCCCTCCCCTCTATTAAAGCAAACAAAGAACATATTTCAATTAACTATTGTAGATAACAACAAAAAAGAAGGATATAAAGTAGTATACCATCTGTGCTGTTAAACCTATACACAATGCAGTGTGCCAAAGATGGAATTTTTATTTCAAGTAAAACTTTTAATTGCTTTGCTTTTATGGGATTGCTTACCTTAAACTTTTCTGTCTATACAAAACATGTGCAATTGCCATTGATGTAAATGGAAAAAACATGCATGTTGAGAGTTGATATAACAACATATATTTTGTCTTCTTGCTTTATTGAATATGTAAGACTTACCTTTAGTTCCCCTTACATCTTTTCTGTAGTTATCACCCTTGAACTTCACTTACATGAAAAATTCAATTGCAAAATTCACTTACATGTAGAGAAGATGCCATTTTCCTCATCATAAAAGCAGTCTTATCTAATGTATTCTAACTTTTATCCTCAGCACATATTTATCTTCATACCATATTTCCAATAGACATATAACAAGCTATTTTTTGTAATAAGCCAAATATTGCCACAGCATTTTTCAGTACAAGGTAATGGGATTTCTCTAGTACTCTGTCAGCTCTGTCCTCTCTGCACACACTGACCAGTAAAATGAAGGTACTTTTTTTTTGGAAGATGACAAAAATAATGATGCCTTCAGACAGTATCTGGCTCCCATTATGTTAAACAACAGAGAAACAATGCAAAGAGTGGTGCTGATACTAAAAAAAAAAACAAAAAAAAAAAACCAAAAAAAAACCACCCATGAAAAGAGAATAATATGAAATTTAGCCCCTCTGATAATTACACAGCCATGAATTTTAAAGGATTTATGTCCTAATATCACTTAAAATTGAGTTCCTTTCACCTCCATCTAGTCACCAAAAGGTGGCATTTACTTTAAGCTTATTGTTAAGACACTTTCACTAGTTAACAGAAAAAAAATGAGCACCTCTAAAGGATCACTCATGCACCTGAATATGGATTGCTTATCAGAAGTGCTTGATAGAAAGCCTGAGTTAGAAACTTTGTCAGCAGCAAGTTACTCTCCAGATTTGTAAAGAAAACTTTTTCCACAGAACTTCAGAGTGGGATATATTTTGCCCACCTTCAAATACCTAATAGTTAGACACTCAGTTTAACCTTTCAGTTCAAGTGCCCTGGTCAGTGTCAGGTATGAATTGCCTTGGAAGATGCAGCACCTCTTGGTCTCTTAGGATAGGATGATTTACTCTGGAAAATGTTCTTTTCAGCCAACTACAGACAGATTTGAAACAGCTTTTTTACATTAGGCATCTATCTGCTCATCTTTTTTATTTTTTTGAGGGTGCCATACTAGATTCTTCAACTGAAATTAAAAATAAAAAAGAAAAAATGTATCAATTAATAAAGGAGCTAATTCTTAGAATCTTAAACTCTTCTGCTTCCAATTTTTCCAAAACAGAGTTTTTACTTATGTGACATTTAGCATTTTTTGCCAGCTACTCTTAGATAAGCCTCTAATTTAACCTTAAATTTATTTAATTTCTTCCTGAAAAAACACTTTAATTACCTGACCTCTACCAGGTGTTATAAAAATAAGTATTCAATTATAATTTAAATCTTGTAGTGAGCACTGGTAGAGAAACAGAAGATATTAACTCCTGTTTGGATGGGAAACCATCTTTGCACATGTCTGGAGCATACCTGTTTGCACTTATTTTCTGTGTGTGTTTACCTTTCTGTGTCACTACAATTTTGGTGCCATTCAAAGCTCTCCTGAAAATATAGTTTAGTCTTGCCCTATAGTAAGTGGTTCTGCTGATTTTGCTTCACATGGAAAAATTCTGGAATCCAGACTAAGTCTTTTATAAAAAAAAATATTTTAAAAATAAATGATAAATAATCCAATATCTCAAAATTATGTAACTGCAGTGACCAAAAGTTATTTCAACAATATTTATCTGCATATTTCAGTGAGCAATCCAGATATAGTTGAAATCATAATTTTTCTTCCTCCTCATTTCCTTCATTTGCTAGATCAGTGAGTACAGCTGTCGGACCCCTGCAGCTAAATAGGTGAGAGCCCATCACTGTACGCTTAATTTGCCTTGGGCTTCAGAAAAAAATAGCATCTGCTGCCTGTACCAACAATGCAGAACCTGCCAGTATATGCTTTCTTTGTTTTTTAAGTTTAATATTTTACTAGAGAATGAACATTTGATTCTATGGCTGTAGTGGGCTAGACGGGACTGCGCTACACTGTACTACATTTGGCACTAGTTTAAGCTCATAGCACTGATGTACAAAATACTGCTTACAAGTGTGGAAGCTTTCCCATATACTTGCATGGATTCCCAAACTCACTAAAGCACACTTGTTAAAGAAGAAATCATGCCTTTAAATCTAAGCCTAAGTACTTACAGGAATTCTCATTTCTTTTCATGCTTCAGCAACAAGACTTTAAAGTTACGTTAGAAAAGAGGCAAACAGCATGGTTATTAAGCTGGGCGAAGGACACTTCCTTTCTGGAGCTGTGTAACTTTGTGGAAAGGACTAATGCCAGAAGGCTTCTATCTGTTTAAATGCATAACAGCAATGTTTCTACTGGATACACGTCTTCTTAACAGCACAAAGCACTAGGAATTCAACGTGAATGAGGAAGACTGGACCAAGTTTATTGCTTTTTCTGGGACTAGATGATGTCTATTTTGGGTGCTGTCACGTGACAAGGAATAGTTTAAAAAATGATTGCTAAAGAACAGTGTCTGACTCCTGAGTAAATGGGGAAATGTTGGGGGTCTCTGAGGACCATCCTTGTCTAGGACTCCAGGCACATTAGGCTTCAGAGTAAGTGAATGAAGAACGAACGTATCTAATGATTACACACCACTTCTTTTCTTATAGTTAAGTTCTTATTCAGATGTAGCTTCTAAGGAATAATTGCCAAATGGAACAGACTTTGTGTTGCTGAATGGACTTTGTATTACAGAGTGCCATGTATCGGAGGTATTGCGCTAAACTGTGTTCTAGAGGAAACCAGGGAAATAGGGCTGTACAAGAGTAAGGACAGAAGTTTGAAAAACAGCTTTGCAAAGTATTTCAGTGAGTGGAAAGCATGGAGAAAATGGATCAGAGTTTGATTCAAAATGTACTTAAATGGGAAAAAAAATAGTGTTGCTAAAGGCCTATAAAAATCTCATTGTGCATGGCACTAAATTTGACGTTAGCTGACACACCAGCACTCTGAGTTAACTACTAGTGGCAGATTTCAAATTCATTGTTGAGAGACATGTTGACTTTTTTGTCATAAAATCTGAACGGCTGTATTTTAATAAGGAATTTTAAAAAAATATAAAAACAGCAAAGAAAGTTATTAAAGGTATATCAGTGAACGCAAGTTACAGAACAACAATTTCTTTTCATATTCAGAGGTACAGTGAAGCAGTTTTTATAAAAGTTTCAATTGGTCCTTGTACTAATATTTCTTTGTATACTGATATTTACTAATGTATACAGCCCTTAGTCATTGGGACTCAGTGCTCTTTCACAATCTCTGTGTTCATTTTGATAATACTGGGAAGGAAAATACAATTGTTAAATAATCAAATATCTCCCAACATTTTTTGACCTCACACTTTTATTTCATTTGATATCAGTAGCATTGTGTTGCATAGGATCATTTTTTTTAATAATGTAAGGAAAAATTAACCAACAAATAATTTCAGTACCATTGCTTCACTCTCTTCTGTCTTTGCAAGGACATTATTCCTGACCCAGAAAGATCTTGTCTCTCAGCAGCCGATATTTCTACTGTATACTTGCAATATTTTGTTACTTTCTGTGTAATGCAGTTTTAGCCTTAGAAAAGACTAATCCCAAGAATTACTCAGTAGAAATCCTCTGCTTTTTGTTAATTCATATCAGGAATGATCTTGCCATTAGTACTTCTTTTGGAATGGGGTTCTAATGGGGTTCTTACACTTTAAGGAGTAAGCTCATAACAAAATCCAATTATAAAGTGTGGGAAACTGTTTGATTAATGAGAGTTGAATATTTGCGAGGTATTCAGTTGCTATTTATTAATTTCCATCATTCTGGAGAACGGTGTTCTAAACTTCCTGGGAATTTTGTCTATTTAAAGGAGGGAATCAAGCAATGGTTCAAAGTTAAGCATTTATGTTCCTTCTTCTTTTTTAACAAAATACCATACATACAGCAGCCAGCTCTAAGTATTTATGTCCTTATTCACCTGTATGTTTTCAGCTCTCAATATATTTCGCATTCATATTAAAGTTCTGTGTTTACAAGTTCAGCTTAATGATATCAACATTGATTCCCCATTACCTGTGGATTAAATTTTTATAGTTTCCCTTATACACAGCACAGCATTCCACAGAACTTTCCAAAGCAGAGTAAACTTCATGAAATAGGTCTAAAACAGGTGACCTTAAATAGCCCTTGGAGTAAAGGCACAGTGGCAGAAGATAACACATGAATAAAATTCAAATTCATGTAAGTTACAGGAATGTGGTTGGTGACAGAAATACTTGCACTACAACAGGTATTAAAAATCAATTAATTTTTCCTGAGATATCAACAGTCAAGTTGTCCAAACAGCTTTTAAGATTCACAAATATTGTAGTGCTGTGGAAGAAGTCTGTCTGGCACCTAAACTCTCAGTGGGACAGGGTGAGGGGCGTGGGGGGCTCAGGATAAGAGCAAAAGGAAGAAAACTGTTGCCATCCCAGCAACAGTTAGAAACTGTTAGAAATCATATCTTGGACAACAGTTCATGTCAGTGTCAACAAAGCTCCACATAAGTAAACCAGAACTATAAAAATCATAATCTTGCAAGTAAATATTAAATCAGTGAGCACCAGAACTAACCAAATCTGGTTTTTTCCTGTACTTTTTTCTGTGTATTCAAAACATTGAAATATTTTGGATGAAAGGGTGATTATGTCTGGTGTTTGCAGATTCACTGATGTTCAATGAGAGATCATAGCAAAGCATTTTCAGCAACTACAATATTTCTACCTTCTTTTCTTTCTTCTTAGATATATACTTGAGTTACACTTGCAAGAACATAAACTTCTTTAAAATTTTTATCCTTCTGTGAAACTTGCTTCATGATGATCAGTAAATTAAGTTATGGATCTGTGAGCTCATACTTACCTGGAGCATGATCTTAGGAAATTCACTTCTTCTATAGAAGCAGGCTGATACCTAACACACTGAAGAATTAAAACGTTTTTGGTGTTAAAATCAGTTCTAAACTTAGAAAGGAATAATCAGCTGCATCCAGTGCTTTCATGAGTCACAATCTGCTGTCAAATTCTGTCATCAATAAAAGAGATCATACTAGGGAGAATGAATAAGAGTTTTGTTTGTCAGTTGAAGGACTTCTACTTTATCAAATATTGTAATATTCAAGGAGTACTCGAACCCCTTCCGATCATCACATTTTGGGAAATAATGAAATGGATATATCTCAGTGGAAGTCAGTATAACTGTGTTGTCAGAAGTCTAGAGAATGGGGCTGGCAGGGAAAATTGTAAAGAACAGGGAAAAGAACTGGAGGAAATAATCCAAAGGAGATATTTTGGTAGTCTTCTGTTAGTTAAAGTTTTTTTTAAAACCAAGGGCAGTAATCATTTCTCAAAATCTTTGGGACAAAAGTAATTGCAGCAAGAGAATATTAGATATTAGGTTATATACGCAGGAATATGTCAGAGATTATTTAGAGCTCAAAAAGACTATATAAAGATTACAGTGTCTTTATGAGAAGTTTCAAAGACCACACTACATCCAGATTTATCAGAAATTACCTTGGCATGATTAGTCTTGCCTTAGGGTACAGGTGATATAATAGAACCTTTGGTGTACTGTTCAATCAGAGTTTCTATGGACAGGCAAGGGGATAGAGAAGAAGAAAATGGAGAAATTACCAGAAACATTAGGTTAAATATCCATGGGATAAACATCATCTTTGCCTGTATGCCTAAGTCTGTAAAACTGAGTCCCTGTTGTACATTTCTTCTGATATACGAATGACTAGTTTCACAAGACCCAGCGTGAAAAGGGATAACACAAACTGTAAACAGTGGAATCAAACATACAGGTGTAGTTATATCTTTGGTGACTATAGCAGTTCAAGATGTTGAGGAAATACATTTGAAACACAGAAAAAAGCGAGAATTCCTCTATCAAACAAGCCCTGAATAAGAAACAAGAAGTGTGAAGGCATTTTTTTCTTTCATAATTTTCAGGCTATGCTGATATATTAGCCATTTCACAATCTGACATGAAAATGATTTTCCATGTTATTTCAAAAATAAAGTGTCTTCTTGACTAGACTGAGTCTGTTAGGGGTTCTTAATGCTTTTGCCCTAGTAGGTAAGGAACATCAGCAGTTACAGGGAGCACAAAACTGAAGTGATTTAAAAATTTTGCCCCACGCCTGTTTTTTCCCTCTTCAACTTATTCAGCAGCTCCCTTACAGCTACCAGAAGAGACATTTCTGTGCTAGATTTCAATACGCAGCAAATACAAAAGCTCCATCTGTCTTTCCAAACTCAAACACTATATCATTTCTCTTGTTCCAATATTTAGCCAGACTCAGAACATGGATTAGGAAAAGCTGCCTGAGCTAAACCATATTAAAACAGAGATTATACAGATTGGCTGTGCGCAGCACTGCAAAGTGCTACCATCACAATTCTGTCTGCCATAGTGAAGACATCTACGTCTTGATAGGAGCAAAAGTCTTGTGAAGGGGTTTAGCTAGAAATATAAAAAATATCAGGCTAGAAGGAGGAAAAAAATTCATACCCATATTTACGTTTTTAAAATATAGTGTAAAATTAAGTCTATTTTTATATTTAGTGTCCAGAGAAAGTGGCATATTTCTTCGTATTTTATTGTTTTCAGTGAGAGCTCTCAGCAGTTTTCATTGATTTTTTGACCTTACTTTCTAGTTACCCAGCATTTTGGGAAGTGAGTCACTTGCTAGCAGGCAGTGTAGGTTTCTTTGTAACAGTGCTAAGTCCTTAGCCAGCTCCATTTTTCTGCCTCAGTACTGGTGGAAGACAATGTATGAAAATTTGGGTCTGCAAATCTAGAGGCTTAGAACATCAGTTTCAAAGTCTTATCCATTGCCTGTTCTCTTTTTTTTTTGCTATTTAATCCATTATTGAGTAGCACAGTTTAGAGAAAAACAATCTCAGTGAATATGCAATCTTAAATGTTTTCTGTGTTAGCAAAAATTGGAAGAACAATACCACAAATTATGTCACTATAAACAAGTGCACATTAATTTCTCTGTTTTCAGATTTTACAATCCCTCCCCATATACAGATATTTTTAATTGCTCAGTGATGATAATGACAGTCGTGGTGAAGGAGGAGAAAGAGCAATTAGAGGAGAAGAAGAAGAAGGAGAAGGAGAAGAAGAAGAAGAAGAAGAAGAAGAAGAAGAAGAAGAAGAAGAAGAAGAAGAAGAAATATTAGATGAATTTTAGTGGACCATATTTGAACCATACTCTGTAGAGGTTGGGGGAGTTTGTTTTATCCCTAGTAATGTGTGAAACTTGAGAATTTATTATTCAATGAGTTCAAATGAATCTCTCATAAATGTATGCTTTTTTCAGAAACTCAGCCACCGAATATGTTTTCTTGATTCTTGAATAAATTTTCAATATTTTATAACATATATATATATTGTTTCAAATATTATCAGAGTAAAAATTATTCTGAGCATTTGGGTTTTCAATCTTCCAACTATTCTTCTCATTTGTTTTTTTTCATTGAAATTCAGCTTAATTTTCTTAGTTAAGAACATAAGTCTAGGGGAGAGTTCTTAAAATTTGTCCTTAACACTCAATGAGTCTCATAAGGTCTTTAAATAATGCTTAAGTTTCCCCCTTTCCACTTTTAGCAAAGACCTTTTCCACCATCCCCATAATTCTGGGATCAGAAATGCTGGGTGGTAAGCAGTTGTGATGCAATTAATTTTGGCTGTGCTTCAAATGATGCAGGTGTTGTGGATATATCTTTGGACAGTTGGACTTTCAATCAGGAAGCACACCTAGGTCTGTTTGGTCTGGATTGACTTTCGCTCTAAAGTAAGGCATGACCAAATCAACACCACTGGTTCTTCTGCAAGCATCATCTTCCAGCCTAAAATGACCACTCTTTTTCTGAGGTGTTTGTCCATTGCTATTCAGTGGACAGCAATGGAACTGGGTTTCTCAGAATAACTCTAAGGATGTTTTATTTGCATGTCTTATTTCTTGATTCTGGTGGTACAGTATTATGTAACAAGAGCAGCAGATGAAGAGTTCCTAGAAGGACCTAACCATGTATTTAGATAGGACAGAGCTGATGCCCAGTGTTATCCTTCACCACACACACTGGTGTGAAGAAGTTACTATGAGGAGCTCTCTGTGTATTAATGGCAGTAGGACTGAATATTTTCGAAAGAAAGGCAATCATTTGTTTTGCATGTAATCCTTTTGACATGATGGGACAGATAGAGGTGCAAGCAAAATACTTTGGGGACAAAGATCTTGTTTCCCACTTATTCACATCAGTTAAACTGCTTTATTATTGTTTTAATAACCATGACATTTTGAATGAATGTTCATTTAGGCTTATAACTAGGAGTGTTGCCAAGACACTGCTGTGTTTTTTTCCCTACCATTTTCATGTTCAAATGTCTGCTATCTTGCCCTGAGCATCTTCCCTCTACCCTGCCTTGCTTCTTTATTTCAATGGAGAATTTATATTCAGGTTGTTTTGAAATACAAGATGCCTAACCCCACTTATCAGTGTTTGACACTCTGGTGTAAGTTTTGGAAGCCATTTACAACCTATCGTACAGAAATGGTTCAGTCTGAATGACCAACATGTCAGCCGTGTAAATATCTGACTGAAAACTCTATGGTTTATCTCCTCTTTTATTAATACCTGAATTAATATTCAGTATCTTCTAACAGTGACGAACTGATTCAACAAGTGCCTTTTATGGATTAACTTAAATTTTGTCATAGGATTCCTTTGTCTTTTTATCATAGGTTCTGCAATTTTATTTTTAGCTATAAAAAAAAGGTCCAACATGTCCCTTACTCTTCCAGTAAATAACTATTATCCATAGCTTTGTGTGATATGGAGCAAGTTTTGTTTTAGTGGCTGTTCATGATGTTAAACTAGTTTTCTACCATTTCTTAGCAAACCTAGGAGCAGTAATTTCACTTCTCTGTATTCAGTTTTGATGCTGGTGAGGAAATGTGGAGAGCATTATAAAAATAGAAAAGTAGACAAGGCTGTGGAAGGTGATGATCCAAGAGTTAACTGTAATGTCTGACACGAAATCTCATGTAGTAGAGATTGTGAACCAACCAACCAGAATTGCTACCATCCACCTCCCTACCTCCCCTAATTGCATTTCAAGGTTACAGATGGCAATGGAGTGTAAAGCTTGCATTTCTTCTCAGGAGTAAGAAATGCGTGGAGCACATCAGTGGGGATAAAAAAAATGAAGAATGGGTTTCAAAGCATAGTCTTGTTTTTGACTTAACACACACAGACAAAATTACTCCTTTTTGTGGTATACACATGCCAGTCATGCGCTTCCCATGTTGTCTCTTACTCGAGTGAAATCCTGTTACGCACCACTGAAATGGCCATTTCTCTGTATACGTGCTTCGAAAAAATTTCTTTTTATGTTGCAGAAAGAAAATTCATTCTTGCTTTTTTTTCCTGTGTGAACTGGGCTTAGTAGGTTTTGAATGCTCTTAGACTAAGATGAAAGAAGGTTATTGAAAAAATCTATCTGTAGCTGAATTTATTTTGCCTGAGCAATGTGAACTATCTTCTGAAGCTAGAAATATGGTTCTGTGGTTTTTAAAACTAGATTAGCAAGTTTGTTGCAGCTAAAACAGTGTCTTCAAATAGTCTTCAAATGTATATTTAACAATATAATTTACACTATTTCAAATTCATATCTTTCAATAGGAAAACAGCTAGAGATTGCATTATAATGCTCTTTACAAGGCTTATCCTTTTCTCCTTTAAGGAGATGCAGAAGAATTTCAGTTTCATATGTCTACACAAACACACTACATTATATCCTGAACACAAAAAGCAGACATTTTTTCCTAAACTTATAACACACAGAATTTCCCTTCTGATTGTGCATCTACACAGCATCCAAGCAAAATGCTCTTAAGTCAGTGATAATAATATATTTGATTACAAATGCAGGAACTTAGTTGAGAATTCAACATCCTTTCAATTTGAAAATGCATTATTATAATGACTGGATTGAGGCACATTATGAAGATAGAGGAGTCTCAAGGAAGTCACCTTTATCAAGAAAGGCAGAAAATAATTGCAATCTGAGCCCCATTTTCACAAATTAATGGCTTTTCTGCGAAGGCTTCACAGGCTAGCTAATCTTATGTTTAGCAACGCATTCTTCAGGGCATATCCCAGTGCCTTTTCTGAACAAGGACTACTTATAATATTGCAATTAAGTCAATGGCCACTCAGTCATAAAGGAAACTCAGCAATAAATGATTAAAAATTAAGTAGTATTTGCGTGCTTTGGATTTGTCAAACCCTCAGCATTCTTTTTACATGAACGTCATGTCTTGTTTAAACCTCTCCGAACAGATATGTTTAATACTAGTGAGGTTCCTCCTGATCAGTAAATCTCCACAACCTCATGTACAGTAGCAAAGGTTATGAATTAAGTGAACTTAGGGACTGTACTAATGATAAATGACAAGACCAGTGCAAAAGCTATGTAAGAAGCTTCTCCCCATTCTAACAATATTTTTTTTCCCAAGAGCAATTACTCACAAAACAATTCACTTTAGATACAGTCTTCAGGTAATTATAAGAAAATAAATAATCCTCAGTCACAAAATTAGTGAAAACCTGACTTGTCCATTTAGACTTCTTAGAACAACCAATAATTATATTTAATACGTTGCAGGTTTTTGTTTTGTTTTTGGTGTGATATATTGACATTTTGTACTTGGAAGCCAGCAGGCTTGCTTGCACTCCTCAGAATACCAGTCAAATTATAACAGATGTCTATCAAATTGCTTTGTTTATCTTTTCACTGTCCCACTTATTTACAGAAGAGACACCTGAAGTATATCACCAGCCAGCAATGGGTCTGGTCATAAACTACTTTTAACCAGAAATATTAGACTTTGTTGGATCATGATAAGGGGGTGCTTTGGAAATTAAAATGCAAAATAAAAGAAGAAAAAAAAAGTTCTAACAAAGGCAAAAACTACCACACAGATACAGAAGTTTAAAAGCAGTCAGTCAATCTCAAAAAAAACCCAGATAGGCTGAGCTTAATAAGATCCATAGTATTTCTGGAATGGGAGCACTTTTTATTTTTTATTATGTGAAATGCAAATGAAAAACAAAAGAAAAGAAGCAAGAAACAAGCTCAGCTGCTTTACTTGCCCCAGGGGTGAAAATGTCATGTCTATGGAGTCCAGTAGGGTCTGGGAAACAAAAAATATCTCCAGGCCAGGGTCACAGTTTAAATATGCAGTATATACACTGTAAGAAAATATTTCAACCAGGAGACAACTAGTATGCTTCTGAGTCCTGAGCCTTGCAGACTTAGTTTATCTCTTTATTTTTTTATTTCCTCTTTTTCCAGGTTATTATTTTTTGAGCTAATTTTATGGACATGGCTATGGGGTGAAGTTTAAGCTGCCATCAGCTGCCAGAAATTTGGCAATAATTTTGATCGGCTTCAAAAAACTCAGTGACTCCCCCTTAAGCTGTTAGTGCACTTCTTCCTAGGCTTCTGCACTTCAGTGACCTCTGTGTCTTTGAGACATCTGCATATCTAGCTTGATGAATCTCTTCAAGACTCTGGTTCTATTGTTTCTGGGTTCCTTATCTATCACCCCTGCCTCCTGACACTTGTTTCTTCAGGCATTCCTGTGATGCCATGCAAGAGTGTTTAAAAAAGAATAAATCAAGCACTGACACAACCACTCATTCATGCAGCTGATCTCTTACTGATGTTCTGTGTGGTCATTACTGCCAAATGTCCTGTAGCACCACGGAAACTAATGGTTGTCATCCCTTATGACTGAGGCACCATTATGAACAGGGTCATTATTCTGTTTTCTAATCACTGTGCAATGATTACTTCTTGCTGCAGACAGCTGATACATCATCATCTGTGATATACTGCATGGATGTTCTTACCGATTGGCATCTCTGTCTTCAATGTAATTTGCTAAGGGACTAATGGAAAAAAACTTTACTAGTCTAGTTAAAATTATCTACTCTGACAGAGTTGACACCAAGAAAATGTATAATTCTGTCTTTCTTTAATTTTCTTACATCTTGAGGATATATAAGGAATCTACTTTGCACCATTTTTCAGCATGAATATTCAATGAGGTCTACCTGGAAAGTGAAGGTCCTTCATCAGTCAAATATTTTTTTAGTAACTTGATGATATGAAGAGGCTTGGGGAGCTCCAGATGAATCAACCTTCTTTTTCAGACTCTCAGGCAGCCATGCTTCCTATGTGAATCAATAAAGGACATGAAAGTTTATGGCAATAAGTGACACCAAACACATAGGCTGTTTATCCTGTGCACTGTTTTGTGTATATCTGTAGAAGTGCTTCACTGTTTAGTGGCTTCTTCTCTGTCTTACTGATACGAAATTTTATCACACCGATATACAGCTGATATACAGCTTCCCTTTCCCTTTCTTGCCTACTTCCATAGTGTCTAATACACAGGAAGCCATATCCCATAGCAGGGTCCTAAGTTTTTAGAGTACAAAAAATACATTAAATTGTGATTTTTAGGTCTGGGTCAAAACTCTGTTAATGAATCCATTATTTATTTGATTTTCTTATACATGCACCAGAAGAAATGCATATACGTGAAAAGAGAATGAGCAACCAAATGATTTCTTATAATCAGAAAAAGCATGAAGAAATTGTCTGTGGCTAGGATATTGCAAGGTTTTTAACGCTCAGTTTCTATAAGCACTCTCTGTAAATTGCTGAAACAGCCAAAAGGAAAATAAATATCATTTGATATCAAGCCTTTCACACCAAGGAATTAATCGTCCTAACCAAGGATTCGTATAATTACATTTTTCTAAGATCACACATTTCTGCACATTACTTTTTTTTCAAATGAGCATGTAATACTGAAGTTTTTCTGATAGTTATCTGTTTGTTAGACCTGATCATTGTTGTGGATGGACATGTTTTACATTACTTTGGGTGACTAGAGGGGTCAGAATTACACAAAATTCTCTTGCTACTCCTCTTTTTTTTTCGGGTTTTCTTTGTTTGTTCGTTCGTTTAAGCTTAAAACATAACTTTTTGGAAGAGTGATCTTGTTACAGCTACTTAGAATATCAGCATCAATTTGTATTTTGGGTTTGCTTTTTTTTTGTGTCTTTTTTTTTAGTAAAGACATCACCTGTTACTGATTAACTTGGATGTGACTCCTGGAAATACAAAACCCTATTCATGCTCAGTAAATTCCAGCTTCTTTACAGCACCTCAGTGTCACAGCAGAGCAGTAAAGACGGCTAACATGTTAGACTGATGTTGCAGTTGCTCTTGCCTCACTGAAGAGAATGAAAGCAGTTGGTCCATAAGAGGTAATTGTGCTGACATTCCTTTATGCAGAGTATTTGGGTAGAGGTCTTAAAAGTAATTTTTAGTCTTCTTTGTGAGCTGCAGAATATGGTGATTCAAACTCATCTTTGAGTGTTTGGGCAGGATGTTACAAAAGTGTATCTCTGTCTGTATTCAGCTCTATGACCCTAAAGATTATATGTAATGCTTTTGCTGTTACTGTGTGGTTTTCTCTTTATCAGTGAGGTCAGACCAGATAGTTTAGATACTTTCTAGTCAATAACCTATGGAAGATAGAATCTGATAATTTTTTCCACCTGATAGCACTCCTGGTTCCAGAACTGTCATTTGGTTTTTCAACCACTTAGGTCTGTAAAAAGGAAATCAAGTTTTAGAGTCTTTCTCATAACAGACTAGCTTGCCAATAGATTAATGTCTGTGTTTATCCAATCCAAAAAGACACAAACAAACAAAACCAACCAACCAAAACACCAAAAACAACCACAAACAAACAAACAAACAAAAAATCAACAAAACACCCTCCCCGCTTCAGATTCTTAGAAAAGATTGTAGCTTGGCAGGTAATGAATTCCCCTGATAATAGTGTAAATTCTAGTTTATAACATTCTGTGAAAAATGAGAGTTAACCCACAGCTTAAATAATTACCCAAGGCTGAAATGCTCATAATGTACTGTGTTTCAAGGGCCCAAATTCTACATCCAGGTCTTTGAAATGCAACATGAAAATATACAGAACTCAGCTTCAATTAACATGAAACTCAGTCACTCAGATCAGGCAGAATTGAAGTGCGGAAACTGCAATTTTAGAAATGATCAGATTCAATCTCTGTTCATTGAGCACCCTTCACATCATAGCAATGCTCTCTGGATGCTCACAGTCCTGCTCTTGAGCATATGAAGAAAGAAGAGCTCTTGCAACTTCTGTTTGCTATTTAGTACTTTTTTGTTTGTTTGTTTGTCTCTTTTTTTCTTTTCTCGGACCATTAATGGGCCTGATCTGGCCCATGATCTTCAAGCAAGTCTATCTCATACAAATAGCATTGGACCTGGGACAAAGATGAAGCACCGTAGTAGTCACCTTCTTTTAAAGCTGTTTATTCTTTCGTGTAGGTCTTTATCGAAAAAACTGTCAGGGGAGGAGAGAAGGGGATTTGTGGTAAGGGCAAAGCACTTGGACCAAGAGAAACCTGCAGACTCAAGATATCTTCCACAGTAAGAATAAAACCTTTTGTTCTGGGGGAGGACATCATCTCTCTTTCTCATTGAAGCTGTGCCACCACAAAGCAGGAATATAACATTTGTATTTACTCTTGTATTTAATCAAGACCTAGGTTTGAAATATCTTTATTCAGACAGGGAAATGGTCAAACAGTGGGTATGAGTGATGAGGATTACAGTGTGGAGAGGCTTTTATGATAGGTTTTATGACAGGTCTAAAGGGACTTGGTGTATTGAAAGTATTTACATGAAGGCACAGAAGAATAGTGGGTAATCCTCCATATATAAAAAACAGACACCCAGTAAAAGAATGAATCATTAGTAGACATCTTTTAAAAGGGATTTCTTGACAAAAGACACCACCATCTTTTCCTGGATACATTCCTTATTTTTACCTGCTCAGATTCCTTTTCCACAGCCTTTTCCTAGACTGGTTCTTCATGTTCTCACCTGCCTACAGACCCACTCTCATGATCTGTAGTAGTTCATATTCTCCATAAACAGCCTTAATTCTGGGCTCCTTTTTCAGTTGGTCTGGCCTTGATTTCTACCAGTCTCTAGAGGTTTTTGCCTGCAGTTTCCATGGAGACAGCTTATCACTTCCCTGAGTCTGTGTTTCAGCATCATTGATGAGACCTCTTCAGTCTTTCATGTTCACCTTTGTCTCTTTTATCTATCTTAATTCAACTTCTTGATTTTTAAATTGAGCCTTATGATTCAATCTCTGATTTACTTCTACTTCCCAGTTCTCCTACTGTTTTCTGTAAGTGTATCTTTTTTGCTGTCTTTCCTTGTTTCAGCTATTGGCATAAAGTGTGGTGACATGGACAATTTCTTGCAGTGCCCACGTGCAACCAGGCCCCACCTGTGAATGAATTTTGTAGGGAACCTCTTTATTTAATCTGGGAGTACACGTGTGGGCTCTGGGGTGATAGAGCGTGTGAAGCCTGGTTACTAGGGTGATAAGAAATGCTGAGGTGAAAATATTAGCATTAATTTCTCTGCCAAAATAGACTTCACATCTTGCACAAAGAACTTTAAACAAGTCCAGATTTAGGCTCATGCTTACAAGCTGGAGCAACAGATCTCTTGCTAACAATTGTTTTTCACCTTGGTTTCATTTTGCAAGTGGTTACTCTAGGGACCTTCATTAGGCCTTTAGATTTTACATCACGTAGATCCAGATCTCAAATTCCTGTGAGGAATAGATACCTAAATTCTTACTAGTTTCAGCAATAAAACAGGAATAAGGAACTGTATTCTTCTACTTTATTTAGTCATCAACAGTGCCACTCTCAGTTTAGGTTCTACACTTTTTTTTTTTACTAGAAATGCATAATAATTCAAAGAATTATATAATTGAAAAAGGGATGTAGTGTGCAATGGAAAGATGATTTTTGTAATATAAGGTTGAACAATTTTGGTCAGGTAATACTGCCAAAAGGTGTGTTTCTGTAAATGTCAGTTCAATTCTTAAGAACTTTTTATCTTGCTTTTAGGAAAAAGACAGTCACCCCTGCCTCTGTTGTTTTATGTTATTCTGCTCACATTTTTCTCTCTGTTATTCTGTACTTAAAGCAACTTAGAAGAATTATACCAGCATCAAAAATCTCAAAAGGATATTGTAAAGGTTATTATATAAAGTAGCCATTGTACTACTCAGAAATTCCAGCACAGTAATAAGTCACTAATTCAATAAAGTTAACTGAATCAATGATTTTATTCATATGAATATGCATTAGGAGACAAGTGCACAGAATAAGAATTTAAGTATTCCAGTGAGGGCTTTAACACAGAGATGTTCTTCTTCAAGAGGAATTGGTTCTGTAATTGTTTCTAGTGAGTAAGTGACATAACCTTACAGATATTGGGGTGTAACTGTTCCTAAGACTCAGGTGTAAAAAGCTGCCTTTCTCATTCATCAATGAAATGGTGAATAATTTGTAAGTGATAGGATAAAAAAAAATTGTTATACTTTAGAAATACTGTGAGGACTATAAAGAGAAGCTTTCTGTCTCAGAAATTATTTTCAATAAGATTTGAACTTATAAAATATCAAAGGCAAACTAAGGCTTTCAGGTGCCTAAATTCCTATGGGTTTCAAACAGCACCAAATAGAAACTAGGGTTCAGATTCATCTAACCTTGTCCTAGGTACCCATAATAAAAGCATCTGAGCAAGTCTTCTGAGATCTCTTTAAATAACCAGTAGGGAAAGCTAGCAATTTTTAGTGTGCAGAGCTGGTACCCACCATTCTTCATTTAGAATCATGGAGATTGGAAAGACCCTTCATAAGTCAAACACTCTGCTCAGAACAGATCTAATTAGATAAGGTTGCTCAAGGCTGTGCACAGACCTGTCTCCAAGGACTGAGATTCCACCACCGCTCTAAGCAATGTGTTCCAGTATTCTACCAGCATAACGTAATGTTTTTCTAATACCTAATCAGAATTTCTGATGTTTGAACTTGTGCTCTTTGCCTCTCATCCTGCTACTGTGAACCATTATGAAGAGCCTAGCAGTCGGTGTTTGCTGCAAGGGTACAGAAAGGATCCCACAGCCAAAGCTCTGACCGTGACACCAGGCACACACAGACAGCTGTTGACCTGCTAGATGGGACCAATTCTGCTTTAGTCTTTTGCCTCAGTGACAGGCTTGAGCAGACACAACATGGCCCCCTCAAGCCTTTTATCCTTGCCCTCAGAATTCTGTGGTTGTTCTCAATATGCTTTGCATCACCCCCGGCAGTACAAAGTGCTCAAATGGAAAAGCAATACATCAAGGAGGCAGACAAGCCACAGCAGTCCCTCTGCAGCATCTTTGAACTTAGCCCTGGCAAAGAAATGAACCTGAGATGCTAGCTTGGGTCAAGCCACCAGACTGGTGCCTTGGTCGCCACAGGTGGGGGACTTGCCTCTTCTCTTTTGTGTAGACAAAAGCTTTGGGGTCAGTCAGCTCTGATGAACTCCCTTACAGGTCTTGTTTGTTCTCACCAGCGCCCAGGGAAATGAACCTCTTCTAAAATTGCAGATCTATAAATGAAGCTAGAACACTTTTTCAATCCCTCCACCCTCTGTGTGACCACGACCTCCAGCTCTCCTTCATTCCTCACTTTTCTTAGCTCAGGCTCTTGCCCAGCCGAGTTTTGTCAAAGATGGCAGTTGATGGCAGCAGCTCCTTCCCCTGTGTACTCTCACAGCACATAATTTGAAAGGTTATCTCAGGGCCGGCAGAATATGTGTATCCTTCTGGAATAACAGCTAAGGGTCATGCTATTTGTCTAGAGGGTATCTGGAAAACTTGAATACAAAGCAAGTACTTGTTCAGTGACTCTATCAAGCCTGGTTCTCCTCTGGAAATTCCTCTTCAAAATTCTTCAGTTAAGATCCTTCACACATTGTGCTTAGTACTAATTCAACCTCTGCATGAGATACCTGTTTTCTTCTGAGGAGTGAAGTAAACTAAAATTGTCCTTTGAAGTATATTTGCCCATTCGATTCCCATTAACTCCCCATTTGAAAGAATAAAATTTTAAATTTACACTGCCTGTAGTACATCACAAGTTATGTACTGTGAGAGCAGTAGGGATTTTCAAAGGAGTTTCAAAGTGTAAAATGCTCTAATCCTATTGGTGTTTAATGGGTGTTTAGCATCAAAAAAATCTCCGTCAAAATAGGATTTAAGTAGAATTGCTTGGTTCTATCATGTGTTTGAAGTCATTGAGTCGTTATTAGCATTTCATCATCATAAACTAAATTTCTTCTAAGATTAAAGGTTATGAGTTCCATAATCTTTTGCTGTTAAGTATCCTCAACTGCACTATGTGGGCAACACCATGATAAGATTTTTACCTATATTTATGATCACTTATAAAATGAGCTTTGTAAGTTACAGCTCTGTCCTTCTCAATTATAATGTGTTTCTAAATTCAGGTGTACTACATATATTGCATGGAAGCATATTTTCCTGAAGGAAGGATTTTACTGAGTAGAGATCATCCCAGCACAAGCTAAATAAATGAAGCTGTGATGGTAAGTTCAACTTTATTGAAAAGAAATTGGACATGTATTGTGTAAATCAAAAGGGATTACAGTATGACTTCAGCAGAAACAGAAGTCTTAGGCATATCAATGCACCAACTGTTTAAAATAAGGTTTATATTTATTTTTAATAAAAAAAAATGTTTATTGATCAGCAAGCTCAAGGGAATGAACCGCCATCTATTTATAAGAACTGTAGCTAAAGAGAAAAAAAATCCCCACCTTTTAAAAGTAATAATTTTACTGGCTCAGATTTCAATTAGTGCTAGTAAGAAGTGCCTTGAAAAGACCTAGCTAGTAGCAAATTACTCTTCAAAACCCTCCAAAGCCTCTAAAGATTCAGCTTGGCTGCTCAAAAAAGCTTTCTCCTACTTGTAGATTTTATGGTTGCAGATTTTATTATTGTAGATATTTGCCTCAGTTCTGTTAATGTGGCTTAAATGATTAAACAGAAGTTTAGTTTGGATTTTAACCTCTGTAGACTTCTACTGTTGATGATATATAGAAACAAAGGGAAAAAGGATCAAGGATGTACAGTGGCCTGTCTCCTCCCACCAGGTTAGAAAACTATATACAACTCACTCTGAAGAAATGAAAATGGAGTGCTTAGCGTAAAAGCAGCTGGAAGGAAATTATGATTTTTTTGAAATGGTGAAGTGGCTCAGGACATTGCATGTTAGGACAAGGATCATGGCTGACTTATATAATAATTATTTTAGTAAACTTTGAAACACATATGCACAGGTCACAAAGTAGAATATGGAATGGCTACTGAAAATTCAGGAATAGAGGAATGAAACAAAAAAACATTATTTTTCAGCTACTTCGAGGTTATTTAATCAGTAAAACAAAGAAATTATTTGCCTTATTAATAAAAAATTAGTTAGAAATATACATGTCATCATCTCAATTGTTCAAAGTATTTAACAATTTATTAATGAGGTATGTAATAATTCAAAAAGACATATAGTCATATTTTACATTATAGGTTAATGTACTACATCATAAAATGCTTTCAAAGAATCCATTATCTATCATGTAATATATGAAAAGTCTATACATACTATGATCTCCATTGCATACTCTGACAAGTAGTAATGTATTTCAAGTCAAAAACCACTTCTGAATGTCACCTCATGCTGTAGTATATCCTCATAGCTCAAGTAAAAATGGTGTCAAAAATCCACTTAAGAACATTTCAATAATCAGTTCTGACTTTTGAGCCTTCATGATTTAGCAGCAGTTTTAAGGATATGTCAACCTATAGCACAGTTCAGTACTTCACAAAGCAGTATGGCTGTCTAGAACCATTTATCTTTTCCTTTATGCAGTCTTATTTAAACCTAACTGCAGTGATTTCTTGTCTAGCATTGAAAATACCAAAGAAATTAGCTCACAAAAATACAGGTCTGAAGGGTAAAGGAAAAGAGTTTGACTGAAATATATTAGAATTGAGATGTGCCTAGAGAAACAAAAATAAGCTAAAATATTTATTTTCATGTTAATTAGAGATACAATGCTTCCCAGACTGAATATTAACTCCTATTAGCTTGGGCTATGGGATTAATAGTTTTAATTTTTTCCTTATATGCCATCACAACTCAAAGGTTAATTCATGCTCAGTCAGAACAAACAAATGTCCCCACAGAAATAAGCCTGCTGTAAAGCCTTCTGGAAATTAGTTATTTGACTACTGTTTTGCAACCTCACCCATAAGAGTTTCTACAGCAGTGTGTTGCTACATTACTAGCAAACTGAATTAGTTCCTAAAGATGGTGTTTTTTCTCTTGAATGCATTAAAGAATAGCTTTTGAGCAATATAATCAGTAACTGCATGAGGCTAAATTGTGCATAATTTTCTATGCTGAACTAGGTAATCACCTGAACATTGGTAGCAGTGTATGTGTTGTAGGGTGAGATTCAAACAGGATGAGGCTGTTACTTCATTTGGATTCTGTGCTGGAGAGTGGTAGCAAAACACTGAGAAGCAGAGGGGAGAAAAGGGCAGCTGATGCTGCAAAATCTGTTAAATTGCCATTTAAAACACACAAGTGTTTATTATAGAGCTGTGCCATGCGATTCACAAATGTTATACAAATGGCACAAAAAAAAGCTGTGATATTAGGATTTGTATAGCATCTAGAGCATCTAGTAATTTCTTTTTTTAACAAGGGCCATACTGGATTAAAACCTGCCATTTACAAAATCTTGTGACCTGGAAGAAAGAAAGGGACTAGGGGTTAGCTAGGAAGTCAATTTAATACTAACCCTATTCTGTTATTCCAGCTCTGCTAAATATTCTACATAGTAAATGTACCAGGCCAGGGAAATGCTCCCACCTATCAGTTTTCTTATGAAGAGATGCAAATCAAAAATGGCTACTGAAAATGAAGAAAAAAAATAAAAATAGGAGAAGGTGGGGGTTTTGGCAGTTTTGTTGTTGTTTTTTTTTTTCTAAATTTTATTTCAAAGCTACCTAAAACATGAATGTTTAACAAGAATCATCTATGATTATGAATTATAACAACTGCTTTGACAGCAGAAGTTATGAACTTTTGTTTCTCACACTTCTACCCCCTGATTCATCACTGCCATGATCACTACCAAGTGTTTCAGTGCTGAAACTCCTACACAGTTAGATGATAAATCATCTGTCTTTCAACAGTTGGAAGTTTTCCCCTAGGTTTGACCTTATAAAATAGAAACCAAACAGAATTCAGCCCTGAACCAGAGGTCATTTTAGTCTCCAGAACAGTGGCATTGTTTCAATCACAGCTAGAAACATCTAAGTGTGTACTTTGAGTAAAGGAAAATAAGCTTCATGAAATTATTATTTTTCACTTGCCTTAACTGAAGAACGATTCTGTTGGGTCCAGTTGCTGAGGGTTCCTTTAAGACTGGACAAGTGCAACATTAACAGTAAAAATTTGACTGTTAAGTTACCTGACGGTGGGTGAATGATACTGGAAATGTGAAGGGATGTGGGGTGCTGTTTGTGTGTGAAAGCTGATGGTTGGAGCTGGAGGAGAGCATATCTGATGTGTAGGAAAAAGTGCAGGATAACAGATATTTGGGAGAAGACAAGTGTCTTACTGGTTTAAGCCAGCATCAGATTGCAGTGGAGGGCAAGAGTGTGAGGTGTGTAGATACAGAGGTTTATATTGTCAATTACTACAATGCCAGTGCAAATAGAGCCCATCACGTCATTTTGCAGCTGAACTCTTGTCTGTTGGGAGGACATCAATACTATCGTGTATGCTGTGATAGTATCTTTATGATAAATCAAAGTCATAATAAAATTGCATTCATCACATGTCTTGAACTATTTCAGTGTGTTTACTGTGCAGTCATGGACCTTCCTCAAAGCTGCTTTCAGTAACAAAAAATCTATCTAATGCCTTCAGACACAAATCTGCACATTCTTTAGCAAAATAGTAAGTTTGCAACAGAAGGTTTTTATCTTTGTATAGTGAATATGATTTCTTTCCTCCTAAACTAGACTATCACCTTGAACTCTTCATTGCTATTTTATGTAGACCTCTCATATTATGAAAAACTTGCTTGGAAAAGTGCAGATTATAGGGCTGATCTCATATTTGGCCATAAGTCAGCAACAAGTCTTAATTAATTTAACTGAGCTTTCTATTGACATTGGTTTTGTCATACAATACAAAAAATGTGACTGTTAATAAAGTGTGTTGTTCAAGATTTTACTAGTCTTTCTCTTAACCAGCATTTAAATCAGCACCTATTCTGATATGCCTGTGTTTATTACTAATTTATTTAGTAAAGAACAGTGTCAAAATGTAGCCCTTACTGCCTCATGACATATCTTTCAGGTGTGTGTATGTTTACAGGATGGCCAGTTTCCTAACACTGAAATAAAGGTACTGGAGTTTTTTTCAAGCTCCCTTCAAGCATAATGCTTTTTTTTTGTATCACAAAATGTTAACGTGATTAACCAGAGTATTCAGACTGAACATTTATCTGATTTGCAGAGTAGTTTCACCCAGTGAAATGGGGAAACCCAAAAGCCTAAATTTCTGTGGAAAATTAAGGATGTATGTTAACTGATGGAAATAATAGCAAAAATGGGTTTGAATGTTAAAATAAAGTAGCTCATCACAACTATTTCTCCAGGAGATATGTAGAAAGTCGAGAGTACTGATATCAGATTGAGATCAGTAGAGTTAAATAGCTAACTTAAAACTATCTGTCAGTGGTGGTGACTATTCTATCCAACTAATACCTATAATAATTCTGTCCTAATGAATACAGAAACAAATAATTATTAACAGTGTATATTTCTGCAAGGCCTTATGTACCCAAAACAGTATACATGGAAAGAGAACTGGGAATACTGCACTCTTAACCTGCAGTTAATATAATGTTTTCTTAAGTAAGAGTTACGAAGATCATTTGACCCAAGAATGTAATTCAGAGATAAGGCGCCCTGAAAATGTTAGTTACTTCCATCTTCTTGAAGCACAACAAAGGAGAAGTAGAACAAGCCTGGAAATGGATCATCAAGAAAAAGAAGTTACATTTTCATACATTTGAAAAGGGAGAAATCCAAAGGCAAGAGGTATATATAAACAATGAGAAATATTTCTAGCCTTAACTAAGACTTTAGAAATTTTTAAATTATTTTTTAATCTGAAAAATTAGTTAACACACCAGATATTCACTGCTGTCAGATACATCTTCCTGGTGTTGATTATCTCATGCTACTTGGATTTGTGCTCTATGCCCTAGGCTGACAGGCAGGAACAGGTAGATAATATGAATTTTGTTCCTGTAAGGTTACAGATTATTTTTAAGTGAAGCACAACTTAATTTTATGGACAGTTTGCTGAAATTTATTTTACGCCTTGGTAAAGCAATTTATAATTCTGATGAACTATGAAGTATTTGATTATTCTACATTACAATTTTTCATTTGTTTAAATGAGAGTTCTGTTGGCAATTTAAACCACTGAGAGACAAAATTTTATGTTGGACTGGACATGTTAGTTGCTAGTCATTGAAAATGTGTACTGTCTTCTGGAACAGGTACCTGGTAAATTGTGAGAGGCAAGATAGGAACAGATGGAGTTGAAGGACACAAAAATGTTAAATATTATAAAAAATTATATAAGCTTATAGTTACCAGGAAAAAAAAACTTTAAGACTTAAACTACATGACAGCTTCTGAACATAAAATACTCATGATTTTAAAATGATACTCATTTGCATTTAAAGAAGGTTAAAAATAATTTTGTTTTTTAACAAAAAATTGGATTTCTATGAGAGATAAAGAATGATAAGATCTCCTTTTATATGTTTACTAAGCTGTGGTATGAAGTCTGAATTTGAGATCCCAGGCCATGGTTCAGATTATTGCATTATTTTAGTCTCCAAACCAAGGTTGCTAGCACTACTTTTCAGTCCTGTTATTTGTGTCTTCAAGAAATAGAGATGCCTCACATGCCATCATTATCGTGGCTTTTCTGTTCTCCTTTATTTTCAGTCAATACTGAAAATAGTATTGACTATTACTATTAATAGCTCTCTAGGAAGATTTCAGGCTGAGTATTTCAGACGCTTATGTGGTTTTTACAGTTCCTATCTTCTGTGGTCACACAAGAATCAAGCAAGCATATACCTGTTCAGGCAGTTTTTTAAAGTATATCACAAAGCAGCAAATAATACTTGTACATCTGAGATCCATACTACTGAAGCCAGAAAGACATTGCACAGGTGATGAACATGTAGTGAAAGGGAGCTGATGAATACAAAACAAAGTTAACGAATTGTTATATGGTGAGCTTTATTCTCAAAGCAGATTGGAGTCACACTCTTTTTTTCAAATACTGTAAACTTTTGTTGAAGACAACTAGGCAAAAAAAACCAGATTCACTTTACTCCTTGTAACTCAGCCAGCGCATTTCAAGAGCTACATGGTGCAAAGCTCTGCTCCTATTATGCTGTGTTTTAACTTGCTCTCATATACACCAAGTCTTTAACTTTCAATATTTCTATCTACTTTTCTCAGAATAGTGACAGTGAGCAAAGACATCTGTTTATTCAAAATAAAAATACAAATATTTTAAATTAAACAACTTTTAAAGTAATTAATGTTTTATATCATATATATTAAACCCACAAGAGTTTATCTTTCTTTTTTTTTCTGTTTTAGTTTCAGAGGACAACTTGCTTACCAATACTTGAACTCTAATTTCCATAGAATTATGGAAAAGAAAGAAAAAAATAATGGCAGAATACATTGTATACCTTTACTATTCAAAGAACAATGAGGATTTGTCTTTCTTATCATGCTGTACCTTGAAATAAGGGTGTAGCTGGAATACATGGTATACTTCTTACTAAATCCACCCCTTAATAAGATGCAAATAATTTCCTTCTTTTTTTTTGTTTTTCCTGTCTTTTACCTACAGCTATCTTCTTTAAAAAAAAAATTCTATTGAATTTGTAAGTTTCTTGCAGCAACAAGTTAAAGTTCTGTGACTGCAACCCTATGGCTCATGATTAGTTATTTAGGTGTTAGTGTATGGAATGTGTTCCCTTGCTGCTTCTGTATGGCGTGAGAAGTTCCAATGTGTAACAGTATCATAAATAACTTTCTTGTCAGCCAAAAATAAGAAACCGATACATGTGATTAAAACCCACCTAGTTAAAGTGAAATGTAGCATCAGAAATCTTGCCCTCAAGGTAGGTGGTCATTCTTGTGAAGAAATATAAAAAAATTAACTCAAACACAGTTATAGCCAGCATAACTTTTTTTCCTGGTAATTGCCATGCCTTCCAAACTGTGCTGTCTAGATCTAACTTGTCTCTCATACCAGTCGCATTTCTCCTTTGGTTCCATCATCTCCACTATGGCTTCTTTTCCAGAAAAAAAGTGAAGAAAGAAAGTCTCAGATATCAGGAAAAAGTGCCCTCCCTCTCCTATTCCATTTTTGACCATTTTCGACAGTAGTTCATAATCTAAATTTCTTAATTCCTGAGAAACACTTCTCTGATCTATTGTTCTTTCTCAGTTTCTCATCAGACAATGGCATCTGCATCATCAAAACAGACACTGTTACCCTGTTGTTAAATGATTGTAGATCTGGGTAATAACCTTTGCAATGTTTATTTGGCATCAAACAGGACGGGAGACTTGAGAACTGCCATAATACAAGTGTCACAGGGCTTTCTGGTAGCAGAGGGCCACTGCTGCTGCTGGCCTTGACTTCCTAATGCACCCAAGAGCTTCCTTGCTTCTGGAGGAAAACTCATCAGTTTGTTTTGTAAGCAAAATCTCTTTAACTTCACTTCCCATTTCTTCTCAATAAAGCAATTCTGAGATGTTGTGTAGGAAATGGGGCCAACCTTAAGTAGCTGTGAGAACACACAGATTTACGTGTCAGAGTGGGAAATTTAAGAGCTGGTGGGTGCCTTGAGCAAGTTTTTTCCAATGTGATCAATGAATCAATGTCTTACAGCATAAAAAAAAAAAAGGAGAAAGAAAGAACACAAAATGTTTTCTTACTCAGTGCAATTTTTTTAATCACAAGAGATATCAGTGAAGAATCACTCTCAAAAGTCTAAGATAAATGATGAATCTTCCCCCTGCCTCAGATTAAGTTCTTAAAAGCTCATTACTCTGTCATCTGTGCTGACTCCATAAACTGCCAAGATGTCTAAAGCTTTAAGTTATTTTACTGTAATTTTGCCCTCTGCTAAGTTGTGAGAGCTTCAGAAATATAAACATAAGGAAAGTTTTCTTTGAATAGCAGAAAGCTCAGTATGTGTTCAAAGTGAAAATTAGTTTTCACAAACTATTTGACAAATATTTAAAGTTAACCTGTTTACATACATTTAATTTTTAAAAGGCATCCCATTTTAACCCATGCTTTTATAGGAAACAGGCATTCTAAACAGTTTTAACTTTTACTGTCTGATAAGATACAGCCCCCAAAATTGTTTATATTAAGTAAACTCTTGTTATAACTGCATGGATAATCCTAATTCTTGATTCATCACACTTTAAAATTTAACATAAAATTACTGATTTTCCTTAAAATAATAGCCTTTCACTCTGAAATTTTGCATGCTTTCATATGTACTTAGAATTTTCTTTGCATTTTTTGCATGTATTTTTAAAAATACATGTCTATACAAAACTGGTGAGAAAGAAGGCTCAGAGCACTGTTTCTTAAATCAAAACACAGCTAACGAGGGAGCTACTGATTATGATAACTAGATTTTTTTTGTGACAGCAAAAAAAAACTTTCACAGAAAAAACCAACAAAGCCTATGAAAATTAGCCACTCATAAAAATGGCTGGCCTCTCATTGTTTGCAGTCGGAACACAACCAATTTTGCCTTCTGAAAAGAGGTCAACTTTGCTTGCTGTCATGCTGTCAACAGTGCCATGATCAAGCAAACACTAGAGGAGGTTGGAGACGGAATGTGGGAAGCAGGTGGATGGTACAGTTAAAGGAACTTGCTAGGTAATGTAATTGTCATTTACATTTCTCCACATTTATTTCAGAAATGAGCTATATCAGTGCCTGTGTATCAATTAATCAGTTTTAGGCCATTCCCCTAGAAGGTCACAATTTAAAGCACTGGAGTCTGTGCTTAACAAAACAGTTCATTGTTAAAATTATTCTGTATGTATTGATTTGTGGCGAGACTCCACAACTAATAAAGTTGTAAGGTAGGTATGTTTATTGCAGCGCTGGATGCATGGGAGGTAGCCCCCAAAAACCACACATGCCCTCCGCGGTATTCAGCTTGGTATGTATCTGGTTACAAGTTACATATGCATCAGGTTACACAATACGCCTATACATATTCATCTCCTGTCCCTGCTTCATATTATAATTAGCTCGAGCATCATTAGCATTTTATTACACCTGTGCAGTACCGCCTGGTGGTCGTGGGCTGGGGTCTCTGGGATGAAGTAAAGTCTTCCTGTGATGAAGTAAGTAGTCTTCCTCAGATTTGAACTCTTCACCTGGCTTCGTTGCACGTGCTCTCTGAGTTCCTGGCCCAAGTCCAAACCCCAAAGCTGGTTTAAGCCAGTTCCAGGGTCCAAAAGCAGGATCTCTTGTCACAGTTTCTTCCTCTTATCAATGGTCTGGCATCCTACCCTTTTCCTCCCATACAACCTTCCCCTTTGCCTGACCAGCATAACAAATGTTGAGTAAGCAATATGCATTGTTTAGCAAGCAGCTGCAAAGTTTTGCAATACTAGCAATACCCACAATCAGCAATTAACCCCTAAAATCTAAGCCCCCTGTATCAGCATATTTATTTTAACTTTCTTTTAAGAAATACAAAAATATTTGATTGCTGTCTAGGTTAATTCTGCATGATAAATCTCAGCTAAATACTATGAACAATGGATAAAAGTGGTGTGTCTTAATTCTGCTCTGATAAGTGAAAAAGAAGGTTTTATCTTTTCAGCATACCATGTCTCTTCTTATGCACCTCTGTGCTGGGTTTGCATGGCCCAGTTTTGGTAGTGGAGGGGATACAGGAGTGGCTTCTGTGAGAAGCTGCCAGAAGCTTCCTCCATGTCTGGCAGAGCCTGTGAAACCTGGCTCCTAGACAAACATGCTGCTGGCCGAGGCTGGGCCAACCAGAAAGGGTGGTAACGCCTCTGTGATAACACACCTAAGAAAGAAAATATAAAGGTTATTGTGCAGATGTGATTATGGCCAGAGAAGAGTGAAATGAGAATATGTGAGCGGAACAGCTCAGGTCAGTGATGAAGTAGGGGCAGGAAGTGCTTCAGTCTCCAGAGTTGAGATTCCCCTACGGCCCATGGTGCAGACCATAGAGAGGAAGCTGTGCCCCTGCAGCCCGTGGAGGGATGGAGAGATCCACCTGCAGCCTGGGGAGGATACCACACCAGAGCATGTGGATGCCTGAGAGGAGGTTGTGACCCCATGGAAGACCAGAGCTGGGCAGGATCCTGGCAGGAACCCGTAGACCCATAGAGAGAGAAACCCACACTGGAGCAGGTTTGCTGGTAGGACTTTTGACCCTGTGGGGGTCCCACACTGGAGCAGGCTGTTCTTGAAGGAATGGACTCCATGGAAGAGTGACTCACATTGCAACATTTTGTGGAGAACTGTTGTTTGCGGGTTGGGCATCCACTGGAGAAGTTCTTGTAGGATCGTCTCCTGTGGGAGGGACCCCATATTAGAGGGGGGAAAGACTCTGCTGCATTGCTAGTGGGAAGTTTTCAAGAGAGCTTTATCAGCACCTGTGAGTCTTAACTTGCTGAGCCTTCACAGGCTGTCATGGACTGATGGAAATGACAACAGGGTTGACAGCTCACAAACACTCAAATGTTGCAGTTTCACTCCACCCAGCAACGAAGCTCCAAACAGCTGCTTGGTCACTCCCCCACCAGTAGGATTGGGGAGAAAATTGGGAGTGTAAAAGACAGAAGGCTCATGGGTTCAGATAAAGACAGTTTAATAGGGAAAATGAAAGCTGTGCACACAGGCAAAGTAAAACAAGGAATGAATTCACCACTTCCCATGGGCAGGTGAGTTTTCAGCCATCTCCAGGAGGGCAGGGCCCCATCCCATGTAATGGTTACTTGGGAAAACAAACGCCATCACTCCAAACATTCCTTCACTTCTTTCTTCTTCCTCCACTTTATGTACTGAGCATGACGTCATATGGAATAGAGTATCCCTTTGGTCAGTTGGGGTCAGCTGTCCTGGCTGTGTCTCCTCCCATGCACACCCAACTTCCTTGCCAGCATGGCCATATGAAAAGCAGAAAAGGCTTTGGCTCTGTGTAAGCTTAGCAAGGCTTACACAAATAATAAAAACATCTTTATATTATCAAAACTGTGTTCAGAACAAATCCAAAACACAGCCCCATACCAGCCACTGGGAAGAAAATTAACTCTATCCCAGCCAACACCAGCACACCGAGCTTGTTTAACAACTTGTGAATAAGGCAAGGTGAACACCACCCTAAAGCAGAAGTAGTAACACGTGTTGATCAGGGGCACTCCTTTTTTTTGTGTTGTTGAGCCTGCACAGGAAATGCACTGCAGATGGACTGCGATTTTTTAAACAATGCTGACTGTCTCTCCATCTTCTTCACCTGCTTCATGTTGTCCTGTAACTATACCTATTAAAGAGGGCTATCAGCATGTGTAGATTTGCTATTTCATATAGATACACAGGTATATGTGCTGCTTTTAATCTACCTAAATAGTTTATTCCTGGGAGAAAACTACTTATCTGCTTTCATTCACAGACTGAGTGGAATTTTAATATTGTACATTAAAAGATTTGTAAAGACAACTGAAAAATATTGTTACATAAAGGCAAGGGTTACTCAAATACTTCTATGTTCAAAAAGTGGAATAACTTGTAATTGTGGGGTTTATTGATTACAGCCATGCTGGTAACAGGCGGTATTGGATAACAAATATACAGAGCAGATCAGAGGAACAGTGTGCAGCCTCCACATTATTTTTGCCTAGGTCCATCTTCACTATAAATGTGGACATACTAAGTTTTTTAAGTGTTTGAACTTCTTAATAAAAAAAAATGTCCACTGGCTGCTGTAAGATAAAGTGAAATTGAAATAATTATCAAAGAGGATTCCATTGCAACTGGACAGTTGTAAATATTATATGCTTATATATAAATATAAAATAAATAACCAAAAGCACTTTCACTTTATTTGCAAATCCCAGTTGGAGGGGTATTCCATATTATCTGAACACAGCAATGGAACTAGCGTCACAGTATCATTAAAAGGTTCGTTCCAATTTTGTCTTGAAAAAAAAAGTGATTAAGAAAGGCTCAGTTGATCTGAAAGAAAGTAAATCTTGCCTTAAAAACCTAAGTGGAAGTCAGATTTATCTGAATCAATTGGTACACTGCTTTTCAAGTCTTGATAAATTATTTTTTCTACAATGCTTCCTGACATTACTCTTCTTTATAGGAGGTACAGTGTTATATCATTAAAACATCAGCTCCTGCTGGGAGATGCATTCAGTGCCTTGGAATGCTGTAAGAAATAGGTGTTTTTTAAAAGCTGGTTTTAGTCAGTTATGTACGAAATAAGAATATATTTAGGTGTCAGTAGCAATTAGTCATTGAAGATTTTTTCTTTAATTAAACCTCACACTTTAAAATACTAAATCAAGACAAGTTGTTCTGAAGAGGAACACTTTGTCCCTCACATTTCCTACCAGGCGCAGATATTTTCAGGACTCTCCAAACAGTAGGAAATTTCCTTCTAATCTGTTCACTTCATGCACTGCGACATCAAAACACCACGTGTGGGCTATGGACCAAACTGATGCCTTGACACTATATTTACTAGGCTTTTGTAAATATTAGGTATAGACCTGAATTTATTTATTTATTTAAAAAAAAAAAAAAAAGTTTGTTTCCTATTTTCAGGTAGTATATGTAACTAAAATATCTATCAAGGAATTGTTTGGGCTGACTGTGAATTAGGAAAAGTCCTTTTAAGTCATTCTTATCTGCAATTAACTACATATTTGAACAGTCATGAAACTTCACAATTTACCCAGTAGAACATAAAGGATTTTTGTCACGTAAATAAAGTGAGGGAAGCAAAGAAAGAAAATTTGTCTCTATAATTTTTTATGGAAATATGAAAATAAAAGGAAAAAAAGCTAGAAACTACTTTCTCAGTAGAGTACTAGGAGCCAAGGAGATGTCAAATACTTGCCAGTAACAGAGAACTTACATGACTCATAAGGAATTTACCTGTTTTCACACAGAACACCCAGAATTTTCAGCTGAGAAATGCAACAAAAGGTCTTGAGTCTTTCAGCTGGGACACTAGGACTTTTTGAAATCACTGTCCTCAGACCAGTCTAATCCACAAGAGAGAACAAAGTATCTTCCCATGAAAGGGTAACGAAAATTTGTCATTGACTTCTTAAAATGAGGACTGTTGCTCAATTGTAAAAACAGTAATTATTTGGGTTTCTTTAAAGTTTGATTATCTTCTAAGTGGAATAATATTATAACATAAATTGGTTTTAAACTTTCTTCTTTACACTTCTTCATTCTGCCTCTCATATCAGGAAAAGAAATCCAAATTGGTAGAAAGTAGATTCTAGATACAAATTCCAGTTGGTAGAAACTGGATTTCCCTTTGTACAAGATAGAAAGCCAGAAAAGTGAAGAAGTAAAAACAAGCTGACAAAAAATCTCAACACTTCAATAGTGAAAAGGTAAAAGCAAATAACCGTATAGAGAAAACATGCATGTTACACAGAATTAATTTTCTTGCTTCAGAATTAGGAATTGAGATTGGCCTTGTACTGCATATTGAATGCCAAGATGCAATTATGGCTGAGGAATGAAAAAGAACTAAAGTTGACTTGGGAAAAAAGAAGCAAGCACACTAGTGTAATGGACAGTTCAAAGTTGAGATTAAGTAGGTGCAAATGAGGATATCATCTGCTTTTATACCAGAGAAAACCCAAGTAGCATAATCAACATTTATTCTAGAGAAAATAAACAAATTTTCCATCTCATTATTAAAAGCATGGACTTGTATTTTTCCGAGAATATGTAAGGCTAATAAGTATTGTTTCTCTAGGAACCTTTATTATCTGTGTAAAAGACCTCAGACATAATATACTTTGAGTAAAACTGTCAAAAAATTTGCAAAAAAGTAGCAACATGTTTTTTAATATCCCTCATTTTCTAAACCTTGCCTGTATTTATGACAGTAAATGCATGTATTTATCAAATTGGCAGGCACTGAAAGTACTTTAAAAGAATGTTCTCTCTCATACTTTATGAAAGCTTCAAAGTGATCTGTAATAGCTGGATGTGTTGTTAGTCAAATGAACAATAATAGGCTCATTGCTGCAACGTATCTGCAGGGAAGAAGCAGAAAATTGGTGCGAATGTGTTAATCACTATAAGGAACTCAAACATTGAATTTTATATTTTGAAAGCTGATTATAAGAAAACAATGAAGGTGCCACTATATTTTGTGCTTTTTCCTCTGGGACTGTAAGATCTGGAGTAGCTTAATTTAGTAATAGTAGTATGAGCTGTATACACTTTTGGTCTTAATTAAATTTATTTTGGTGTTGCCTTATCAGTGAGAGTCTGACAGGAAGAAGTGAATTTTGAGAATATGGGGTTTTTCATCATGCCGGAGATAGTCACTTTATTTTTATTTTTTTAATTCATCCCACTTGACAGAAAGACTTCTAGAAACTAAAGCAATCTCAACTCTAATATAACTTTATAGTTTGTGCTGTCTTTTCTCCTTGCAAAGTAAGGTGGATAGGAGGAAGGGCATCAGATGAGCATCCCCACACATAGCTGTTCAATCCTTTTATTAAAGTGTTAGAAATAATAGATAGCTGTTGTATGTTGACTGCATTTATTTAACATTGTTTTGGGGGGTTTTGCTGTTTTGGTTTCTTTTTAAGCATTGCATTAAAGTATTACGAAAGGATATAGGAAACTAAAAAAAAAAACCATAATAAATCAAAATCACTGAAGAAATATGAGGAATTAAGAACAAAACCACACAACTTTTTGTCAGTGTAATGTTTAAAAGCACATAGAAGTTACTGATATCAAAATAGAAGGATCATGGAAAAGTTAAAGAAACTGATATTTTGGTAAAACCTTTGAAATTTGTCAGTTGTATTAAATGTGTAGTTTCTCTAATTTAGACCTGATTTAAAGGGAATATGGGTTTAAATCTAGAAACTGTTTGGATGTGTCTGTACTTAATAATGGAATGCTCTATAAAGATAACTAAGTTATTGCTGGCCCAAGCTGGTTTATATACGTGATTCAGTGAGCACTAAGCAAAGATACTGGTTAAATCTGGAAATTAAACCATCAAACAGGACTAAGTATTTTCACAGAGCCATATCTGATATAATATTTCCCTTTTGTTACAAAAAGACCAAGAAGGTTCTAGACTACCATTGACAAAGTATTTTTAGTACAGAGGAGAAAACAGTATTAACATTCTGGCTAATTTAAGAAAAGTGATCAAAAAGTCTTGCCTTCCTAAGATATCAGACAAATATTTGATACCATTTTAGGGTGTGTTTTGATTCCCCCTCCAAAAGGCTCGGAGCAAGAGCTTGAATTCAAAACTCATACTGTGGTGCATTGTTTCAACCCTCAAGAGGCTGGACATTCTTGGATGTGTGCCAGTCTTTTAGAAAGCATTATAAAGTAGAAATGCAAACAGTTATTTTCAATAGATTGTCCTGGTTCCAGAGCAAGAGAAGTAGATGTTGGTCGATAGAAAAGAGCTTGGTAGTACCGTCATTACTGAGACTTTCAGAATATGATATTGGAAGAACTGAACGACACGAAAACCAACAGTGTTTGAAATGCTGAGGGATGCGTAAGCTTCCCTATTATAAAGAAACAGCTGCAAACACGTGGAAAGAAGATCTTCATGTGTCTAGAAATAACATATTTTTATCTTTATTTTATAAGGATAAGTACTGTGCAAGGCAGTGATTAGACTTCACTTGAACAAGTCTGACCATCCTTTCTGAAGGGGGAGCCAGTAGCTGCGAAAAGGCAGAGACACAGCTTACTTTTGAAGATTTAAGCAATGGTGGGTTTAAGCAAAGACTGAAGCGCTATCAAAACACTGACTGAGAGAGAAGTTTAGTGCTTTCTGTAAACATGTGCTGAAAGAGAGTCTAATACTGAAGACGCAAAATAGCTATTAAAAGAAAAAAGGTGTTGGAACAAAATGGTATAAACTACCGATTATTGTAGTTGGGCTGGAGCGTTAATGAGAAAGAAGGAGGTTTTGAAACAGCCATCATAAAGGAGCAAGCAATGTATGTAAGAAAATTAAACTTAAATACAGATAACAAAAGAATTCAGTGACGTGGTAATATTATAAGATTGGACTGTGACCCATTGCATCTTTTCTGTTATTAGCTTTTCCATGTTGTGAGTAGTAAGTATTTGTTGTTTAGCTTGGTTTGAGTATCCCACAAGATGATGGGACACTTAAAATTTGGGCATCTGTAGCCTCTATATTAAATAGATATGTGGATGCAGCATTGCAAACATTGCCATAGATAAGTCGAGATATCCTTTCACCACTTTGCTAGCTTCACCATTTGTTTAGATCTCCTGCTAGTCATGCCCCTGCAAGTATGCCTTATAGATTATTCTCTCAGGTATGGCTTTCCAACATCATAATTTCTTTCATCATTAATCATTTCTAGACAGCTTCAATGAACTTTATTGAAGCTTATGGAGTTAAAATGAGACCTATCCTTCACAAGATACTTCACAAGAAACTTCACAAGACTGTGAGTGTTTCACTTTAACTGATCTTTTTAAAGCTTTGTCCATTAGACAAGTAATAAAGATACAGTACTAAACGTACTGATATCCTTTTTCATCATAGTTATTGAAAAATAACCAAATAAAAATATGATATAAAGCAACTGCATGAAGGAAGATTTAGGCAACTGAAATGTGCAGGTAATGTGGAATCTAAATCTCATTTAATAAAGGTGAAGCTGGAATTAAGATCTAGAAGCTACCAAACTTGTGTTTTCCTTCTGAACCGTGTTAGGTTTCCAAACCAGGCATGCATGTTTACCTCTTAGATATTGACAAGTATGTAAATTACTCATTTAAGTTCTTCCACAGTAATGGTCAGAACAGCCTAAAGACTGGAACTGTTATAATCTCTATTAGGGCTCCCGGTGGTCCTCAAACAGAAATGATTCTATTTAACAAAAAAATTGTATCTATATTCTAAACTTAACAACATCATTATTTTCTGTAGCTGGAAGGCACATAGTTATTACTAAGGCTTGAAAATGCTTTACTAAAATCTAAATCTGACACTGTTAAAGTGGTAATTTTTACTGTAGTACTTTTTGTTTCCTTAAATAAGTGTTTATATTATCCTAGTGGCTAGATATCTCAATTTTCAGAAAAGATCCTTGTGTCTTCACCTCTTAACTAGAATCAAGAAAATATGAGTATCTGACAAAATAAACCAGTTCAAAAGATAAAGAAAACCCTTTAAGGAATAAAATAGGGGGAGCTACATCTATAAAAAATCAGTTCTCTGTTTATAATTTTCACTATTAAATTACATTGTAAAAATTACATACTGCAATCCATGGTTCACTTGTTCAGTGAATTTAAACATTAACTAACTGAGAACTTTTTATAAGATTTTATAGATTTATCAAGGAAAGTAAAAACTATGTGGAGTGAATAACCAAATGAAATTGGAAAGCTTTAAAGGAAAAGCTTATTTAGCTGCTAATCAGGGACATAGTTCTGTCAAATTAACATACTTCAGGTAGCAGGTCTCTGGTCTTGACAATGTGACAGATGATTCATAACAGAAATCAGTATTGTTACGTACCGTTATTCTTTATTTAATGGTACAAGTTTTAAGGCAAATAAATCTAGAGAACAAGGCAATTTTTTGTTTTAATTACTAGAAAACATTATCATAACTCATGCAAAGTGTTAGAAATAAGTATTCAGGTAATAGATGCTGGTGAAGGATACGCTCTCATTAAAAGAGAGAGTACCCTCTGGATCCAATCCTGTGGAACTTCAAACACTTTTTTTCTAAAGTAACTTTAGGCAATATTGAGAAAAGCACCCTATATAGTTCAAAGGAACTTTGCTTACACATTTTAGACTGAGTGAAACTAAAATAATCCATTTATCTTAGACTCAGAAACAGACAAGAAAGATGTTATCAGATTTCTTATACTTACGGGACAGAACTGATAATCTTTGTTAATTTTTTTCTTGACAAAAAGCAGGAAGAAAATTGTTTGGGCATAGTTTTCTAGCAAGATGAGTCTGTAACATGTATCTGGTGGTTGAAAACGTTTTTTAGAAAAAGTTATTTAGTTTCCTGTTTCCTGTAAGGAAACTTAGTGCATTTGCTTGCTGGGTTAACCTTGGTTAAAGATCAAACTCCCACCAGGTCACTCATCTTCCCTCCTACACAGGACAAGAGGAGAAAGTATGACGAAAAGTCTTGTGGGCCAAGATAAAATCAGGGTGATGGCTTATTAGTTACTGTCAGAGGCAAAGCAGATTTGACTTGGGGGAAATTAATTTAACTTTTTGCCAAATAAAAGAGTTTGGGGATGGTAAGAATAAAAGATAAAATGTCTTTCCTCCCTCTCTCCCAGACTTATGCTCATGCCTTCATTCTTAACCTCTCTCCCAACCTCCTCTTCCCGTTCTGCCCCTGGAAAAGCACAGGGGGCTGCCGTCAGTTCATAACAGCTTCCCTCTGGCACTCCTACTCTTCACGCTTTTTTCCTGCTCCAGTGTCTGTCTGCCAGAGGCCATAGTTCTCTGAGGAAATGTTCACTGGACCCATCATGGGGTCCTTTCCACACAATGGAAAGCAATCTTAGCTTTGTCTCCTGGAGTCCCTCCTTATTCTCTGACCTTGGGCTTTGTACGGTGTTATCTCACTATTTTTGTTCTCTCCTCCTCTCACCATGTGGCATTTTCTGCCCTTTCTTACATATATTTTCCTCAAGGCACCACACGTGGTTTTGGTGGGCTCAGTTATGTCCTGCACTGGGTCTGTTACAGAGGTGACTGGAATTAGCTGGGTCCAGCACAGGGCAGTCCTAGCCTCTCCTTACAGAGGCCTGCCCTGTAGCTCCTCACTGCCAAGATCTGGGCTCCTGCATCCAGACCATGTACAAAACTGGGGTTTTAGTAAATGTAGTCAAGTAAAAAAAAAAAAAAAAAAATCCTTGTAAATATATCCTTTAAGGATTTGTAATGCCAAACGTAACCACAGGGTGTATTAGCTCATAGTCTTAAATGTAGGAATCATTTATGAAGATGGAAAATTCAAGTCATTAATCAAACATCATTAGGAATTTTGCACTGTTTTCTTTCTTCGTTTTGAATACCTGTTTTCACATGACATTTCTTTCTGAAGCATCTACTTGCTCTGCTAGGTATTCTGAAATCATCAGGTTTAGGAAAAAAATACAGACGAAAGATCAAGCTTTCTATAGAAGTTCAGATCACAGACAGAAAAAATATGGACTCAAGCTAAAGTTGTTTTTCAATACAGTAGATGTCAGGGGGAGAATAAATAGGAAAGAGCCAACTCTTATTTCCAGAGGAGATCCTGTCAGAGGCTATCCAAGTTTACAGTATAAATGCACAGGCTGTTGGACAGCAGAGCAGACTGTTAGTGTAATGCTCTTTTCCAAAATTAATCTTTGAAGTGCATGTCAGATAATGATTTTCCAGAAGCAGCTCCCCAATTAACTTCAGTGGCATTACTCATGACTGAAGTAGAGTCCACGTTTTGTAGATGATAGAATTTATTTATCTGCAGGTTTACTTTCCATTTATCTAAGTTAGAACCCTGAAACTTCATTGGCATATTACCTGTAATTTAGGTGTTATTCACCAGAAATAATTCTTCTATTTGTAGGACATTATCACAAATCAAATACACTACGTCTAGAAAAGGTGATGTTTTATTAAACGTGTCCCCTCAAAATCATAAAAGAATTCTTTCTAAGCTTTAAAGCCTAAGTTTAAACAGGGAAGACTCATCATTACTGCAAGTAAGAACCCAAATTCTTATAATGTTACTTGCTAATAAATTCATTCCCAAGTAAAAGCTGGGAGATCTAAGAAAAAAGTGACTCCAGAAAACCCTTTTCAAAGAGATTAGGTTATCACAGGCAAAGGTTTTAAATAATTAAGATATTACACAGTATTGTGGAAATAAAATCAGGAATGCCATCCACAAAAATTCAGGTTCTATACCACAATAACCCTGTCTAGAAGCAAAATATATCTCTTATTATTGATATTTTTAAATACTTTAGGCTATTAAAAATACCCTGTTAATGTTATCCCACCAAGAAATGTTAGATAAATACAACTGGACTATTTTGCCACTGCAAATTTTTTCATACCTCTACTTTTTGAAAGAGCTGCCTACTTCTTCCATGTGATGTTTTCTATAATTTTATTCTCTACTAGGGTATCTAAAGAAAAGATGGAAGTGCAAACGACTGTCTGGAAATTTTTCTCTGTTAAGTTGCTATCCTCTTACTATCTGGCTCTTATTTTTGAACATATCTCATACCTTTTTCTATATTACCTTATTGTACTAGTGGATCTATAAATGTCTTCTTGAAAACATCATGCTGAAGGATACTTGGCATGTTCTCTGGACTTTTTATATAGAAATGACCTGAATAGTGGGACCAAAGTACAGCCAGAAAGCAAAGCTTTCCTTCTTTGTGACTTGATTATTAAAAGTGATAAAAACTGCACAAATTTAAGAAATTAATTAAAAAATTCTCTGACCTGATGTTGGTATGTCTTGATGTAATATTGTATGTAAGATTTTTTTTTTTCAAAACATTTGCATAAAATATCAGGAAAGTCTTCCGGTCACGAAGACGTGGCGTTTTTCGGCACATATATGAATTACATGAGTTAAAAAGGAAGGTAAAAAATGCAAAACATTCCTTGGACGACTGATCTTCCACACATTCTGTAAAAAAACAGTAGTAAATATGTCTGTTTTGAATCACTGAAATTTTTACATGTGCATTGGAATTGGGATTTCTGGGAATTAATCTTCTGAAGAAAGTCTTTATATAGGTAGCACACGACCCAGTATTAGAATCATTTAATCTAGCTGTACTATTTTAAGTAGACAAAACACTCTACTTTTTTTGATTTATGCTAGTCTGAATGATGAGCTTCATGACAGTATTATTAGCCAGTGTTGCCAGTAGGTGTTAAGAGCCCTCCAAGAAAGCATCATGGTATATTTAACTGGAATATATAAGGCAGGTATTGATTAGGGTTACGGAGGGTTCTTCAGCCTCATTCTGTATAAACTTTTGATGTGAATGATAAGATGGAAGGGTTTAGAATTGAATTTGACTCTGTGAGCAGGACAGAACGGGATTTGTCAGTCTGTAACAATGTACAAGCTTAATCAAGATGAAATACCCAGAGGAAATTTTAAGAGTGCCTTTGATCATAGGTACTAGAAAGTTAATGGTTAGCTATGACAATATCTCAGTGCACTTTATCAGCTTGTTAAATGCTTGGATATATATATGACTTGTGCTGGTACTAGTAATGCACTAATTTCTCAGCCTGGTTCTAAGTATCACACATTTGAGTTAACTAGACTTCTTTTAATACAAAGTCTAGGATCTTATTCATGAATGCATTAAAAATATTAACTGGAAAGTGTCTTAAATGGAGTCTTTTGTTCCTCAGAGATATTACAAAGATGACTTCCTAAATTCAATGGAGATTTCCTGGTTCATTCACGTTCTACTTGAAGCAGAAATAATCAGACTTGTTCCTGCCTATTCCCAGTATAAAGGTAAGTGACTAAAACAAGTCACTGTTCAACCCTTAAATACATTCCTGTTTTTCTTCAGCTTCATCTTGGAATAATGGGTGTTTGTTCACTTCTTATCAAGCAGCACCTCCAAGTTCTTCTCAGCAGGGCTGCTCTCAATGAGAGCAAGGATGAACCTGCATTATCTCCTGCTGAGCTGGTTCCTTCTGTGGTGGTATTCAGTGCCTCCAAATATTTATTCAACACCTCTAAATGACCTCTAAGAATGGGAAGATTCACTAGACTAAGTATGAGGAGTGTGGGGATAGCTTAAGCATCATGCTGAACTATGATTTAAGCGAAGCTTTATTTTAAAGTAATCAATTACCCCTTGGACATATTTCCTGTGGCTCTGTTTTAAAAAGTAGTGCAGAATGAGTTTTTATTCTACTGCTGTCACTGTTCCAACTATTTGCTTATTTTTCCCATTTCAGAAACTGTCTTAGCCCAGGTTCTGAGGTGGTATTAAGAGGATGCAATTACACTACACCCCTACAGATCAGGATTGGAAAGCCACTTGTGTTTAAGATGCACTTGATTTCAGTATTATGAAGACTAGGATTTCTTGTTCTTCCTACCTCTTTGCTAAAGCTCTTCTGTATAGTGCACTTTCAAGAGCCATAATTGTTTGTATTGCATCTGTTCGCTTTTAAGAGGCTCTGACAGTGCAATTGCCAAAAGCAGGAAACGGAAAGGCTGAACAGGCACCAAACACTAGGATCTGTAGTAACTTGAGACATGAGTATTAGAAGTGGTGGCTCTTTCTAGGTTATAAATTATAAAGGAAACAGGATCTGTTGCCTTTGAGACACAGCTAGACTCTGCCCAGAAACCAGTTAATAGAACCCAAGGTGTTGCTGTCTTCCCCTGAAGTAGTTTACCACCACCCTGGTAATTTGGCAGTTAAAGGTCTCTTCTGCTGTTGGCACTTGCCAGTTCCAAAAATTGTCAGAAAATGTCATTGTATTCAGTGAGGGACGGAGAAATAATTTTTTTTTTTAACAGGCATTAGTGACTAATCCAGACAAAATAGAGTCAGGTATAAACTGTGTCTATATTTAGACGAAGCCTAGCAAAATAACAATCAATGTGAAGACTCAAAAATCAAAAAGCAGCTTGGATTATAACTCCAAAAGCTGAAAATTACACCAAATCATGGAAAAAAATAGAAAGTCCCTCTGACTGGAATGTTAGTTGCAGTAATTTGTGTACAGAAATGTTAAAAAAAGCCCTGCATTTAAGATGAGCACTAAGCCACAACATACATACATTAGGCAGGACCCTATGCCCAATAGGATTGAGAAGGAATGGAAGAATCAAGACTTTGTAAGAAGAAAATGGAAGACTTAAAGTTTACAGTGTATGAGGAAACAAGCTTTGCCAACAGTCTTTAGTGGAACTTTGTGCAGGAGAAAGATTGCTAAGGTTGCCAGGTGATCTGCCCTGAGCTAGAGACATTTGTCTGTAGTGACTAACACAATATGAGAACAGTGTTGGGACTGTAAATAGCACAGTCAAAAAGAAAAAAAAAGAAAACAAAACCAGCAGCAATTCCAGAAGCCTAGATCCATCAGAACATCTAGACCAAACAGGTCACTCCTGCCACGCTTAGGTTAGATGTGCCCTAAATCTGAGCTATTGCCATTTCACCAGGATAAGTAATAAAAATAATTGGAAAAAAAAATTAAAAAAAAAAAAAAAATAAAAAATAATCTGACATCACTTAGAGAATTGTAAGTGTTAGGAAAATGTTAAATATCCTTTCAGAGGGATGTATAGCAGAATATGAAGCAGGTTTAGGAGATAAGTATGTAGATGACCACATTTTCACTTTACTAGAGGACAATTTACTAGGTTGTAGTAGACATGCACTTCTAAACAGATAGGTTGCTATAAATCTGGATTGTGTAATTTACCACAATCAAAATAATGTTGGTTTTGTTGCTTCCAGATTTAAATGTCTTGAGTTTAGTAAAAATTCTTTTCATGGTGCAAAATATTTTAAAAATGTAGAGAAAACCAAGACATCAGTTTGGATTTCATCCTGTTCGTGCAAACATTTTACAAAAGCTTTTCAACTGACTTTTAGCAGGAGTTGGATTTTTGGGGATTTAAAAAAACTGTACCATCTGTTTGATATAATATTATATTTTCCCAAAACCTTCTTGTGATTTTTTTGGAAGAAGTTCCAAGCAGAAATAGTAGGTCAGTCAATCAGTGTTTGTTTTCAACAGCCTTGTTAGGATAAAAAGCATCCTACACCATTTGATTTTCTGTCAGCATCAGAAAATACCTGATAGTGATTTCCCCTCTGGTGTTTTCAATACACTTATATGAACAGACTTGCATTCTCATCTAAATTATGAAACTGATTTGTTTGCTCCTTGTGCTACTAGTATGAATGTTGTCATGATATAAACAGAACATCTTCGATTCAGGGGGTAAAGCTGAAAAAATTGTTCCTGGAACATTATACTTTGGGTAAGATCATAGAAGCCTATTTTAGTCCTTTTATTACAAACATTATATTGTAGTATCCTGAGAATGCCTTAACTTTTTGAAATACATTTGTTATAGAAGGTGAAACTACCCAGATTTTATTTTATTTACTTTTACTATAGAGAGGAAAATGATAATGGAATGCAAATATAGGTCCTTCTTCTAATCTTCATCTCCTATATGGTTGAACTTTCAAGCTGCAACTTGAAAAACACCCTAGTCCCCCAAGATTTTTACACTAAATACAGCTATTAGTATGTAAGTAATGGGAATAAAAGGGTTTTTTTTTAATAAATAAAAGGAATAAGAAGCCGGTAAAAGCTATCTAATACAAACATTAGTGGGAGGACAATTGTTTTGATTGACACAAAGGAGACAGAACAAACACCTTGTGAGAGGAAAAAATAAATAAAAAGTCCCAGGAGCCACTAAAATTGGAAACTGAAGTCAAGCTACAACAGTTGAGGACTGTGACAGACTCAAATGATATATGGAGTGGATGTTAATCAGAATTCACAGATAACCCTTTGGCAGGAATACATTCTGAAATGTTATTCATCCAAAATAAACTTAGGAGTAACAGTAATCCTGCTGCACCTTATACCTAGAGCTGCATTTTGGCAGAAAGGGTAGTCAGACCCTCACCAGAGGTAGAGATTAGAGACTGTACTTGTAGAGATATTGTCATCTTCAGTGTTACAGGAAATTCAAGAGGCTTGTGAAAAATTATCAAGGTGACAGACAGATGAAATATCTTTAATAAAGAAGTGACTAAAGAATCTGAAGTCTGTGCAGGATAACCTGTAACTCTAAAGTAACAGGCTGATAATTTTCACATATGCAGCCTCTAGCAAAGGCAGTGGGGAGCAAAAAAAAACCACATAGATGAAGCAAGAATGGAAACATTTTGCTCCTTTCTAATTTTTTTTACCAGGTTCTAGGTAGTGAAAATAAATTATTCACTTATGTGCTTTGGTACTGGAAATGAAGAAGCAACTTGCACAGTGAACATTGTGTGGATTTGTAGAGAGGTCGGGGTGGGAATTAGGCAGCTGCAAGTTATAGCTGGAGGTTAAAGCTGAAACTCAGTGGCGCTGTTCTTTTAATTCCATGTGTCAAAAGGAAAAGTGTTCATGACCATACAGTTTCTCTTAAGCTAAAAGCTCCCTTGCTTTTCAAGGGAAATGCAGCATACTTGATTTTGCATAGGATGCCACAGTCTTCAAGATACTCAGGTTGTTTTTCATACTTTATCCTTTTTATACCTTTTTTTATCCTTTATTTTGTCACTTTGATATATGCCAATTACTGACACAGCAAAAAGATAATCATTAAATCATGTAATCCAAAAGTAATGTAGTTTATTAGTAAGGTCTTCTGAGCTGCAATGCCAGTGCTAATGCAATGCATATACTAAGTCGAAACGGATCTGAGTGTCATTAAAGTATTCCAACATTTACAGCTCATGTAGAGCAATGGACTCTTCTTTCCAAAAGTGTAATAGGAAAATGTTTAGTAAAATAAAATACTTGGCTGACCTAAGAGAAGAACCCATGCAAAAGTCATAGCTTTTGACAGAACAACCATTCTAATTAAAAAAAAAAAAAAAAAGTAAAATCTGAGAAGCCATTCTGAAACAACATGCACGTGACAGGACCGTGAGCTGAAAAAAAATTATCAGAGGAACCTAGGCAGTAACAACAAAAGCTGCTCAGTAGGGGATGTAATAGTAATTCTCCTCAGCATCTTAAATGGTCTGCTACATGTAAAACAGATTCAAATATTTACTTCTTTATTCAGAGTATTTCTACTAAAAAAACCCCAAACAACAACAGCAAGAACCCACCCCAAAACAGCTTGCAAAAACCAGACCACATTTTTTCCACTGTACTATAAAAACAAATTACTTTGGAGTGTGATATTATCTTGTAACTCCACCAGATGGAAATGGAAATGAACTGGTGAAGGTAACAGTCCCAGAAGAGATCTATTAGTTTAAGATATGTCATAGAATGTTACAGCTATCCAGCATCTCCAAGTTAAACAGACTTTTCAGAATGAAGTATATATATCTCAAATAGTTTCACACAATAAGAAAGAGACATCAGATATTTATATGACATGTGATATGCTCACTAATGAGAAGTGTAGCCAGGATTATGTTCTAATGCTAAGAAGAGTGGTTATTGCACCTGGAGAACTTTTGTACTGCAGAAATCAAAATTGTTGCAAGTGGTATTGGCTGAAAATGGATTTGACACCAATTCTGAACCTGAAAAACAAAATAAGCTGAATATAGATTTTTGAATAATGGATCCTTTGGCTACACTTACTGATTTACTTTTTTTGCTGACCTAATTAAAGTAACTGTATTGAGTTACACAAATACATAATTATCTTATTGGATTGTTAGGAAACGTGCAATCAAAACTGAAAACAAAATCATGCAGTGTAAAATGCTGTATTTGTCTTCTTTATCCCCTTCCTACTCAATGTCACTTTTGCATCTGTCACCGGCATTGTACCACCTGGGAAGTTTCAATTAATTTTCCTACCTTTATGCTTATGTGTTGACATTCATCTGTTGAAATATTTATCAATTGACTGGAACAAATGTGCCTACTAAAGTTTATATAGGAGATGAGCAAGAGTTCTGCACAACAAATTCATATGGGTGGACATACATACAGAACAAACTATTGTGATGTGATTAAAATGAAGAATTTAATAAAATTTTTACTGAATTAAAACTCTTTTAGTTTTCAAAGAACTGTGGGAAGAGAAATAGTTATCAAACCAACTTTCCTTGACTATCCTTTAGCAAAAGTTTCACAGGCTTTGTGGAACTTGATCACAAAAGCAGCTTGTGGAGCTACAATAAAAAGAAATCTATGGTGCATCCAATATATCTAGACAGAAAAGATGACCTGATTTCTGTACTAGTTGACAGTGATTAATACACGAAGCTCCTTGGAAAGCAATCACACAGTGTGCTATAAAACTGAAAAGATGTACCGAGTGAAAATCACACAGAGCCCTGAGGTGCAAAATACTGAGAATGATGAAGTCCTCTTTCTTCTCTAGGAGATTGGGACCTCCAGCACCAGCTTCAGCATTCAGTCAACAGAATAAAACAGGTCACAAAAGAGTAAGGAAGGGAGATGGAGCATCAGATTATGTGAATTTAATTTAAAACACTTAATTCAGGTCTCTGTCCACAGTGCAGAGGAGAAAATATTGTGTGTTGAGAGGTTTTAGACATGAAACAATGGAAGGCATTTTGCCTTGTTTGGGAAGTCAAAATGCTGGAGCAACATTCTGAGAATGTGCTAGTTCTTTTTATGAAGTAGGACCAAAATTCAACTTATAGGGATCAGAGAATTTGAGTTAAAGTCCTCCTAAAATTTATTCATGCAGATGTGTTCTGTGAAAAACACAGATAGTAATCTGGAACCAGTAAATGCAGAAAAACTAGCCAGATATACTCTTACATACTGAAAGCAGGAATATACATGACTTAAGAGCTTTTATTAAAAAACAAAAAACAAAAAAACAGAAAAACAACAACAACAAAAAACCAAAAACAAAACCAAAACCAACCAAACAAACAATACCCCCACCAAAACCAAACTCATAGTACTACCACAATTGTCCTTCATGCTGCCCTGTGTGCTTGAAGTATTTCTTCATTACAGTAATTCTGAGCAGGGAATGGCACCTAGCGTCAACAGCAGAAATCTGTTCTCTCATGATTTCTGGCTGGTGTCAGGTGTACAAAGGGAAGCTAATTGTCTGCTTGCAACCCTTGGTCTGCTTTTTCTATTTCAGTCAGAGTTGTCCTACTCTATGACTTGGAGACATCCTCGTCAGCTTCTGCTGTAGCAATCACCTGCAGCCATAGAAGAAAGCAGACTGGAAGCAACTACTAATCTGAACTCTGTGTCTCTATTGAGAGAGTTCTAAGTGAGAAAAAGTCAAGCTAGTTGCAAGTTTGAGGTATTTTTTATGGCCAAAGTTTTGCTTAACTGTTATTTGAGCATGTGCATCTGGGGGCAGAGCACAGATCAAGGAGAGCAAGACTACTCCTAAGGTTCTTACAGTAAGCAGCTTAGAATATCAAAGAGAGAGTTTGGAGGAGCTAGGTTTTATTAATCCTCTCCCACTGTGCTGCCTCAGAAAAATGAGCTGAAGAAGGCACATGATTCACCCTTAAGTCTTCAAAAGGAGGTGCTCTTTCCTCCATCCCATACTTCACATAAGGCTCCTGCTTTGAGTGCAGCTCTGCAATACTCATGAGGATGTGCTTTTACTCTTCATAAGAAAGAGATCATTGACACAATGGGTGTAAAAACTTTTAGCTTAAACCCATGGATAAGCATGAAGCAGAGGTTGCTTTTGAAGATTAGAAGCAGTTTGATTGTTAAGTGCTACCTTCAATTAGTCTAATCTTCCTTTTCCTTAGACTGTATTGGAACATTCTGGATAATAAAGTTTAACATCTTGTTTGTCAGTTGGCCTTCACAGAAATCCTCTGTTTGCAGCTTTGCTAGCCATGGGCAAACCATTTAGTACTTTTTGGATGTTTACAAGTATAGGAGAACGCTACCTGAGAACTGCATTTAACAAGTATTTGGAAAAGCACCTCTTGATAATCTCATTGAAATGAGAAGGGTTCTAAGATGAAGGACATAGAATAGCAGTCTCCCTGAAATAAATATTAAAAGGACGGATAGAATTATACAAACCAGATTGCACTGCTTAGTGGATAGGAAATACTATTCTGTCTGTGATTAAGTAGGAAGGTACCAAGTATATATGAAAAGGCTTGAATTATCTAGACTTTCAAAATGGCCCAAGTTCTTTCTTCCGAAAGACTTTCATCCATCATTCAGCTGAGTAGAACTGTGTGATTTATCATTTATTTGGAGCTGATTTATACATGTGTCTGTGTTCATGAGATTTTGTTTGGTTGCTGACAGACCTGAACAGCAGGGTATCTAATATTTTCACAGGAATAAAAGGAATAATTAGAATCAGTTTAAAAAATAAAAGATCCCAGTGAGCGGACACAAATTCAAATGAAGCCGTAACATTTCTGGATCATCATTTACTTAATCAGATGCACTGTTTTTCCCTTTTGGTGGGGAAAAAAGATCCAATCTATTGATATACATGATAGTCACAAAATTGGTTGGTTGGTTTGTTTATTTGTTTTCTTGTGGGATTTTTGTTGCAAGCAAACTACCAAACTATAATTTTGTGCTTCAATCAATAGAAAGTCTTTAAAACTTCAACACTGACTACTAGACTGGACTTGCAGACCATGGAAGAAATAAGTTGCAGCTGATGTGATAGGTACAAACACTCAAGCCACATTATTACATCTTCATTTTAACACCCATTTTCTGATTATGCAGGCTAGCAGCATAAAATGCAATTAGTGATCTATAATTTACAGAAAGAGAAAACTTAGCATCTTGACAGTTCATATTGCAGTACTAGTGACACATAAGACAAATTAGAGTTTTGAGGGCAAGGAATTTAAAGAAAAATTTCTTAATTCAGTATTTTTTTTTTAACTTCAAATTTCAAATTCTCAAACATGTTGTTATAATTAAGGTCTTTTTTTGCATTAGATATCTGTAGTTGTATGTTACCCAAATTTTGGATATGGGGAAATGGCTGTGAAAAGAATTTGACAAAATAACAAAAAGATTGGTTTTAATATATTTTCTCTGGACTACATAATATGCAGAATGAGATGCAGTGGAACTACTCCCAAGTATAAAGTTATGTAATTAAAAATGTTTTACAGGCCCTATTTACAAAATATAGGTGTGAATACTTAACAAAAAACAAAACAAGAAACTCTGAAGATAATCAGATGTTTAGGAGAACAGTAGTTAATGCTATGAAACTGTTTCTTACAAAAAAAGACAAATATTAGGGAATGTTAAGTAAGAAAATTGAGTTCTCTGTGTATCCTGCTTGTGATTTTTTGTGTCTGTGCTCAAAATAACTGTATCGAAAATTTAGAAGGTACAGAGAAAAGGCATTAAGTTAAAAAGAAAAAAGAAGGTAACTTGGTGAGCTCAAACTGCCTGTTTTTTTCTGAGAGAGAACTGCATGGTGATCGGTCTACACAGGTAGCTCAGTGTGTACAAATGAACTGATATTTTAGATAGAAATAAAATATTGTGAATGCCCATGTTTGGAAGTTAGACAGAGTAGAAGTGAAATATAAATATGATGAGGTACATTTTAACTGTGAATAATTGATTAAGTATGGTTTTGGTGGATTCCCCATCACTGGAATTCTATAATTGAAGATGGGATATTCCTCTGCTATATAATATTTAGTCCAAAGAGAAACTACTTCTGATTTATTTCTGTTACAGAAGCTTTTCTCTTTATCTGTATACTAGAAGATTATTAACAGTTTCTTACAACTCTAAAGTAAAAGGTAGCTTCTGAAAAAGGACCAGGAATTATTCAGTCCAATTAGGCTTTTATAATTAATCTAGCTGTTTAACTTAGTGTGATTTTCTGGTACTTTATTGTCCTGGATAGCTTTCGTATCTTATGATGATTCTAAGAACAGAGAGAAAGAATAAAGAAAGTAGTCAGGGTTTCCTGTAACAACATTTTAAATCCTTACAAAAATTTATGGGAGCAAAGCAGACTGGTGTTCATTGTCTAGAAGAAAGCTCTTTATGCAAATAGTGGTCATATGTGGATTTAGTCATTGCATTTCCTTTGACCTTTGGGTGCAAAAATCTGTCAAAACAGACACAGAGAACAAAGCTTTTAGGTGGACTATTTTATGTTTAAAGCTCTATTAGAGTGCTTCTCAAGTGCATTTTAAAGAAGAAAAATTGAATTACAAAAGAGCTTTCTGATTAAAAAAATGATTGTGCTGGGTCTTCTGAAGAAATTTGAGTGGATTATTTTGAAAAACTGGCCAATTTCAAAGGAGTAGTTATCACAGCGGGAAAGGCTATAACTTGTAACTATAATAATATCTCTACAGGCATGATAAATGTATCTGTGATTGGACCAATTGGGATTTCATGGTCTGAAGCATTATGAATTTGTCAGTTCTGTTCAATTGTTTCCAGCAAAGTGACTCCATCATATTGTTCGCATTATTTGAAAGAAAAAAAACTAAAAATCAAAATGAAAGGGTTTAAAATTAGATTGTGTTCTGACTCCAGGCAATCAGTCCTTGTCCAGAATCATTTTCCTATCTGTTGATAGATTTTTACTGTAATATTCACAATCCATTTGTGGCTAGTCACAGCCCATTAGCCATCTGTTCTCCTATTAAGCAACTTTCTTTTTATAATGTAAGTATTTAATTTTAATAAACTCTCTCTGCTAAGCATTTATCTTATGCATAATAACGAACTGTTTCAAACATGGTTACCGGGCCATATAAAAGTAATATTTTTTTTAATGTACTTCCTTGGATATAAGAGGGAAAGACACTATAAGAATAGCTTGAAAATTTGAAAGTATTTGAAATACAGATTGTTGTAAATAAGTACTAGTTCTTTAAAGTGTGATGTGAAAAACAAGTTTTGCATGCTGAAACATTTGCCTAACTTGCCAGCACATGAATAGAAAGTGTACTTTGGAGTGTAGCTTTGGTTTTATAGATGATACCATGCGGCAAAGGTAAGATCTGCTAACAGCAATGTTAACAGCTAACAAAATTAAGATTGCCAGAGTGACTTTCAGTTTCAAAATATACACAGGGGTGTTGTGATAATTTCTAATTACCTAAACATTATTAATTTTTGACAAATTTCTGAATGGACAGGACTCCCACAGAAATTCACATATGTTCCAACCTGAAGATTATGGAGGAACTCTCGGGCTTCTAGTACTTGAATTTTACTGCAGCAATAAAATTACCAGATTTTGTGGGAGCGTTGTTATTTGGGGGGAGGAGGGTGGGGTTTTTTGTTTGTTTGTTTCTGTGTTTTTTGTTGGGTTTTTGTTGTGTTTTGCTTTTGGGGTTTTTTGGGTTTTGATATTTTTGTTGTTTGGAGTTTCTTCGTGGCACACTGTGTTTTTTACATTGAGTTATATAGGACAATAATAGAACTCACTCGGGCTATGAAGACTAGAGATACTACCTGTGATTTGGAATTTCAGTAAATAGTTTGTGGGGAACTGTCTTTTTTGTCTCAGTCCCCTCCTGTTTTGTTTTGGTTTTTTTAATAGTATTGAAGTATTCATCTACTTACCAGTCATCTTGGAAAAAACACTGGTTATCCTATTCTTCAATTCTCTTGTGTTTTGTTTTCCTCTTTTTCTCATCACTTACTTTGTTTCTCGGCTCTTCATTTCTTTCACTTAGGTTAAAGATGTTCTCCTGCAGCTTCCACTGCGGTTGGTCTGGTTAGCATAAATCTGAATATTGCTCTCACTCCAGGAAAATATTTTGCTTCCTACTTTGAATTTAACAGGAAATAGTAAGGCTGTAGAGATAATGCTGTTATTGTGTTATGTATAAAATAATGAAGTTTAAATTAAGAAGATGTACTTTAAAGAGAAACAATTTGGTTTAAGTAAAACAATGTCTAAAAGAATTGCTGTAGCAAGAATTGCTGTAGAAAGATCTTTCTTGTAGAAAGGACTGTGGAAACTATGGCATTCATATTCCCTAGAAATGTTCTGAACATGCATATACTTTTAAATTTTTCTCTTGAAACAGAAGAAAAACTTTCCATGGGGTGAAATTCCAGACGACTCTGCATTTAAAAATGAAAATATGACCATATGTTTCTAAATATTTGGACATATCTAGAAAAAGATGTTACTATAGCAAAATTTCCTGGATAAATGAATTTTGTTCCACTCTCTTTGTTACATGGAACTTATTCTTCTGTAACTTCTGAATTCATGCATCCACTTCTGTATCCATTCTTCTCTAACTTCTGAATTCATCATGTATTTCAGGGTGAAGTTGAACAAGGGATAAAGGTCCTGAAGGCTAAGTTCCAGCACACTTTATTAAAGTAAAGGGCTGTCAGAGAAGAGAAGCTTCGACAAAGATGCTGCTGAAGGACCTTAGTGCTTTATCCTGGTTTCAACTGCAATAGAGTTAATTTTCTTCTTACTAGCTGGTACGGTGCTGTGTTTTGGATTTAGTATGAAAATGTTGAAAACACACTGATGTTTTAGTTGTTGTTGAGCAGTAATTTACCTAAATCAAGGCTTTTTCAGTGTCTCATGCTCTGCCAGTGAGGAGGTGCACAGAGACTGACCTGAACTAGCCAAAGGGACATTCTATAGCATAGAACATCATGCCCAAAATATAAACTGTGGAGAGTTACCTGAAGGGGCTGATCTTTGCTTGGGACCAAGATGGACATTGGTTAATGGGTGGTGAGAAATTGTATTCTGCATCACTTGTTATTATTAGTATTGTCATTATATTTTACCTTATTTCAATTATTGTACTCTTGTTATCTCAACCCACAAATGTTACTTTTTTACCCTGATTCTCCCCGCCATCCCACCTGGGTAGGGGTGAAGTGAGAGAGAGAGAAGTGAGTGAGCTTACTAAATGACAAGCTTACTTACATAACAAGCTTACTAAAAAATAAATAATATGGAAGATTAACTGTATGACACAGAGGAAGCCAATCTTCATTTGTTTGTGGTTCATGGAATTATTAAATTGATTCAGTTCAAATTTTTTGGTTTTTATTATTGCCAGTTGCAATGCCTTCAGAAAGTACAGTACATCTAATTCAGAAATTAGATGGGAATTTGAAGGAGCTATGCTCTCAGCTGTAAGACTGTTTAATGGTTAAGAATCTTTAGCTTCTTAAATTTCATCTAGTGTACGAGTGAACTTTCAGAACAAAATCCCTGTCATTTAATGCTGAATTTCATTTTTTTAAGCTCCTATAGGGTTTCAGCAGTGAGACATTGGTGTAGTCTGATTTAAAGGCTTCATGGCAGCCAGAAAATTCTGACTTAATAACAATAGTAGGAGAAACCAATACTACATTGGGAAAACCACCATATCTATCTAAATTTCAGAAAGCATTCTCTCCATTCATTGTTCCTGACCCCACTGTATAATGCTATCATGTTTATTAAGAACTCACGTCAGATCCCTTGTCTTTCTTAATGTATAAAAACTTGTGAATGTAAAACATTCTTCTTCCCAATTGGCTACTTCGGTGACAATCACTTGCCTATTTTGGTGCCCAAAAATTTTGCATCAATTTCTCACTAAAGTAGAAAATACATTGCTAATGGAATTTTGAAGTTGTACTGTTACTCATTCCATCTCTCTTCAACACTGTATTCAAGAGAAAAAAAAAAACAACTTGTCATCCCTCAGCTACGTTTAGATCAAACCAATACAGGTAAGAAGGAACATGATAAAAATGGAGATAAATATTGCAAACAATTTCAGGCAGAAGGTGAAAACAGATGGGTTCCTGAGTATCCTCCCAGCTCTATTTTTCTTACTTTAGATATCATTCCACTATATCTAGGAGGAAAAGAAAGCTCAAAATTGAAAAGACAGAGTGCACAGAATCTGGCCTAATCACTCTTGACATCTGTATGTATATAAATGCTTCTCTTTTCTAGGCCAGTGAAGGTAGTGTTGGAAAATTCTCCATTGAACTTGGACTGCCAGCAGTTTGGAAACCAATCCGAAACCTGTAATTGAAGTACTATGTGTTTGGAATTAAAATCCATAGCTGATCCTGAAGCCCTCTTCCTAATAGATCTTTTTTCAGAGGAAAGATATTTTTAGCAGCAAGGCATAAAAATGTGTCCTAATACCAATTAGAAAGAATGTTGGTTCCAGCCTAATTATAATAAATTCCACATAAAATATAAAATAAGTAGTTGTTTGTTTGGGTTTTTTTTAAATATGTATTCAACGATAGGCCTTGACATAAAATATTTTAGAACACGCTCTGAAAATTGAGTGTGTAGACGTGCACCTATCAATGTCAGGACAGAGACATCATCTTGAAGATTCAATGGAAAAATGTTATGAACAAAATTCAGTTTTGCTTGGGTTAATATTGATTTAAACATTTGCCATCTTCTTGCTTTCAGAGTTGCCCATTCACTTCAGAAAGTATGATCAAAAAGTTCTCTCATCCTGAACGAATGTACTATTCATGGCATACAATATGAAGGGCCTCGGCAGGTGTAAATTGGCTTTGCTCCATTGAATTCGGTGAAACTGTGTCAGTTTTCCATGACTGGAAATGTGGCCATTTTAACTTACAGAATAGGTTAAGTTCAAAGAGGTCTTTAATCACACGGTTTAACGAAGAATTATTCATTCATCTGAATGTTGCCCTAACTCCAGCCTTGGCTGTCCTTCCCCTGAGCTCTATAGGCAGCATTAGTTTCATGATACAAGCAAAGATCTTTTCTTGCTTTATACAGTCGTTAAAATCAGGTATTTAACAACTCAAATAAGAAGATCTTTTGCTTAATTTATAGAATGTTTATAAATGAAGTAGAGCGGATTTTTGTTGAAGGTTGTTTAATAGACTTTTCCTGGGAGTTGCTATAGTAACACGGTGCAATAATTGAACCTTAAAGGTGACGTCTCATTTATGTTGAAAGATAATGCATGCAAAAGGAGAGACCATAGAAGTCTTTTTACTAAATCATTTAAGGTCTGTTTAAGAAGGGGTATTAAAATGGCAAAATTCCTGGGTTTTTTCCCAGGTTGTATTTAAGCAAAATGTGAAAGATAAAAACCTATCTTCAGTCATTTTTCTCTCAGCTGTTCAAGTAAAAAGTAACACAAACATTCCTTGAGGTCAATACAGAATTTTATATTTTTATTTAATCTATAAATACAGTTCAAATTTGACTCATCAAGAATTAAGTCTGCTTTCACTATAAATGCTGCCATTCCAAAGAGCTGCATTTCCATGCGGAAATCTGTAGTCATTCACTTGTTCACTAGACCATGATAGAAAGAACTTTGTGGGGCATGGTGATATTCAGAAATTGATTTACTTTAGCAGAGCTGATATCAGTGACACGGCTTACGCATCATTTTTGGCTCAGCTAGGACACAGTTGAACTGAAAAAGCATCTATTTTCCAGGTTTGACATAAAGGTTGCGCTGTATATTATCATCAATCTCAAAACTAGGAAGCAGGATTCTGAAAAAATGTACTGTAAGCTATTATTCTCCATCTGAACTATTGTAATCTATACATCTTGTCAAATTTAATTAATATTAAGTAATTCCTGTGCACTAAATTGATTGATCCCTTTCCATAATCTCCAGTTTATGCAGTACCAAACAATACTAAACCATATTAAAGGAAGCTTGGGGATACAATAACAGAAGATTAAGCGGAGTTTGTTACCTGACATTTCACCCGAGCGAGCCATTGCTGAGGCAGAAATTGCAAGTTTGGTTTAATTTAGCTGCAGCTCAGAAGTGACGTTTTGGATCTGGTGGTGTGCTAAAGGACATGACTGTAGGGTTCACATCATTTACAACTGCTGTCAGAGCAGTGGGTTTTCTATCCTTGCAAGCCGTGTAACTAAAGATATGAATTGAGAGATATGCCAGGTCACAGCTGGAAGGAAGGCCAGAGCAGAGATACATTAGATGCTGTTAAAGTTGTGAGAAACATGAAGTATGAGGCATCAACTTATGTCACTCTGAACTTCTTTTTGCACTCAAAATTCAATCATCCACATTCAATAAAGAATTATGAGGCTACAACTTATAAACCTGTAAAAATGGGAAATACACAGGTCTTCTAAGAGGAAAATCATGATGTTTTACTGTATTACTTCATAGATTAAGGGCATGAGTGGAATCTTTAAGGAAGTTACAAGAAGAGGAAGGAAGTAAAATACTTTTGCTGATATAAGAATTATCTGAGAATAATATTATGAGTTTAAATCTTTCTCATTCTATAAAGTTAATTTATACCATGAGTCCTATACTTGAATAGGATTTAAAATTAATACAAGAAGATATGAGACTTTTAATACAGCTGACACTAAGGTGAAATGATGTGGAGACTCTTAAAACTTATCCCTAATAACATGACAAAATCCTCATTTTTTTCTACAACATGACAAAAATAATAATGTATTTTGCTTTGAAATTGGTTCTGTTGGATGCTGCCTGCATACAGATGATATTTCCCTCTTCAGCAGAAGGTTTCAAGTAATTTTGTAATTTTTCTGAGTTGTGTTTTCCCCCAGCTTTCTTACAGGCTCCCTTTAGATACTGGAAATCTGGTATAAGGTCTCCCTGGAGCCTTCTCTTCTCCAGGCTGAACAATCCCAAGTCTTTAATCCTTTCCTTATAGGGGAGTAGTTCCATGCCTCTAACCATCTCCATTACCATCCTCTGGACTTGCTTCATCAGGTCCACAGCTTGATACTGATGCCCATCAGGATATGGAGCTGTTGACCACACCCCTTTTAATAGGAACTAAATTGCCAGAGTTATTTAAGTGACAACGTTCTATTAAGAGTTTGCTCACCATTGATTTTCAGTGAGATGTGGGCACCAAAATTAGAATTTATTCCACCCAAAGAACTGGTATAGTGCATAGCAGAGAGCTTTGCCACAGCAAGATGCTACAGGCATCAGGGATGTGTCAATAAAGTCAGTGAGATATTTAGTAATTGAAATGCTATGGTAGATCGATGCAGAATGCTCATTATGTTGAACATCCAGATACAGGACTGCAAGTTGATTACAGAGCAACCCTTCCTGGCCAGCTGCTCTGACTATACCACAGGTCTTCTGCATAGACACCAAGAGAAATTTAGCCTGATCTTTTGAATTGGGCATGAGAAGGAAAAAAATGAAGTGGTTTTGTGTGTGGTTTGGTGGTCTTCTTTTTTTCTAAGGTACTTTTATCTTAACACATGAACAGCAGCAGGTTGATCAGGACATTAGAAATCTCATGTAGTTCAAGAAGGAGAAATGCAAAGTTCTACACTTGCAGCATCATGACCCAACGCAGCTGCACAGACTGGGACTGACTGGAGAGTTGGCAGCCCTGCAGAAAAGTACTAGAGTTTGAACTGAATGTGAGTGGACAGTGTTCACTGGAGAAGACAGACTGCATACTGAGCTACATTGTTGTGGCTAACTGATCAAAAGCATTTATTTGTGTCTTTGTCAGCCTGCCGTGGCTGGCTAGTTCGGGGGTGAGGTCCCAAACTAGCTCAGCAAAATAGCAAATTTTAGACCACACTTTAAAAGCCGGCCAAGCTGTCTGTAATTTCCTTTTTCTCTGGCTATCGGATCCCTCTCTAGGGTGAAGCAGCAACGTCCACAGGGAGTTTGGTTTGGACCCCCCAGGACCCCAGGAACAAAGGAAGGCGAGAACGGAGATGCTGGAGGAGCTGGAGGTGTTTATTCGCTCGTCCCCGGCAGCAGTCTGGCTGGGAACGGCTCGTTTCTCCCGGGTCCCGGAGACTGGGGGCGGGGCTTACAGCAACAGCCAATGGGGAGGGACAGAACCCAGGGTCAAACCAAAACCCCTGGCACCGCGGGGGGAAGGGAGAAACCAATACACATTTGTATAGAGATATCGTTAAACCGAGGGGGTAGGGAAACCGGGGTGAACCAATACATATTTGTATAGAGATATCATAAACCAAGGGGGTTTTCCCAGGCACAGGTCTGTCCCCCCAAACCCTGGGCTGGCAGGTTTGCCAGGGCACCCCAACAGTTATTATCTCTTTTTGTTCAGTGTCACTGAGGCTGCATATGCAATACTTCCTATGCCTTTTAATATCCCAGTCCAACAGTTCAACCTGTTGAGAAAACCAGGTGAAAAAAAAGTGGTGGAAAAATCAAAATAATCAGAACCAAGAAACATGAACTAGAATAAGAATCTGAGAAGGCTGGACTTTTTTATGCTAATTCAGTTTATATTTAAGGGTAATTGGCAGCTACTTGAAAAGGAGTTAGAAGGTCCCAGACAAATCTTTCTCAGTAGTGGCAGGAGAAGTGATAGAATGATGGCCATTAGTTGCAGCTTGGAAATAGCTGTTGTCCTATTAGATATTAACCTTTACTAGCCAAGTTGAAGGGGATGGGAGTACATATATATATATATATATGTATATATATGCACACATATATACATATAAATATATGTCTAACATTGTGTCCGTTTACCTAGAGATGTCATGGAACTCCTTTGGAGATTTCCAAGACTTCAGTGGGCAAAGCCATGACTGATCTGACCTAGTGTTGTGGAAACTTTCTCTTCAAGAAGAAATCATATTAGGTGACCTCTAGAGAACCTTTTCAGACGAACCTTTTATTACTCCATCAGCTGCTTAAAGTTCTTGCACCAGTTGCTGAACTACATCTGAAAGGACAAAAATATCACAGTGGGGAAGTTGTCAGGAAAGTTAAAATGGCTGAGGAATGAATAGCCTCTCCCTATGTCCTCCCCCTACTTAAGTAGCACTAACCAGAGTAGTGTGTCCTTTCTGAGATGGCACTCAGTTCATGAACAGATGCCACATGACTTAGGACAATTTAGATCATGGATAATTTTGCCCTCATATATTTTTTTTTTAACTGGTCAATGGCTTTAAAATGCGTGAAAGATAGGGAGTGTATGCTTGGTTATAGCTTGTTCCAGCAATTTTCTTTCTGTGGGACAAGTAGACTCATTTTTTTGCTTTTGAATGTTGAACTTCCTTGAGAGAAAGAAAAGGATGTGAGTGTAAATTTCCTTTAAATAAATTTCCCCAAAGTAAACTCCATTAAGTTTTTTTTGAGAAAAAAATCCAACTCTAATAGGCTTTGCTTGCTAATCTAGGCCAGGCAATACCTGGGTTTGATATTCATGGAAAACTGGAAAATTTTTGCTTCTTATACTCAGTCAGAGGCAACTAAATGAAAACAGAAGTTTTTCTGGTATTTACATTTTGACTTCTCTCTGAAGGCTGAAGACAATGGCTTTTTTTCTCTCAGTAATTCTCTGACTGATATTCCCAACTGTACAATTAGTTTAAAATGCTTTTAGTTTTATTGGGTTGTATGTCTAGTGTCTGGTCATGATAAAGAAAGAAAAAGATCCATTGAGGATCAGATGATCAGATACATTAGAAGGAATGCTTGCACATTTCTCCTAAGGTTATCACAGAAGAACAGTCAGCCCCATTCCCCACTGTGACCCACCAAGAGGATTCTGTCGAAGAAATTCCTTTCCTGGAATGCCTTGATGACTGCAGTAAGCTACTGATACAGTAGTCAGTATGGGGCAGAAAGAGATTTGGGGAATGTGTAAAACTTACTATAGGATATTTCAAGTGGGAAACTGATTGTGGGGTTCTTAGGTGGAGGAATAAAGGCAGAGAAAGGGACAACTAAAGGTAGATCAAGAAGGAACAAGCACATGAAAACATGCACATGAACAAGAACATGAAAAGACAGAAAAGAAAATGTTACAACTGGTTTACTGTTAACAGATGGCTAGCCAGCAAATTCATCCATTTACGCCCTGTGGCTGGGATTGTACTGTGTCATGTCTTCTTTTTGAAGCCTATTCTTCTTTTCCTGGGTGAAATACTCCAGGTTTGCACAGCACTAGTGAAATAATGAAGAGACAGATGTGAGAGTTAGCAGCTGCAGGGACCATAAATCCAAAACAGCTGCTAGAAAGACAAGGGGACCTGAAGGTCAGCAATGGCAAAGATCATCAGTCTGGATAACTTACTGGAGAGAATTGTTGAGGGAAGGGAGTGTAAATGTACTGTGTATGCATGTGTGTGTAACGAGAAGAAATCCAAGTTCCATCAGCTGCAGTGGGGCTGCAAATTTCAGGTTCTTGTATGTCCTGGTAGGAGTGGCCAGGGAGACTCAAGATATCTGGGGGAAGCTACTGGATAGACTTGAGTGCCTAAGGCCAGATATTGGAGTGATCCATATTGTTTGCTCACTTTTGTGCATATATTTCAGTAGCTGACTTGAGTACTGCACAGATGGAGAGGAGGAACAGGACTGGCCCATCTGTGCTGTTTGCATTTGCGAGAATGTTACTTTTCTTTTCCTGTGTGTTCTGGTAAAATAACATTTGCTGTGTGCCCAGCTGTGTATGTACGTGTATCCCCATATGGGTAGTACATGAAGTGCAAGTTTGTGTATATTTACTGTCATCCTCACTATTGGCCAAACCTGGGGACATGTAGCTGCAACATCCTTGCATCTATTAGTCTGTTGTATTTTTTTTTTTGTAAGATACATGATGGCAAAGTAAAATTAAAAAACCCCATAGTTCCTCAAGTTTGAAACAAATTAAAATGAAACCAAAATAATAAAATGTTGGCTTTTGAATGTTCAAAAAATTGAATACTAATGAAAGATGACTGGCAGAGTTTGAGACTCCTGGAATTTTTAATAGGAAAAAAAGTAATCTCAGAAGAAGGAGAGGGAAAAAAAAATAGAAGCCAAAATCAAATATTAATCTATATTGCTTAGATATATAGATTATTTATGAACACTGGAATAAATGGGGGAAGAAACCCTTTAATATTGTTGCATACTACATCAAAGGGAGATCTTAGACATTGCAGAACATTGTCATAAAATTATTTCAAGCATGTATGAACCAGCTGTACCAGGAATAAACAATGGACCAAGTTATTCCTTTCAGAACCCCTGGACAGTTGGAAGTTCATCATCAGAGATGGGAGTAGAGACTGTAACTTCTGTTCCCAAAATATATGGGTAGTGTTTGATGTCTTGTGGAAAGTTAAAGAGTAGTTCCAGCTGACTGGATGAATATGTAAAGATTTAGCAAGGAGTCACTGAAATTGCTGGTCAGACACTACTGGGCAGTGAGGACCGCAGACAGAGAATGATTCAAAATATATTAACATTTCTCAAATGTGGGCCTAATGGACACAATGTTTAAGCAAAAGACTCCAAAATCTCACATTACAGTTTTTCCTATGCTCCTCCAAGTGCAGGTGTGATGACATGCTTTTTATTACCTGGCAGTGGTACTGGGAAGTCATTCTAGTTGTTGGTACAGACTTTAGCAAATTTATCTTTTCTGTGTGAGTATCAGACTGACACTTTTGCTTAGGAGTAGTTTAAGTGTTTGTTTCTAGAAGTTTATATTGTTTGCAGTTCCCCCATCAGCAACCATGTTAATGGAGAAGTTTTTTCCTATCTGTTAATGAAAAGCTAAGAAAAGAGACAAACACTTCTCAGCACTGAGTTCCTTGACTCCTGAAGCCCCTTTCTTTCTCTGTCCTGCTCATGTCACTTGACTTCATCCCCTAGATTTTCACCTTGTGGTATGTAATTGAGAGCCTGGGCTAAAGGGATGATTCTATTTATTGGGGTTTCTCTCAAGGCATGAAGTCACAACTATAGGGTCAACTCACTTGTCCTTCCAGCATGTATTACTCGTCTGTCAAATTCATGATAAAAAATATTGTCAAGGGCAATTAACAATCAGTTCTTGCATCCTTCCAGGAATTTGTCCCTGTGATAAATTGGCGAGGAAATTCCATTAGTAACTTGTGCATATAATCTCTCACAATGAAGCAGTTCCAGTATTAGTCTCTTTGATAGCATACGCACACTTAGATCATGTTGATTTTTTGACGGGATACCCTTCCTTCTCGGACCAGGGTAGAAGAGAGCAGAGGAGGCTGCTGTTCTGCAAAGTTCTTTATTTCATAGTCTCATAGTTTCTTGAAGGCAGAGTTCGAAGGGGGTTACATGATAAAACCAAGCAGCAACAGCAGCAGCAGCAAAACAGCAGGCAGCATACAACATCTTCTTCTAATTTCCCATGATTCCTTATTATTCTCGTATCTTTTTTCACAGAAGTGTGGATTATATTTGTTAATTAACCAATGAAATCAATACACGATTCTAGTTTTTCTTTTCTTAACCTATCCTGGTCTAATTCTAACAGCCGTAAGCATTACATAGGTATTACACAGATTTGCGTATACAATTTTTATCAGCTCTTATTGTTTATGTGAACATTATATCTAAAAAATGTGAACAATATCGTTCTATCTATATTTTGTCTAAAATAAAGAATTCTGTGAAAAGGCAACACTGCTGCAGAAAGAACTGTGTTTAAGGTCTCTGCTGCAGCTTTTTAATGTTTAAGGCACTTAGCATGTATTTCTACTGAAAGCTAAAAATCTACATTTCTATTTTACTTTGGTATGACTTCATGTATCTCAGCTTGTCTAAAGGTTTTAATTCAACTCCTGTGCTTTGGCTTTCATCTGGGCCTAAGTCCAGAGAAGCCTTCATTCCAACAAGATCATATTTCGGTGTGACCCCAAGATTCTGTATCAGATTCCCACCACTGCATTAGGACGTTATTCTTGATTATTCTTGTACAAAATGATATAGCCATATCTATAACAACTATTAAGCCTAGTTTCTCTGCTGTCTTAGACGTCATTAACACAAAATGTTGATTCACTATCTCTATCCTTTTACTGGCCTGCAAGGATAGAAGATTATCTTTCACTGCCTCCCTTCTGTTACAATTACTTCTCAGCATGATTTGTCATGAAATGTTGCCATGAAATTCATAAGGAAAATTTTGTTCTGTATGCTTGACTCACAAGACCCCAGCATAATACTTCCAGTTACATTACTTAAATTGTATAATGTCTGCTATTGTTCTGACAACTAGTGCACTAATAAAAAGATCAAGTGCTTGAAAACTGCATATTTTGCTTAGGTGACTTTAAAATTGATGCTATTTATGCAAAAGGTTTGGGGTTTTTTTGATATTATGTAAGTTTCAAGTTTAAAACTCAAATGCACTTGGTTTCTCCAATTATACAATTCATGAAGAGTATTAAGAGTATTGTGCTGGTAGCTAACTTAGCTGAAGACAAGTACGTGTTTAGCTCAAGTATTAGACGTGAATATGATTTTGCTAATAATGAAATTGTTTCTTATTCAGTTGAAGTTAATAGGAGAGTTGTGTTGAATTTTTTTGGATTATGAGCTTAATATGTTGTCGTACTTCTTAAAAAAATCCTGATTCATGTTTTGGCACCATGTAATGCTTTATCTTTGCTCATGCTGTTTGTTAGCCAGAGGCAATAGTTGTGCACTTACAACATTATTTCAATCAAAGCAGCAAAGTCACTTTTGCTGGTTATGTACACCTTTTCTAGAAGGAATTTCCCTGTAACAATTCTGTAATATCTGATTGCCTAGAAAATCAATTAAACAAAGCGTATAAGGTAGCCTGGGAGAATGAGAGAACTTTTAAAATTATAAGGGAAAGCCAGAGGAAAAAAAATGAAATTATCTGCTACAGATTTGGAATTTGCTATAAATCTTTCATTATGTTGCTAGTTTTGTGCATCATTGTTTAAATATAAATTTCTTAAATGTCTGCAAGATCACTCTTTCCTAATACAGCCATACCATATGAATCAAATATATGTAGGGCATATTTTATTTTATTCTTTCCATGGAGAATCAGAAAATTCTAATAAATTCTCATACAATTCATTAATTTTATAATTCTGATTCTTATTTCTTAGTTGAACTTGCTGGAAACCATTATTTTTAATATTTTGCGGTTAAATTGAAAAATAAATATTGGAGGGGAAGGGGAGTAAGGTATTCCCAAATCTTCTGTAGCATTCTACCGATTCTAGACAATGATATAAACTTAGACACTATTCATGTCTCAGAGCTGGTAGGCAGTATTGCATTATGCAATTTAACTTCCTCCTTACCTGTGGGAGAGAATTTTACAGAGGGACAAAGAAACATTTCTACCAATTTGGTTATTGAATTACATGTTTCTACAGTGTGTAAGGTTTTTGTCACAGTGGCATTTGTAGCAATAAATAAGTTTAAATTTTTTTGGCCAGTGCTTCAAGCGGGTAAAATAGTCATCACTCAAACCCAGTACTTTAAAATTAATTGCTGCGAGTTAAGCTTGTATTGTGGGTTACTTTTGGAAAGCGTAGAGCTGCATAATTTCAAGAGGGGCTGTGGGTGCACAGATTTTTCTCTTACTGAATCCTTATAATAGGATTTATAACTGTGAGTCATGCTGGTGCCTCATGAAAGAAGTTTAATCATCACTGGAAATGCATGTGCTATCTGACTATACAGTGACACAGAGACCAGAGATTCAGGGAGAAGAGCAGAAACAGGGTACGACCTGGTCAGATCTGTTACAGTTTCTGGTGAGTGACTTATTCCTTGCTTTACCCAGGAACACAGAGGTAGACCTCTCTGCAGTCAGGGTGCATTTAGGCTTTGTGCAGCCATGGCCTCCCCCAAGAAGGAAAAGGTCAGAAGTGTGCCTTCCTGTTCTGATTTGCAGAGTGGACAAAGAGGTGTTGGAGACAGAGCAGAAGGTATTCCCAGCATCCTCTCAGATGGGAAGCAAGTGGTAGTTGAGGTGTATTAGGGCTACATTGTTCCAGGCCTGGGAAGAGATTGCTTATAGCAGGGCTCTAGTTAAAACTGCAGCTGGTTGTGTGACCTTCCCAGGAACAGAGAAAAGCAGTGCTGGAGCAATTGCATTTCAACCCATGAACAAAGCAGCACTGCTGGCTGAGGCCCGGGCCTGACTGGCAATACTCCTCTTTTCCTAGAGACACCAGCCTCTCTGTGCTCCTCACCACTGAGACTGTTTCCCTGTTAGAGCCAGGGGAAGGAGGAATCTTATGCTGATAGACAGTCCTCCCATTTGGGAGCAGTGGCAGTGTTGTTTGCTGCTCTATCCAGCAGTGCTCAGCGCTGAGCAGCTGAGCTGCTCTGTGGGGGCTGTCAGCAGAGTGGTGCGCTCCATCTCCTGCCTGGCACACAGCACCAGGACTCACCACGTTTGTCCTCTGGCTTGGACTTGTACCTGCTTAAGCAAGAGCTCTGTCATTGACCTTAAGTTAGGTTATGTTCGAGGCAGCATTTTCTACCTGGTACTTCTGCACGTAGTCTGAGCGAGATGGGGCAGTTTATGCAGGCTCGGATATGCAGGCTCACTCTGTTGGTATCCCCTGACATCCATTTGGAAACTCATGGACAAGAAGGTATCCTCTTTGGGGTAAAAGACTGGAGAATTTATCCTGAGGGATGGAAAGGAATTCCAGTATCTCAGAACAGGCTTTCAGTCTATAAAAATGGGATTGTAATAATTGTGGATGCTAAAATGTTTGACAGTGTTTTGCAGGAAAAGAATGCCACTTAGTGTGACGCACTCAACACTTGAAGGAGACGGAGTAATAAGGAAAGAATCTGAATTTTCATGACATAGTCCATCCTATTTTGCCACATGGTAAGAAGAAAATACAGTACTAAATAGTTGTTCAGACCTACCAGTAATAGATACTGCTCCAACTGAGTAGTTTAATTACAAATCGATGCTATGCAGGGGTATGTATGGCCAGGACTCATGTTAAATGTGGCTTATGGTCCTGTTAGCCCTTTGATTTTGTTTGCTCCTATTTCTTTTAGAGAGTCCATTAAAACCCTCTGGAAGGAGATGGGAAATTGCTCTACTTTTAGAAGCTACTGAGCTTGCCCAATATGCAAAATACTTAAGAATTGAGAGGGTAAGGCTAAAGAAGAATTTCTATTTGCAGTTTGAAGCCTGAACTTCAAAGCTATCAAGAAACTTTTGCAGACCGGGAACTGAAAGCCAGACTAGGGATAGCATGAGCTATCCTAAGCAGATGCAACTTTGAAAAAAGATCCTGAATTGATTGTAATAAAGATCTTCCCTCCAAGTCTGCAGTGTCCCGCAGGACATGATCAGGGGCTGATCTTCAACACCTGTGATGGAAAGAGGACATAGCAGGAGAGATTTTTGAACTAAAAAGTTGTATTTTGAGCTTTTATTTTTTTTTTTCTTATATTGATGTTGTACTTGTACTCTTTGAAAGATGTCCTATCGCTTCCAAATGTATTTTGTAGTGGTTATGATTTCTTAGGGTTTGTGTTATAGAATTAATTACATTTTGGTTAGTGCTATGTCCTTTACATGTGAGGTTCCTCAAGCAAATTTCCCTAGGTTCTTATATTCAATCATCTAATTTACAGTAAACAAATTAATTTCAATCAACAAGATAGATAAGTCATATAAATATTTGTTCCATCTCTTCTGTTTTGCTTAGAATATGGTGGGGTTGCACATGCTTTAATTTATTCTGGATTCATCCATTTGCTTATGACTTTCCTGCATATTTTTCAGGTATCTTAGCTTCTGGTTGGCATCACCAATGGTGAAGCCTACCTACACCTCCATGTCACTTTTAATTTCTTTCAAAGTGCTGTCAAAAATCCTGTATTCGCTTAAGCCTTGTACATTAAAGTGCTAAAAAAGACAGTTCAATTTGATATTTATTCTAAAACTTAGGGTGTTTAAACAGTAGTTGCACTTATGGTAGGAAGCTGTTCAGCAAACACATTGAGAATGTGAATTCAGGTTTTTCCTTTCACACTCAAGTAAATCCACATGTTATAAATGTATGCTTTCAGGTTTTGCCGCTCTAATTTGACATATAGGAGTGATTTTCATACTTATTTTTATGTATAAGGTTTCATCAAGAAAAGATTACCGGACAGCTGGACACTTGTGGTTGCTCAAAAAAGTTTAATCTGAACACCTGGTCTGTGACAGGCTTCAGTAAAAAAAACTTTGAAATCCTGTCCTTGCCATTTAGAAAAAGTTGTATCCCTAAGATCTAAGCCACAAATCATCGAAGTTAATTGGACCTCTAATTGCCCTGGATTTCTAATAGCATTAAGGGCTCAAATTACTTTAAAATTCACTCCTAACAATGACAAATTCCAGTCCAAAATGTGTAAGGCTCACTTTAGCAGAGAAATTTGGTTACAGAGAGTATTAGCAGCATTTGGCTGAGAACAGCCATGTTATACTAAGTAGCTTTCAAACCCTGAAGCAAAGAAAATTAAGTTAGGTCCCAAGTTTGTTACAAAATAGAGAGAAATGAAAATAAGGAGACAATGAGTATCAGGGACAATTTTTAATGCTGAGATAATGTGTGTTCTGAATATAATGAAAGCCCTTTGATTTGGATCCTAAGTGCTGCATAATAGTTAGAAAAACTATGGGGAACTGTCCTGTGTCTGCAAACAAATTGACTGGACTAGCTAATAAACTTGTTCTGGGTCCAGCTTCCACAGTGAGATAACAGACCTATAGACCAAAGTAGTAAATTTGAATTTCACATTACACAGGATCAGACTAGTCACTAAACCTAATATTAATAATAATAAAAAAATCTGGTTTTAGGCTGTTCATTAGTCTCATGTACTTATTTTTATTGTGGAGTACATACTTGGATTTCCCATGAAATAACC
>VZTI01000551.1:296493-353801 GCA_013397865.1 Struthidea cinerea
AGGGGTGGGGTCCTCTAGCTGATTTAGAAGCCTGAGAATAATTGTATTTTAATGGAAAGAAAGATCTCTCTTTTCTGGCAGGTTTACATTTTTGCAATGTAGCAGAAAATTTTTAATCCTGATCACACTGTCCTCCAAACAGCAAAATATCAAGATGAAATGATACAATGCTATTGCCAGCTTACAGCTTTGAGACAATTGATGGTGATAGGTAAATTTCTAATGTCACTACCCTGAAAGGTTAAGGGGCACTCGGGCATTGTACATCTTGTTACTACATCTTGACCTGCAGTTTAGATGCATCTGGTGTGTATTGTTTGAGTTCTTTATTCTATAAACAGCCACAAATTTTCATCAGCTTGTAGAAACCCCAGATAGTGTGAGTTAAGCATAGCTTAACAATGCTGTAAGCACAACTTTGTGTAATATAACTGGAATTTTTAATTGTGGTTCTTGTATCGATTCTTTTCCAGCTACATCTGAAGTGTGCATGCATCAGTGAAATAAATTCTTCTCACAAGTTACTGTCTTCTGTGGGTTTCTGATGTGGAAAAGTTAACTCAGCAGCCATCTTTAGTTTATTGAAAATAAAACTTAGAATCTGTACTATAGGTCTTGAGGTATGAAAAGTACCTGTGGTGGTGATATCTCATTGCTTCCAACAGGAAGAACAAGTCTGTTGCTGAGTGTGTTGGCAATAAAAACTGGGGGAGATTTGGAATGATGGTAGCTGTAAAAGCAGTTTTACAAAACGAATCAGATTCTCGCTTTTAACAATATCTGCCTGATGATACGTATCTATTTTGTTTTGTGATACTACATGAGAATTTTATATCAAGTAGTTTGCAGCCATTTCTTGGGTAATACCAAGGGGTTTTTTTATGTCTAAGATTCCCAAGAAATTATTTATACACTGTCATTCCACAGAAATCTAGCATTTCCTGAGACACTTCAGTCCAAGTGGAGATGACAAGGTGTAGATTAAGAAATGACAAGGAGGTGCCAGGAGTAGCCTGCATAATTTTGGCAAGCAGTAGGGCTACAAGTAGAATTTATCCTCTTGATGCTGAAGCATTACATCAAGATACCTGAGCATTAAGAGACTTTATTAGCTAAGGTAATGGTGCCCCTGGGGTGCAGGTGGAGGGCTTCTCAACTGATTTTAATTTTTCATATTCACAGAAAATCTTCTTCTTCATTCAGAAACTTTGAAAGAAAACTGAAAAATGCAGTTTTCAAATTAAAAGCTTTGCAATGCTGCAAAATATTTTGAGGGAATTTGGAAGGTTAAACTTTCATAAAATAATTCTCCTTGCTTTCTGCTTCTTATATGTATTACACATACTGAGGCACTTGCCCTTAATATTGCATTTAGTTCAAGTCCTGAACTTGAAATTTTTTATCTAGCTAAAATGTTCCTTAAAGTAAGCATTAAGCATGCCTGTTTTTAGAGTGTGTATCTTCATGTTCCAGTCTCTTCTCAGCCTTTCAAGAAACACATTTTTATGCAAATTGAAAAAAACTGCTCAAGGTAAAAGTGCAAGAGTATCTAATGTGTTCAAATATTGATGCATATTCTATTGCCATTTTTAAAATGTGCCTTGCCAGAGCTTTGAGGTGCATGCACAAATCAATTTAAAAGCACACATAGAGTCTTACGTGGAAGCGTGGCAAGAGAATCTTCAGAAGAACTATCAGTCTGAGGAAAGCTTATTCTCACTAGCTAATTGAGAAAGGTATGGCATGATATAAAATATATATGCCCATTTGTGTTTTCCCTTTTTAAACTTAAAATTGAAAATGGAAAGTCTTCATTACTTTTGGCACAAGTAATAGAGCTGTACAGAAATTCGCTGCGAAATCTCAGTAGCATTTTTGATAATTCATTTGCATTCATCCAGTATAATGCAGTATAATTAAATAGTTTTAGACCAACAAAATATTTTGCTTAAAAGAATATTTTATGTTGAGGAAAATTTAGTAAGGATAGAGTGCCAGGAGAGGATGCAAGCTTAACTCATTATCTCAATTCAGGAGGGAAGAATAGCTGTAAGACTGCAGCTGTAAGGGTAACACAACGTTAGTCCAAATGTCCTTGGGCATATTGTCCCACAGAAGTTTTCTAGGGTTCAGTAGAAAACCAGCCTTTAGGGAGGAAACCTAATCTCTTCTCTGGAAATACTGTCTTCATCCAGAAACAAATGTTGAGAAAGCTAGGCAGTGGTTGTATTTATGTGCTGTGCTGATTTTGTTTCCAAACCGTGGCCATTATTGCTCTGGATCAGATATTATGTTAAACTACATACAATTCTTTTGTCCAACTTAAGGTTAGTTATGCTTCAGTGCTATCACCCATTTAAAAGTATGTAAAAGTTTTTTAGTTAAGCCAGTGTGTTATTACCAGAATTTTAACTGAATAGGTTTGATATGTATTATTATCTCTTGAAATTAGATGATATGCTGAAATAGATTGAAACTCACAGTTTAACTGGTGGTGATTATCAGGAGAATATCCTTGAATGTATTTCTTTTGTGATACATATTTATAAAGTCCAAAGTCACTGCTCTGAATTAATTTGATGGTTGGCATATATGTCAATGATGTCAAGCACAACGACGTAATTTTTCCTTAAGACGGGATAACAACCCTGTAGGTCTCCCCTACGTGCCTTAAATGAGACAATTAGTGCACCTTATATGAGGTTCCAGGTTTCCTGTGGCATAACATGCAGCTTTGGGAAATACATCTCAATCAGCCTGTCACTAGGATTGGTTTCACTTTTTGAACCTCAAAGGCTGTGTCTACGCTAGTAGATTAATCAACAAGCATTTCTAGCCACTGAAATATGATCGTCTATTCCATCAAACTATTCCTATATTCCCTAAATATAAATTAGTGAATCCTAAACAGTCTCTTGGCACAGCTTGAGGTTTATATCACTCCAAGGGCTGCTCCCAATGTTCAGCTTCCTGCAGCAATCCCAGTGGTAGAGAATAAGAGAATTTGATCATAGTTTTTGAATACCATAAATCCAAAAAGCTACTCCATGCTACTTGGACTTGAGGAAAGTTCCTGGGCATGCTCAGTTAACTAGCATAGTATGGACATTGTCTTGACAGCCTTCCTTATGCAAGAAACTGAAAGGGAAGTCTTTATTCTGTGCAAATTCTATACTTCTGGAATGCACAGGATCTAAATAAGAGTCTTTTCTAACTTTTCCATTAGTTAAATTGGACTAAAACTCTTGTATATTCCTACTGTTGAAATAAAAATTAAACAAACTGTCTGTAGAGTGAAACAATACCAACTGAGAATAAACAGACCCCAAACATCATCAAATTTAAATTCTAGCCCTCCTATTATGTAATGAAGTATAACTGGTGAAGTCAGTTTGATGTTAAACCATGCTAACTGAATGGCATGAAATAATATCTGTATCAGAAGAAAATGAAATAAAATAGATTCTTTTTTTCACAGTTGATTCTTGGTTTTTACTCACAGAAAGTATAAGGCTTAGAACAAAATCAAAGCTTCCTTCAGAACATTCTGAGCCTGTGAAAAGTGCATTTCTTACAAAATTGTTCTGATTAGAAAACTCCTGTCCAGCTCTTCCTTTGATGTATATGTACCAAATACTTGTCCAAATTAAATTTGTATTTCAAAATCTCTCCGTCTTCAGAGTCTTTTTGTAGTTAAGAGATTTTCAGAATATCAATAAAATATATTCATGCTGCAATATCTGCAGTTATTACTGTGGGATCGAGCTTTTTTTTTTTCCTTTAGATAGGCTTCCTAGGATAAAAGTAAAGAGGAGATGATTTAAAGCCAAGATTACCACTAATATGCGTGTGTTTTTATGTGTATTTATCTACAAATTGTGTGTGTTAAATTACATGTCTGTTTACATTAATTTAAAATAATGTATTTTAAACATCTAGGGTTTTTTTCCCTTCCAGCCAGAATTGTAGCTATTAACATCTGAACAGAAAACTAATTGCAGATCTGCTACAAAAACAGGATTCTTTAAAAAGTAAATATTCCTCAGTTCCAGAATAGAGAAATGCCTTCTTTCTACATACATGTATAAATAATCGGATGCCAGTAGGTGGTGCTCACTGTGTAATATAATCTCTGGGGTTACCAAGACCGATAAAATTTGTTGCTGTGCAGTCAAACCAGCGTCTGTGCAACTCCTTACAGCTACTCTGAACAGATGGTAGGAATGTTCTGACTAATTTAGTGTGTAATACTAGCTTGAATACAGATCCATATACCACATGAAGACTTCTGAGAGAGTCCTTTCACTGGCAATAGAAAGATTTTTACTGCCCTTGTGGGTGACAGTTTGAAGTAAACATGGTGGCCCAACAAGTGAAGCTATATTGGGAGGGATTCAAAGGAGAAAAGGTGTGAAGGGACACTCTTGAAACAGCAGATAACTAATGCCAAGAAGAAGAAAACAAAAGATATCAGCAGTGGGTTGAAGAGAGAAAACGAAGTGATAGGCAAGTGGTTACAATATTGAAGGAAATACTGATGTAGATGGGAAAATAGCAATTGAAGTGGAATAAATAAAGCTGAATATGGTGAAAAGACAGAGAAAACAGAAGATATTTAAGAAAATTAATAGACAAATATTAAGAAGGTAGACATTAAAAGACAATAATACAAGCAAAAAGAGTCAACATGAGCAAAGGCAATGTAGTGAAGTGATTATGTGTACTACTGAGAAATAAATACTATAGACCTTCTGATTTCACACGTGCCAATACTATGTTGGTGTAAGGTTTGAACAACAAGAGCGAGGATTAAATTTCTAGCAGTTCTTGAATTCAATGCAATGACTTGTTCTCCCACTTAAAAACTGGGAATATTAAATATCTTTGGTTACTTTGCTTGGGGTAGGTATGTGTGGAGCATTGCTTCCTGTCTCCCAGCAGACTGTTACATTTAGAGGCATACTGTAAGTGGTACTGTTGTCTCTGTGTGGTAACTTGCTGTGATGCTGCCTTTAGTTGTGATTTGGGTCCCAAGGACACTGCCTGGTGTCCCTCAGCAATACTGGTGACTGGACTGTGCCATGGGACACGTTCTTTGGTTGATTTTGCCTGCCTGGCAATAAGGTTGATAGATCTAGGACATAGCAGCTGGAGAACACTACCAGTTCATCCAGAAGGTCTCACTTCATGTTCACTTCATTTTTCTATGGCACAGGTGTGGGCAAAAGGGTCCAGGGGACTTCTGTGCAGAAAACTCCAACCGAGAATGGAGGAAGTAGGGAAAGGAGTAAGGCCTTCTTGCTCTCTTCTAGCAGTTCACCAATAGATGGAAGCAGAGATCCTTCCCTAGACAATCCACAGACAACCTCTGGTTACCCTGTTTTCAGTTCTGTGGGGCTGAGGTCATGACATAAAAGCAGCAAAATGTCTTTGTGTGCTGGAAAAAGCGATGAAAGAGAGATGGGATTGTGGAGAGTAATATTAAAAGAGCTGAGAATGTCAAAGCTATTTGTTAGATCTGTGTACACTAGTGCAACTTCATGATGTGGAGAGGTAAACAGCTTCTTTTTAAGAAATCATTTGTGTATCTAGAGTTCTAAAATGTTTACAAGAAGAGCACTTAAAAGTTAATTAAAAAAAATATAATTTTAAAACTGTGAAATTTAATACAGTTTTGTTTTAACAGCTCTTTCCATCTATGTCCTGCTTTATAGGAAATGAAATTAAAGCACCTATAAGAAGTAACTAAAAGAAGTGTAACTAAACTATGGAGCAAATAAAAATGCATAATGCTATTAGTATGGTTTATTAGAAATTCAGTTGTTAGAATATCTTCAAACCTACTTCATCTACCAACCCCTCATTTGTCTTTGCTCTTTGTGTATATCATGTAAGAATTACTAGCATCTAAATTTAGTGAACACAGCTGATTACACACAAATTTGAAATGCAAAATGATCTGATATACAATTCAGTCTGTTTAAGGTACATAATGGTGGTTAGCTTTAGGATCCCCAGGAACCTTGGTTGTAGATACAGAATAATCCTGCTCTGAACATGGAAACAGTGTTCCAAAGATATAATAAGACTAGTCATACTTGAGCTGTTTCTACATCTTACTAATAATTCTTGTGTTACATTATGTAAACTAGACATGTAAAATACTGCAATTTTTCTTTCATTTTGCTATTAATCCAGCTGACTGGTTTTGCACAATTTTGTGCATTTAGAGGTTTTATACAATGATGTTGTATAGGGCTGAGTTAGCATACACATACCACCAGTTAGAATAATGGAGTTTCTCTGCCTATGAGAGCACTGCAGCTGTCTGGCAGCCCATTGTAGATTGGGGTGTTCTGTTTGGACCTGGAACCAGCAGCCAGCTCACCCTTTCACTCAGCCTAGGCAGGTGTTACAAATGGGTGGGTGCATGGTGAGAAGTGCAGGCATGCAAGCTGGAGAGAGACTGAGTCCTGCTCCAGGTCTGATTCAGTCTGTCTTTTCCAAGTGTGCCTCTCATTAAAGATATAAATACTCCCTTTGAAATCAATGGGACGATTCACACACTTAGTCAGGCTTGTACTTTAAGTAGATTGCTGAAGTGGGACCATTCTGCACCACTGAAATGACTACACTCTTCAGGACAATGGAAAATCAGTCTCACAGTTATTTTAAATATGACTCAGAAAATGATTAGATTTGCCTTCAAATGTCTTCTGGTGAAAATGAATGGTTCAAGCAAAATATGGAGAATCATCACTCAACATCAGAAAAACAAATATAAAAATGTTTTCTCAGGTCATTTTGACAATGTTACACTTGATTTGTGGTGCTGTATCAATAAAGTTAAGGAAGTGAATTGTTATTCTAGCATTGCTTGTTTGGAGTAAGTGCTTGAAAGAAAACTAAGTGGTAATTATTCATGTTTCATCTTTTAAAAGACAAATATAAAATTGTGTACCCTCTTGAAATCTAAATACCTGCTGATTTTCAGTACTGTTTTTCTTTCTTAAAGAATGTATGGCTCACTCCGTACAAAGTTCTGCTATGATTTCTTGCAATGGGAACTGTATATTAATTCTTAACAGAGATAAAATTTGATATAGTAAAAAACCCACGATGTTTTCACAACACGGATATTTTGTTCGTGGAATAAAGAGAAGATTAAACATAAATAGAACTTAAATTCATTGTTGACTTAAACCAACTAATGATGATTATCAAAGGTACTTGATCACCCTTACCAAATGCAGCCAAATTCAGCCAAATGCACTATATAAGTGGAACCCAGGTAAAATAGCATAATGGGAAATAGCTGAAGTTAAAGACCAATGTGGTCTCTCTGTATGTATTGGGCTCAAGGTGCTGTCTTGGAGTAGCAGAATTTACTTGTTCTGTATGCTTGGATTTTATGATTCTGAAATCCCATTCCTGTTTCATTCCAGATTCTGCATTTTTCTCATCCAGCAAATCAACGTACATAATTGCAGAAAGGTCAGTTTTTGTTTTTATTTTTCTTCAGCAAACATTAGCTCTCTATTTATATCATTTTACTTGGTAGCTAATGCTTTCCATTACACTAGAAAAATTTTTATTTATAAAATCCTCTTGACTTGTTGAACTGCCCCCATCTCTCTCCTTAATTGTCCAAATATAATTAGAGGTCTGGATAAAATGAATCACCTTGGCAAAAATTCATCCAGCTTTATTGCCAAATTCAAAGACTGAGTGAGTGAGGGGGAAATGGTACATTGGCACACTTGATTTAAAAATAATTCTAAATGTAGCTGTGTGTACTATTAATTCCAGCTGAAACTCTGGAGAGTGATTAATTAAAATGTATTGTTCTAAATCCTTTGTGAAATGCTCCAATACTAAGTGTACCAGGCCAGACTGTCGTTCAGCGTCTGTATCCTAGAAGAGAGTAAATTATCAGTGGTCTCCTTGCATGGCCTTCTACAAGGAGGAGAAAATGTGATAGAAGCAGTAAATGTCTAGCTGCTATTTTTTATTTTCTTAGCAGTGGCCAAACAGTGGCAGGAAAGAGTAAGGAGCAAAGACTGATAGCCAGTATGTCTACCTTGAGTTAAGAGGGACCTGAAACTGCTGCAAAATGGTATCTATAGCACTTCAATTAACTGATAAAGTACGAAGGAGGGCAGGTCAGAAAACACCCTCTTTTTTTCTGTGTGTGTCATTCTTTCTGCCCCCAGAATATCACCTGAGGAGGTTGCTTCCACAGTCTGAAATTTCCACCATTCCTTTCAGAGTATGAGTCCAAGGCTCAAATTTGGAGGAAGATTGGGGTGCACCAGCTGTGGTGCCCAGGAAAAAATAGGTACCTGCTGGTGGAAGTGTAATGGCATGGGCTCTGTCAGTAATGGAGGTGGCTGAGGCAGAACAAGCAAGGACAGCTCAGCAGCTTTGGCTGTTACAGGGAACAGTGTGTCTGTTCTAGGGAACATGGAAATGGACAAAAAGGAGTAGGTGGGAGAATTGGAGCAAAAGGAAAAGGTAACTTTAGTATGGTTAGAAGAGTCAAAGCAGAAGAAAACCTGAAACTCAGAGATATGTGGTAAACAAACTGGGAAAGCTTTGGGAGGAATAAAGAGATTTTCTGCAGTGAATGGGAGATGTAGGGAACAGCTCCCTAGGCAGTCTAAAAGACAAAAGAAGCAGGTTATTTGAGCATTCAAGTAGAAGGGGCTTGGAACATCACCTGACTGCTCCTTCAGGAATATTAGACTGGTGGTAGTATCTCATTCACTTTGCCTCATCCCTTGCGAGAAATATGAAAATGGTAAGTGAGAAAAGAAAGTGCCTTTCAGAAACACAATTGGTTTCCAGAGGCAGTGCAGTTACTGCCATATCTGCTATGGCTCAGTCTAGCCCCCAACATTAAATGCCAGTTGTCCTTAAAGCAGGCTTCTTTCACAAACACAGTGATTGGACACCCATGCTTGATCACTCATGCCTATGACAAAATTCCTAATGCTGACCTTGGTCCAGTTCATTATATTATCATTTGCATATACAAATTTCCCTGAGGTTGTGGTTTTTTAGTATTATAACCATCTAAGGTAACTCTAGGTTATGTTTTCATACTACCAGCTATCCCCAACTTCTTGCTTCACTTTATTGTGGGAATGCAGAATGCAGAGAATATCTCTCTGCCTGTTTTGAAGGATTCTACCCCCCTGGACAACACTGTTTTTGACCTTCACCCATGGAGAAAAATACCTACCCTTGGGGAACAGTTGGAATCTACACTGGTGTGAACTAGATGATAGAATGTTATGTAAGATTATCACAAGGTGAAACTTTAGGGTCTTTGGGTTTGTTAATATAGAAAATAGAAAAAAGGTAAAAAAACTTCAAAATGGAGGATTGTTGTTGTTCTCTAGGCCTCTTGTTCCTTCTTCTAGTACTCCATATTCTGCAGTAGAAGTAGTTTAAGGTGATTGGATAAAGAATTCCACAGTTCCTGTCTACGTGACAAAGTGATTTATTGAACATTGGTGGAAAAGTGAAAATATCTTTCGTTTTACGTTTTCATTGGATAATTTACCTTTAAAAAGACTGTAATCTTGATAATTTGGCTTTCTCCTGCATTCTCTGCTTTGTGCTGTGTCTGGGTCATGTCAGTGACTCTATTTCTCTGATAAGACTTAATAAACAACTATCTGAAAGCAGAGACTGCTGAAGGTCCCGTTTGTATCTTGGATTCCTGGCAAAGACGCTAAAACTCTCCCCCATCTGGGGAGGCATTAATTAAGGCACAGAAAGTGTCACTTTATATGCTATTACAGTTTCTGCTTGAATCTCTTTTAACAATTAGTTCTCAAATAAATAAGGATTTATAACATTCTGTTTCTGGGGACTCTTCACTGCTCCTTTGCACCCTTTTTTTCATGGTTACAAGACCAACCCACAGTTGCTCTTAACTTTTTAGCAGATTTTTAATTTCATCTGACATCATTCTCACCCCTTTCCAGAAAAGAGACTCTTTTGTTTCATTTACCTTTTAAATACATGCTTCTGTGTTTCGGTTATCAAAAAGTCATTTTTCAGTTAATATTCAAATGTCTTTAGGCCAGAGACTCTGACCTGGGCACAAAAAGTTGAGAGCACACCTAATCCTTGAAGTACCACTCACAAGCACAAGCCAGAAATTTGTAAATGTGCATGTCCAACCTGGAAAGCCAAGCCACAAATAGCAAACACAACCGTGCTTTTACAGGATGTATTAAAAAAACAAGACCTCGCTATCAGAATACTTATACAGAACTGGTTCAAAATAGACTTTCAGCTTTCTGTGGGTTTTGCTAGATTTTTCTTTAATAAATGTGAACTAAAATGTTTTAAATATCTTCCCTTCTTTTTATTTTTGCTTTTTACTTACAGCTGCTTCTTTCACACTTCTCCTATTCATAAACATATGACAAAAAATAAACATCTGATTTGATAATTTTCTTCCTTCTGCTAGCTTCCTTAGAGGCTACATTCATCTTCTACCATTTTTATATTTGCAAGCTAAACGATGATTGTAGGAGGTGTTTTGACTGTGGAGAACATGCTCTCCCATCTGTGGCAGTATACAAAAGTGTCTTCTTATAAAAGGGTTGTTTTGGGTTCTTTCTGGATAGATACCAAGATGTGTAAGTTTACTGATGAAACATCCTTAAGTGAGGAGAGATTGTATCATAATTGCATATTTTCCACATCCTGCATAAGAGATACGCTTCAATAGTACTCCACCTGCTCTTGGGTAGGTTTAGTTTCCTATGAAAATTTCATCTGCAGCTTCTTTTTGAAGGGTTTGCATATAGAATATGACATTAAGCCCCAACATTTCTGAGTTTCATTTATCTCTGTTACTCATTAGGAAAGCAAGATGTTAGTATTTGCTCATCTTTACAGAGGTTACATATGAGACAAACTAACCAGAAGAAGAAAGATTCTCAGACTACTTAACACATATCTCAACTCACAGTTAATTCCATCTACCATTTAAACAATTATGAATGATGTAGACAAAGTAATGCATAACAAGGAAGAGCAATAGGAAAATGCTGTCCCATGTACTTTTCTGTAAGGATTTTTTAAATAATTTCATTTTCTACATACTTTTCTCATTCTCAGAAAAGAAGGAACATGACATTAGCCAAATGCTGTTTTTTCAATAATGCGAGGTTAAATTGTTAATCTAACTGTACCATAGGTAAAAAATATTATATGAACATTCCTCAAGGATGGTAAAAGCTGGTGTAAGATCACTGATTCAAACTTGAGAATGTAATTTTTACATATTAGCCAATATCTGCATATTCACAAATGCAGATGCACAAAGAATGTCCCAATGGTTTAATTTTCAAAGTTTAGAGCTGAAGAAGGGACTTCAGGTTATTAGTTGACAAAATCTGCTTCTGAGATGAGACTCCGAGTCATGTAGGTCAGTCATGCATCGGTAGCAGAAAACTTTAAGAATGCAGCAACAAAGATACCCTAGTTAAGTCTTGGAGAGAAAGTTAGACTACAAATCTGTCATTATCTTGAACACTTTGTGCCCCTGCACTGGATGCCAAAAAGGACTGTCATGGTCTAGCCCCAGCAAGCAATCAAGTCTCGTGCAGCTGCTCTCTCACTCCCCCACCAGTGGGATCCGTGAGAGAATCAGAAGGGTGAGAGCTAGAAAACTCATGGGCTGGGATAAAGACAGTTTAATAGAGAAGGCACAAGCTCTGCACACAAGCAGAGAAAAGCAAGCAATTCATGCAGCATTTCCCATGGGCAGGCAGGTGTTCAGCCAACACCGGGAAAGCAGGGCGCCATCATGTGTAGCAATGTCTTGGGGAGACAAATTCCATCACTCCAAACAACCCCACTCTCCTTCTTCTCCCCACTTTATATAATGAGCATGATGTCATACGGTCTGGAACACCCCTTTGCTCAGTTGGGGTCACCTGACCCAACTGTGACTCCTCCCAATTTCCCATGCACCCCCAGTTTCCTCACTAGTGGGACAGTAAAAAAGGTGGGAAGTACCTTGGCTCTGTGTAAGCCCTGCTCAGCAATAGGAAAAACACCTCTATATCATCATCATTTTGTTCAGCAAAAATCCAAAATACAGCTCCATGCTAGGCACTGTGTAGAGAATTAGCTGTACCCCTGCCAAAACTAGCACATCTGGGTCACAGATGTGAGCATTGATTGCTGCAGATCTTGCAGCAGTCAACATCAGTTCAGGCAATGTTCTCATGTTCTTTTTGAATCTGTATTTTTTGGAATCAATATCTGTGTCTTGACTGGTTAGGGTATTGTAGGGAGTTGGGAGAAGTGCAGTTCTGTTGTGTGTGGGTTTATTTATAGACAAATTTGCCTTCTTTTTAGGACTGCTACTTGCTCTGCTAGTGCTGTTAGTCTTGCAAACTAGACTACCTTGACTTCATCACCAAAAGAGAAAACACCTTTCTTCACTTGAAATTAATACCTACTGATGTTAGTAATCTTACCTATGATTACAAGCCTCTGGAGAGACAGAAACTGTAACGTCTTTCTCATGTTGTAGATAATTTTATTCCATTGAAAATTAAGTGTGCATATTTTCTATTTTGTTCTTGCATCTGCGAAAATGCCTCAAAAAATATTTCTCTGAAGCTAAAAAGTCTTAGAATCGATACAGCAACAGATATTTTGCAACATTAATAGTGACACCTCAATGCATAACAAGGTAGAATGTTGGACTCCCCTGATAGTCTTATTTGTCTATAAATATCAATAAAATAACTTCCTACAATTTATGCTACAAATTGTATGCTGAAACAATGTATGAGCACCATTATCTTTACAAGCAGTTAGAAAGGTATTCTACTTTAGCAAATGATTAATACTAACAGTTTGGATGTGTTTTCTGTTCTAGAGGCACAAAACAAGTATCAGGAGCAGATTAAAGTGGAGTTAGCCACTCTTGGAAGGCCAACAGGGCACTATTTCACAGTCTTCTAGAAAATGAACACTCAAAAAAATTGGCAAAAGAATGCTTACCAGCCTGGAATTACTTCTGAAGGTCTGAAGAGATGGGGTCCTTTCAAGACCTGGCCTGGATCGATTTTCAAGAACTGGAGTTAATTTACACATAAAAATCAGTGCTTTAAAAGCTAGGCAAAACTCAGGCAGCCATATTCCCCGCACAGCTGTGCCTTGTGGTTTGCTCTCCGCTGATCTGCTTCCTCAAACCTGTTTGTTTGCTGAAGGGAGGAGGTAGGTGCAAGGGGCAGAAGTGATGGCAAGACTGCAGCTGTGCTGATGTAAATTACCTGAAGTGAATGAGCCAAAGCCACAGTGTCACAAGTAGTGGAGTAAATTAAAACTTGAGGAAGATTCCCATCTTGGCAGGGGATGAAATGCTCCTTGGAAGTGACTTTCCCTGGCTAATTATATTGGGAAAATTTATAAGATTGGACATTTGATTAGCAAAACTTAGGTGACATAAATTTCATTCTAAGCATAAACTAAGAATAAAATTGAAGTAAATAACAGAAGTAATGATTTATAATGAGGGAACTAGAAAAATTAAGAAAGGAGAGGTAAGACGACATACATATGGTTTGAAAACCATAGCATAATTGTGTGTGAGGAAAAAAAAAATAGTATTGCTACCCTACTTGATCCATGAAATAAACAGTGGTTAAAGCAATCTAGGAAAATATATTATTGGTGAAAGCTGCAATTAACTGTGTTAAGTAAAAATATTACACGCCTTTTTTCCCCCCTAAATTCTCATTTGACCAGTGCTACAACAAAGTATAATTTGATTTTATTCTATGGCATTTTGAAGCAATATTAAGACATTCAAGAGAATCCAAATCTTTTGTTTTTACATATCTTCAGGTAGACTTTACTTTTGTTATGCATACTTTGACCCTTTGAAGAAACTAGAAGTTCAATTTAAGGTAAGTTAAAAATGTTTAAATACTTGCTTCTCTCTTGTTTGCTCTAACAGATAAAAATGAAAAAAATGTCACGTTACTTATGTCTGGATTCTCATGTCTTTTCATTCCTGCAGCTCATGCCCCAAGATTCAGTCAGTTTGGAGAACTTAGCATGTCATGGATTTTTAAAGAAGGATTTTCAAGGAAAATTTACTATTTTGAAACAGCATAATGTTTTCTTTTGGAGTATAGGATGGCAAGCAAGAATTGTGGTAAAGATTAATCCTGCTTTTTCCGTACTGGTTGCTCTAATAGGTTTTCTTTGGAAAGCTAAAAGGTATAAATCCAGGGGAAAGCATATGAGAGCCTCTGACAAGCATACGTAATGCAGATTGCTATATAGAATAATCTGCCATTGAAGATCAGAACAAGTCAAAGTTTGCCCGGTTTTATAGCCTTTAATATGGTCTATATAATTGGTTGGGGTTTGTTATTTTTATTACTTTGGTTACAATTGTATTTAGACTCCAACTGAGAGCAGCACCTTATTTTGCTATTTTGTGCTCAAGAAATATGTAGCTCATCATTGTCCCAAAAGACTGCAGGCTGAATAGACCAACAAGAGGCTAGGAAGAAGCTGCAGACACAGCTCTGAAGGTCAGACAGGTATCCTGCTAATGACAGAATCCTTTTTTTGTGATGGGAATCAAGAAAATCCATCTCAAAAGCATAAGCTGCTGGAATCTAGGAAAAACTGGAAAAAGAAATAAACTTAAAAGGTCATCTTATGTATCCATGTGTACCTGATAAGCCTGCAAAGTATCATGAACTAATCTGATTTATAGTGTTAAAAAAGCCGTAACTATTTGAAAACATAATAGATTGGAGAATTTTGGTGCTGAAGTGGTGAGGTTTTTTTAACAATTTATGTTACTATACAGAATTGCTGGTGTTATCTGCTTTTCTTGGTCAGGAATTTTATTCATTATTTCTCTTTAGTAAAGATAGAGAAGGTTGGGGAAGAACTCTGGAAAAAAATGCAGGATACACCACAGTAAGGTTGCACTGTGCAGTTAAAGGGAGAATAGGTCTTCTAGTTTTTCAAAACATAAAGACAATCAAGTTTTTATTATAGCAAATAAATATGAATATACACAAAATTTTCTATTATGATGGTGGTGAAACACTGGAAGAGATTGCCCAAAGGAGGTATGGGTTTCCCATTGCTGGAAACATTCAAGACTAAGCTAGGTGAGGTTCTGAGAAATCTGATTTAGTTGAAGAGGTCCTTGCTCATTATATGGGGATTGGATGACCTTTAAAGGTTCCTTCCAATACAAAGTATTCTATGGTTCTATGATATCATCCCCAATCCCTCTTTTTTCCCTAATTCTGACTGTTTCCAGAAAAACGTTTAACTGCTATGTGTGTAAAAATGACATTTGAAATGACAATGATAATTTGACAAATAAATGTGCTCTATGCAGCAGTTAAATTAATGTTTTCAGTAGTATGGAATAAAAACTTAACGATGAACTCTAGCTCTGAAAAATATCATGGTGTTCCAGCCTTGTAAAACTCAGTACATCATTATACGCTGGCAGTATATTTTATATATAATTTTCCAGGGGAAATTCACTACTTTTCTGTGAAGTCTGTACACCATGGCTGTTACTCTGCCTGCTCTTTTCCAACAGCATCATTCTCTCTTGGATCAAATGTATCTTTAAATCTTCTCTTCTTTCTTCGTGTCTGCACGTTAGTTCAGTTCCTGTGATAGATGTTAGGTTTAGTGCATGGTGTGTTTGTGTGTAGGAATTATTTGATACCAAAGAAAGTCGTGATTAGTGCTGGTCTGCAGCATGCTCTCCACTCTCTAGCACATGTCATTACTTGCTAAAGTACAGAGATACACTCAGGTCATATTTCATTAAGGTGTCTTCACACAGGCTGCATAAATTCACATCAAAACTTAGAAACTGTGTGAAAGTTAGTCATTTAGCAGATAGCATTTCTATTATTCTGTCACGATGAGATCTTCCATACCTTTCCTTAATAATAACTAGAGAAAAATAACACCTTTCAGCCTCACACCTCAAGCTGAAAGCTCAACTTCTGAAGTAATGATTTTGCTTAGGTTTTCTTGTCTGTTATAACATGTACCATGCAATTAGAAACTGCTTTTTTGAAAAGCAATTGATGTTTCCAAAGACACTAGTCATAAGTTTCTTGTAGAAGAAATTCCATTCTAAATTAATATTGACTTATCTGAATTCTTGTGTTGGAGAAACCACCACAATTTTGAGGTTCATCTTTCCTTGCAATATTTCCAGTATTTACTCATTTACACTAGAGTGGAGTGAATAATCTCTCTGACCATTTGTTGCAAATGAGTCTTAGGTTGTTCAAAGGATCAGCAAATGTATCAGCAAAACCAGGTTTAGTACTAAAGTGGAAGAGTGGCAAAATCTGTTGTAAAATTCACTCTACTACTTACTAGATGGTTAAAGCACACAGAGAGAAATCAATCAATCTAAAACTAAAATCAACTGAAAATTATCTCTGTGGAGTCTGGGGATGTAAAAAGGGTAAGGAAGGAAAAGGGTAAGGATAAAAAGGAATAAAAGACAGACTCCCATTGAGTCACAAGGTTCAGAGTAGACCCCCTTGCCAAACTTAGCCCTGGACTCAACCAATGGTTGAGGCCTAAAGGTTTTAAGAGCACTTCAACTTAACAAGTACTACATTTATAACCTATTTTAAATAATTTAACAAAAGATTTTATAGAATTTACTATAAGCACAACAGTAAGTCATTTATAGGCCTATCTCGCTTAGGAATCTAATTTACTTAAGAATCTAAGAGCAACATTCATAATACATTTTCTATTGCATATTCACAGTCACACCCACACAGACCTGAAGGAGCATGCGTAAGATATATACCTGTGAAAAATTCCCCTCAAATTCAGTGAGGTACTCACATTTTTGCATCTTCACAATGGGCGAAAGGTAGAGCGTCAAGGAGCGGAGGTGTCAGCTCAGGCTCTGTCAGCGTTGCTCAGTCGTACAAATTCAGCAAACCTGAGAGTTTGCTGTCTCTGAGAGGCCCCACTCAGAGGGAGGTTGCTGGTCGCAGGAGAGCTCAGAGGGTTTCACTTAGAACTGCTGTTCATATGGTTGCAAGAACGTTGGATTTAGTCATAGTAATTTTCCACCCTGGCAGCAATTTGGGTGGGTAACTTTCTTGGAAAGTTCAATAACAAAAATGTTGTTCCACTTGGGTTTTTATTTAGGCAAGAAAATTAAGTTACCAAAGCTGTTTGTTAAAAAACAGGAGCCTGTTAGACAGCACTAGTTCCTGGGAGCAGACATTGTTTCTGAGAGGCTCAAGAGGAGCTTGGTCCAGGTGCTGTGTCAAGGCCAAGGCCTAATGAGCATTTCTGAAATCATAGTGTGGAACAAGGAAAGGATGTGGGGGGCATGTGCCGTCACAACCAACTTTGACAGTTGCCCTTTCTGTCCCAACAGAAACAGAGAACCTAGCAGCCCTTTCTGTCCCAACAGAAACAGAGAACCTAGCAGAACATGTACATAATGTCAGTAATGAAAAAATACAAGGAGAAAGCCCTCAAGGTTCAACTTCATATGGAATATGCTCTTATCAGATTGCATCATCCATGCCTAGTTAAAATAAACTATACTGCATTGGAGGAAAAAATATAATACTCAAGAAAGATTATATAAAAGGTCTTGTGAAGATCTTGAATGAATCAGCATTAGTTCTTATAGAAGCAAATCAGCATATCCTTATAATCCCTGCCAAAATTCAACTGCTGCTATCAAAACAAATCTATATTAATTTATTCAAGTGCTTACAGTAAATTTTAATAATTCACTGCAACTGTTTCCTCCTAAATCAAACCATGGAAATCAGAATGCTTCAAATTCTTATGTTTTGTACAAGCCTAAATCAAGATGTATTTGAAAAAGTTATTTAAAAGGTAATAGTTTCAAACTTAAATCTTTCATTTAAGTAACATTTTTATCAACTAAAATTTTTTCCACTACAGATAAATGCTTTAGGTTTTTCTTTCTATCTGCATTTCTTTCCCGTTAACATTGCTAGATTATCCTGTTCAACCAGGAAGAACTTAATTGTGGGGTTTCCTTTCTTGCAATAATTTGTATAAATATTCTTTTAAATGTTTATATTTTTGCACTTAAACACTGAGTTTGCTTTTCTGAGAGTATTCAGTAATTAACAGGACAACATATTTCTGTATTTAATTTATATTTTTATATGTAATTAGATAGTGTATTCCAAACTGAACTACTAGGCGATTTTGAAAAATAGTTACACTTTTATGTTCATATACATTTCTTGCTCTTATTTTTGCAATTTTTTTTCTCCTTTCTGAGCATCCTCTCTAATACTTAGGGCATATGCATAAACTATAGATATTTGGCTTCCTTCAGCCCTAGCAATTGAAGGAGAGGATGATATAAAAATGGAGTCACTCTGTCTACAGAGGCAGTGATCTGTACAAGGATTTGGGCTGCATTCATAGCAGGAAAGGGGTTAGTCTGTCAAACTGAGGGTGTCAGCAAAGAAAACCCTTGTTTTTAAAGGCTCATCTCTTTAATCTCTTTATTCTTGTTTACCAGAAGTACCTACATGTTTTAGATATTGGCAGAGAACATTCGTTTTATGGTGATGCAGCAAGGACTAAAGAGAAAAAAAAAGTTTTGGTGGAGCATCTGAATCAGTTTGCATGTATTAATGTTTTTTTAAATAGGCAGTGATTGTTGAATTTCATCTGCCATCATATTGCCCATTCTTGAAAGGTTCTTCTAGAGCTCTTTACCTTCAACCTTTATTTTTATGACCTTGAATAACATAATATCAGGTTTAATCCTCTCTCTATTCACCAGATTTTTATCATCATTTTATAAATATTCTTGACTGCAGAATTCAGTGGGCTTTCAGTCCTTGCTTTGTGAAAAGTAGTTTTTAACTCCTGTATTTTGTCAGCCCACCTTCTACTTGTTTATTCAAGGGAGCACATTCTCGTTATCCTGCAACAATTTAGTGTTTTTTAAAGGTTTTGACACCCTGTGGAAATTTAAGTTGACCAAACTCACCAAATTTGCTGTTGTATGCTTGTTTACTTGTTAAAGGAACTCAAATATATCTGTAAGGCAGAAATGTCCTCTGCAAAAGTAGTATCTCTTGTGTCTGTCCTAAAACATTTGGACAGCAATTTAAGCCTTCTTCTGCATGTTGCCAGTGAATACTGAGAACAGTTTTAAATACCGAAAACAATTTTTTTTTCCCTGTCTGCATCACCACTTTGAGTTAGTTTCTTGGAAAGAATGACCAGTCTTACAAAGGGTTTTTCCTTTGATTAAAAGATTTCCTCTCCCTACTCCCTTTTCACTATGTATTTGACTGTTTTCTGATTGTTTATGTTGTGGAAGAAGCAATGGATTTGCTGCATCTACATTCTCCATTCTCTTTTATGCCCATAGCAGTGAATAACTCACACAGAAAAGTAACAGGTAATTATATTCCCTTATCGGTCTGGAAGTTAACCAGCTCCCAGTGAAGTCCTTACAGAAAGAGAGCAGTTACCTAAATGAGTTCTGTATTTAATTTTTACTTAGTCAGTCTCTGATTATGAGTGTATGTCAGGTTTTCCACAGCATCAAAGGAACACTGATCCATTTAACAATGCAATAGTCTATAAAGCAGCTGTCACAGCAGTAAAGACAACCACTTTAAAATCTAAGTTTGTGTATACTGATTTGAGTCATTAGTCTTTCAGCCCATTTTGTATGGTTTAGTAAGTATGACCTCAAGTTATCTTTAATTGGTGAGACTGCAACTGTGCCTTATACTATGCTACCTCTCCAGAGCTTGCATGTATGTTTCATTTAATTGCTGACCTTGCTTTGTTCTCTTTTGGCACTCTTCCTCTTGTAGGAGCCAAGGGAAGGAATTAGAGTTTTCAGGACCTCAGAGGTTTGGGTGGTACCTTTCATTTCCTGAATTTACCTTTTATTCCCTGGTAATGATGTTAGTGAGTAATGAATAGTCAGCGCAAAGCTGCTCTACCAAGCCAGTCTTACTTTGTTTTCCTTCTCAGTTGCGAAAATATCAGTAACCAAATACCATGCATAGAAAACAGTTGATCAGACATGCTGTCTTCCTGCAAAAGTAGGAAGCTCCCTCCCACAAGCTTGAGAGAGAACAGGAAGTTAACATGCATCTGTGAAAAGGTGTTATCAATTTTCACTGATCCAGAAAATATGTGTTGAATGGCTGAAAAAATGACAGAAAACATATCCCAGTGTTGTTTTCTCCTGGCATCCTCCCTTTTTGCATCCAATTTAGTGAGTACTATTTTCCTAAATTCTAATTCTTTGTTTCATTCATATCATTTTTAGTAAGTACTAATTTGCTAAAAAAAAATTACACAGAATGTATCATCTCTACACATCATTGGGTAACTAGGGAGTTCTGACATATTCTGGGACATCCTTAGGGAACTAAAAAAATGCTATAGGATTTCATGAAGAGAACATTATTACTAATACATTCATAATTTGGTCCCTGTTTGGTTTTAATCAGAACTGTATAGTTATTGTAGCATATTATATTAAATGAAAATCTCTTAGTTACTGCACATTATACTGCAGTGGGAAAATATTATCGATTTCATTAAATAGATTTTATTTTATTCATTAAACAACTAAGTAGTTTGCTTGTTTTTTTGGTGTATTGCTTATTTGTCAAATTTTCATCGGGACTTCAGGGATGTCTTTTCATTACTGCACATTTTATTTAGAGCCATTTAGTTTTACTCCAGGGTAGGCTCTTGCTAAACAGGACCAGATATAATGGGATACGTAATAGCAGGAATATTGCAGGTACTCTCAGGGCCTGGCCTCTCTGAATACAATATCTTGAAATTCCATGTACGAAACACGTTGAATGAAACCCGTGCACTTGCATGACCATATGTATATGCAAAAAAAAATTCTTCAAATCACTAACAAGAGCAGGAGAGTTTGTAGCCAAAAAACACTTTGTCACAAGCAGTACCTAGATATTGTTGCATCTGGTCTCATCAGACGAGCAATACCTGGTTCTGCAAATACTGGGTTGGGAAATCACTAGTATGTTTTGAGGAAAATATGGTTGTGATCATGACTGAACTGTTATTGAACACGGGACTGAACCAAAATTGTTGCATAGCTTTAGAGCTCAGTTTGCTTCCTCTATATCAAATACCATGAACACTGCAACAGTTACTCTGTCTTTATTCAACTGATATGAGCAGTGTATGGTGGCGATAATGGAGATGGGTGCCATCAATTCCAGGTGACTTTCAGAGTTTTTAATCTGGACATTTCGTTCTTTTATGTTGATTTGCTGCTTGATTCAGTTCTGTACCATTCTCTCCTTCAGGCTCTTTACACCATCATCCCTCCATTTTCCCTATTTGCTTTCTTTCCATGTTTTCATAGGCCTTTTATTTCTTCAGTTATTTTCCCCCTTTCTGACTTACCCTAATCAAATTCCTTCTGCCTTGACCAAATTTTCACCTCAGGAAATAAACAAGTGTGCACAAAATAAAACAAAGCTGCCAAAATAAAACAAACAAAAAAAAAGAAATCACACACTTCTGTGAGCATGTCAATCTTTGGCATGATTTATTCATGTGACAATAAAAAACAGGTGGTCATATTTTTCTTCCTGTAGAAATAGTGTTGTGCTATTGACAAATAAAACTTTGAGAAATGGAAATCCACTTATGATAAAGTGATATGCAATCATACCCTTTAAAGAACATTCTTGCTGAGATGAATGGAGTTCTTGGCAATTGTGTATTTTTTATGTGGTGACAGACTTAAATTTATAAGCAGTACCCAACTGCTAAAGAGTTACCATTTTCTACACATTTTTTCTGCCTCCCAATACTTCAACTGTAGTGGTGAAATGGCAATGGAAAGTTAGCAAAGATTCTAACATACTTTTTCTTCAAGAAGTGTATCAGTTGTTGATAAAATCAAATGAGTAGCTATCGGTTAAGTTTCTTTGAGGGAGGTATTCGGCAGACTAAAAGGAAGAGGGAAGACACCTGTATGCCAATAAAGCAATCTTCTCACTTTGGATAGGTTCTGCTGGTTTGGGCCAGATAGCATTAGAGTTTTGTTTAATGACAGGAACTAACAGAGTTGGGCTGAGTTGGCTGAAACAATCTGACACACGGAACAGTCTTGAGCTCCCAGGTAAGCTCCATTAGCTAAGAAGTGAGAAGAGTGAATGATGCAGCACTGTGAATCAAGAGTCAATCTCTTTATTGTCAGAGAACTAATATTCTCCAATGGCATCTTAGCATTCAGAATAACCTCTCAGCTGAGCCTCACTTAACTATAATAAGTTAAAATGTCCTACCAAATATAGCTTTGTGCATGCAAATAATCAAATGTATTTCCTGTAATCTACGAGTCAGATGCACGGCATGCTCTCTCAAGGGCTAGATATGTGTGCGTATTTTGTATGCATGTAAACATTTAAGCATTTATTTTATTTATCTATACATATTCACATTTGTGCATCCATGTACAGAAATTATTTGTTATTGAACAATACAAAAAGAGTGTGAAAAATCTAAGGATAATTCTTCATAAAAGACATATCATAATAGTGCTATCACTTCCTTTTGAGTCCAATCCTATCATCTTCTAATTTATAAATATTTGAATTAGATTATGATTTTTGATAGGAAGTAAATCTTCATAAACTTGTGCTATAGACCTGTGGCACTCAGAACTCCAGGAATTACAAGAATTTAACTCAAAACCATCATGAAGCTTGCATTAGAAAGCAACCTTGACCGTGGTGGTGCATTATGACTAATAAATAGTAGGTCTGGGAATCTGAAAATATACACACAAAATATACATTCTTTTATATCTTAATCTTAAAGGGAAATAAACACCAACATTCCAGAGTAGAGTCCTTTGGGGGCTGCAAGATGGATATTTGTGGTCAAGTACATGGGCTGCAGGGAAATAAATTGCTCCAGCAAGGGTTGCAAAGTATGTCATCCTCACACTCCTTGTCAGACGTTGATGCCTGTAGGATTGTTTCTCACACCTTCTCCTTTCTCCTCTCTCTTTAAATATGCTATGCCAGAGGAACTGCACAAATGGCCGACAATGTCCTCTTTGCCCAGTTTTGGGTCCTTTGTGGAGAAGGCTGAAACCAGCTGTGTCTGGTTCTCCTGCCAAAGAAGCCATCCCTGTAGCCCTCATGTTGCTCAAAATCTTGCCAGCTACGCACAATACAAGTGGCATTTCAGAGATGCATTTACTTTTTCAGGCTTTTTGCAGCCATTAGAATTTGGACATGCAAAGTCTTTGATCATGGAAACATAGAATGCTTTGGCTTGGAAGGGACCTTAAAGGCCATCTCCTTCCAACCCCTCTGCCACAGGCAGGGAGAGTTTCCACTAGACCAGGTGTCTCAAATCCCTATTCAAGCTGGCCTTGAACACTTTTAGGAATGGGGCATCCACAGCTTTTCTGGGGAACCTGTTCCAACACCCTCACAGTAAAGTATTTCTTCCTAATATCTATCTAAACCTACCCTCTTTTAGTTTAAAGCCATCACCCCTTGTCTTATCACTACATGTCCTTTTGACAAGTCCCTCCAGCCTTCTTGTAGTTTCTCTTTAGGTTCTGGAAGGTGCTATATGGTCTCCTTGGAGCCTGCTCTTCTCCAGGCTGAACAACCCCAACTCCCTCAGCCTGTCCTCATAGATGAGGGGTTCCAGCCATCTGATCATCTTTCGTGGCCCACCTCTGAACTCCCTTCAGCAGGTTCACATCCTTCTCATGTTGGGGAACCCAGAACTGGATGCAGCACTCCAGGTAGGGTCTCAGGAGAGCAGAGGAGAGGGAGAAGAACACCTCCCTCGCACTGCTAGCCATGCTTCTTTTGATGCCACCCAGGACACGATTGGCTTTCTGGGCTGAAAACACACACTGCTAACTCATATTGAGCTTCTCATCAACCAACACCCACAAGTCCTTCTTCTCTGGGCTTCACTCAATCCATTCTCTGCCCAATTGCTTGGAATTGCTCTGATCCAAATGCAGCACCTTGCACTTGGCCTTGTTCAAATTCATGAGGTTCACATGGGCCCACCTCTGAAGCCTGTCAAGGTCCATCTGGATGGCATTCCTTCCCTGGTGTCAAACAGACCACACACCTTGGTGCCATCAGCAAACTTGCACTCAATCCCACTCTCTGTGTTGCTGAAAAAGATATTAAACAGCATTGGTCCCAATACTGATACCTGAGGAACAATGACTTCAAATTGCATGAAACTGTGATAAGGGGAAGAAATTTGGATGTATTCTCAGTCTCATGTCCTTATCTGCATGGAGTGAGCAGTTTTCTTCAACTGAGTGAAGCTCTACCAGCTTATGCTATTCCATGGATGGATTCAGTGTTTTCAGAGATGGCCCAGTGTGCCCCCAAGTACTTTTCCAATATCCAAAATTATGAAGACATGTTTAAAAATAAGAATCAACTTCTCCTTCATGAGCATTTCAGATGGAGCATTTTCAGATTGAAAAACTGAGCAACTAAGTCAGAATTGATAGAATATGCAGTTGATATGTGGGGAAGTCTGGTGCAAGCCCCAGCTCTAATTGCAGCAGGAAGCTGCTACATAGCTGCTATGGGCTATTTTGCAGTCTATGTCTTTCCTTCCGTTTTGTAGCTGTTCTACTTTTATTAAAGATATACGCCTGTGTATGTATATAATCAAATAAAAGGACAGACATATTTTCACAAGGTATTTAGAGAATTTATACATTTCCAGTGCTCTGTTATTATTCTGGGTACATGCCACAATCAGTAAAATATATTTTACTTTCTTCTTTATTATGCATACTGGTTTCACATAAATTCTAAGGAGAAAGAATGTCTTGAGCCTGAGGAAAAATCATTTATTGGATTTTGTCCATTTGATATTAAAAAAATGGACAATGGCCAGAGCATTATATATAGGGAATGACCATTTTTAATGTCTGTAATTTTCAGAGACTTTGCCAGGCTATTGGCAGCAATATAGAATGCTGTGAAGCAAGGCCACTATTAAAAATACAGTTGTTGGAAACATTTGGTAGTGATTAGATTGTTACCAATGTTTGAAGCCTAAATGAAGGAGAAAATAAAATAATAAGATGAACAACCCTGAGAAAGGATTTCTTCCTAAGCTGAAATCATTAAACTCTGAAACCTACCTTTTCAAGGTCCTTCATTGTAATCCATTATCTTTCATTCCCCTTTGTACTACAAAATTGTCAGTTTGATGATATATTACACATAACAATGTCATTACATTGGCATAACATGACAACTGGGACTCATTTGAACTTTTAAAAATTTCTAATCCCTAAAATAAATTATGAACAGAAGACATTTCAGACATAGAAAATAAGTCACTTGTTAGAAAAAACAGGGTTCTCCATACGTTTGGGAGAATTACACTTTTCTGAGCCATTTTCTTTTTCCTTTTTTTTTTTCCTTAATGCATATAATAAACTTACCAGGAAATATAATCCACAGATGTCCTTAGGCTTCTTGTCCTTAGGGTTACTGAAGTACTGAGTCCTCCTGTAGATGACAACTCATCTACATCAAATCTCACCACATTTTCATTAAATTTCCTGGAACCAAAATAATAATTTTGCCATAATTTTGATCAGAAAAATTGTTAACTGACCTCCTAACTGTTCTTACTTTAATTTTTTTTCTTACCTTTAAATTTTTTTGGGGTACCCTTTCTCTCTTCCTCCTGTGTTAAACTGTCTTGATTCTTCACTTTGAGTATTCAGTGAGACTTATAGCAGATGGGAAGTAGTAGACTAAGGGATTTGGGGTCAGTTGAGACCAGATGTATGCAGCCTCATTGTTTCCAGCCTGCTCAGCTCTTGAGTATGCAAGCACAACCTTTGAAATGTTGGAGTGTAACCATCGTGTCTTCTGCTCAGTCATGGCTTTCGGACCAACTATTTGCAGCAATGGAAGATGCTTATCTTGAATCTTCTAGGCATATTTCCCTACTGAAGCAGAGCCTATTCAGGCAAAATATAGCTTCCAAGAAGAAGAGGCATGGAAGGGTTATCTCTTTGTACATTTAGTGAAGAAGGAATTCTGTGGATCAGCTTTAGGAGGAAGACAGGTTAAGCTCCTGCTCTGAATTGTTTTCTGAAGCAGTATCTTCAGCAAGGATATCTTGTCTCTGGAGTTGTGCCTGGATGCTCTCTGACATTTAGAAGGCTGAGGGTGTTTATCAGTTTTTTGCATGTTTTAAAAGCTGCAGAACTTCTCTGGAGCTTGCTGGTTGCATGCAATACTCTGTTTTGGAACAACACTTGAATGTGTTTGTGTAGCTTCTACCCCATTTATTCTCTTGTGAGAAAAGGTCGTCGATGGGTTTCAGAATGGTGGTAATATTTCATGTTAATATTCAGGCATTTTGGTTTATAGGAGATTGGAAACTGAACGTGAAGCTGGAAGTGCAATTGGAGATATTTTTAAGGTCCTCTGCAGCTAGAATTCTGATGCAAACACTATGCCTGTTTCTCTTACATGCTACTTTTTAATGAAACATCCTGTGCATGTACTGGAATGTGAACATAATTAACAGCTCTATCAGGAAATGTGTGCACTCTGCATGAAAGCCAATTCTATTCCAAATAGTTGTGACTGTACCTCATATGAGGTTTGGGTTTTATTTTTAAAGTTTTAATATTAGAATTCTTGCCCTGTAGTGTAAAGTTCAGCAGACATAAGGAAGATTCAGATTTTTAGTCTCTTGGCTTTATGAATAAATATAAAATGTGTATTCATTTTGCAGCTAGTATTTTAAAGCTTCTCACAGATTTGCATGATGATTCAGCTCAGTTTTACCATTTTGCTGAATTAGCACAGCTAGTAAGGAAATAGCACTTGTTTCAATCAAACCCCATAGTCTTTCAGATTTCCAGATCTGCTTGAAGTAGCTGTAATATGTGTGCAAAAAAGTGGAAATGAGTAGCTTTATGGAGGCCTTCAGCTTTGTTATTTGTTACCTGGTGCTAAAATATCTGCAACCTACTCTGCTTATAGGCTGCTTGTCCTGTAGAAATATTTCCATGGGGAAACCATGTTCTATGTAGTCTCCTAATGTTTTTACTTACATGTTACTGTTTTGCAGGGAGCAGCCCATATGTTCTGGTGATGTGTGGGGTGGAGTATATACTCTTTTTTTTTTTTTTTTTTTTTTTTTGGAAAGGGCATCTGCAAAAGTTTGGCTAAAGGTATTTTCACTTGGGAAGGGATGATCCTTCTGAAGGATCTCAATATCACTGTTGTTTTAGCATGCACTTTGTGCTGATACATTGCCCACTTCACAGTTTAAGGGATATGTGAACAGATGTTCCAGATGATAGCCTGAAGTATAATGCAGTCTTGTCAGAGCAGGTTGTTATAGAAATAGATGCATTATATCAAGTATTTCTTCCATTCTATGTTAATTGAAACTGAAATTTAAAATGTTATTCAAATAATATACTGTTAGGATTAAATATCTTAAAAGTAGACAGCAAAGCATAAAAATCTTTTTTCTTCAAATGGCTGAACAAATCTATAGACCCCTGTGGATTCTTTTTAAATTTAAAGGTTGGTACATACAAACAGGAAAATAGGGTATGTAGGTAGGTAATAGAAGGAAAAACAGTCCAAAAGAGATTGTGGGGGAAACTGATCCAAATGAACATCAGGTTGCATGAGTTTGACTGAATTAGAAGGTTATTTCCTTGTGTTGAGACACTAAAAAACCTTTCAGTACAATTTTGCAAGAGTCTAAATTTAAGTTTCTGTCTTCCTAAGGGCAAAAAGTAAACAAATATATGTAAAGCCAATAATTTTTATTTTTGTAATTGAATTCTTAAATAGCTATTTAAAGAATATTCATTGCTTCAAATTTGTGACAGAAAAATAAAGAAAAAACAAATGAAGAAACCCTCCTGTATTGTGGAAAAATCAGTAATAGTAATAAAGTAAAATTATTAAGCATGGACTTCTTTTTATCTAACTCTTTCCTTGCATTTATATTCACCTTTCCACTGCTCCTTGGGTTCTTGCAGTTGACATCTCCAGCTGGACATGCAAGTTTTCAGGATCCTGAGTCCATTGACAAGAGCAATATGAAGTTAATGGTAATTGCCTCCTCCTCACTGTAGGAGCTGCTTAGGGTCATTTTTATCTTCTAACACATACTACAAATTTTGCTCTTTCTTTCCAGGTCTGTAGGTCCATGTTGAAGCTGAATTTGCTATGTACAAAGTATTTTGCATATACTGGATACTTCTTGTTTTCCGTGTTACTCTGCATTCCTTTAATTGCCCATAGTTAAGTTTATAGGTCTGGGCTCTCTAGAGCCAACCCTTGTCGCAATGCGGGGCTGGATGGTAAAGTGCTGCAACCTTCCCAAAAGTGTCTCCAGGAGGAAGGCGCTCGATGCAGCCACCACACTTGCACACACGTCCACACACACACACACGGATAGCTCCAGTAATGAATCGACAGTAAAGAGGCAGGAAGGATCTTCGTATGGGGTTCCACGGACAGAGGTTTATTGCAGGCAAACCATGAAGGGGTCCAGAGATGAAGACCAAGAACAATGGAAGGTCCAGCGTTTTATAGAGGAGCGGAGGGAGCATCAGAGACCAATGGTCTGAGAGCGCAGGGGTGGTACAAAGGCGGGACTAGGGAATGGGAGCCAATGGGGAAGCTCTGGGGGAGTGACGAGGGACGAGGGCCAATGGAGGGAACAGGGAGTGGAGAAATTTATAGGACATGGAGTATATAAGGTAACAAAGGGGCAGGGAGGCCAATGGCCAACCAGGGAAGCAGAAGTAGGTTATATTAACATACCAGAACAATGCAGCCTGGGAGAAGCCTTTCAGGTCACCCTAGCCTGGGCAGGATCTCTGATACTAGGGGCGGTCCCAGCAGTGGACTCTCTTTGTCTGTTGTACCACTGGCCCACCGGCCTGCACAAACCCTGGGTCACTTCTCTTACCATCCCGTGCCAGTGCTCTTCTACATTGCACGCAAAGTTTGCAATCTGCTTTTAAAGCCTTTGCTGTCATACCAAGCCTGTATTTCTCTACATTACACCATCATGTTAGAGCCATGAATATTTTGTGCTACACAGTATAACTACTTGTTGCCAGAGTTTGTACAGGATTACAGTTATACAATACAAAGTTATGCTAAAATAAAACAAACTGGTCATAGCCACCTAGTCAGGCTGTTATAGCTAAACAAGCTAAAACAATGTTCCAGGTAGGTCAAGAAAAGTACAAAGTAATCCTGACAAAGCTCAGTTCTGAGCCCTTGCAACATCACTACAACACTTACGGCCTATTCTTAGCATTACTGTATTTAGTGGGCTATGGGGTCACGTGGCCCTCTCTGTAGGGCAGCTGGAGGGGGAGAATGCAGTTTTTGAATTCCAGTAAAGGATTCACAGGCTGCTCTTTTTATATTCTGAAGAGACAGAACTCTTTTACACATTGTTAAAGTCTGTGGGTTGTTTTTGTTTGTCTGTTTGTTTGTTTGTTTGTCTTTTTGAAGTTTTCCTGAACTTCTTTTGTTGGGATGAAATAAATTTAGTACCAAGCAGGTTTTGTTTCCTTAGCAGTGGCATTCATATTTCTTACTTGCCTTCTGATCAAGGTGGCTCTTGAATTTATTAAACTGATATTTTTTGATATATTTCACATGTAAAACAGTCTTCTGGAGAATATTTGATACATCATAAAAGCCACAACAATGATTGCTTTTAGAAATTTTTCCTTATTTAACACATCTTAAAAATAAATAAGGCAAAACATATGAAGTTTTTCCTTTGAAGCATGGAATTGACCAATCTGTATTTACAAGCCCATGTATTTACTCTTACTGGAGTTTTAGTATTCTAATGATAGAAAAGCAGACACCATTTGGAACTCCTGTAATTAACATGAATTTTTTTTTACAGTGTAGGCACCAAATCATAATATTTCCAGTATTCTTCAAGTAACATAGGAAAAAAATTGTGTGTTTCTTATATTTGGCAAAGATTCATGCAGAGCTGTAGTGATTTGAAGCTGAAAAGATGCATTATAATTTTCTAACTCTCTCAGTAATCAGTACTGAAATACACACTCTATAATCAGTATTGAAAATTCACTATTTTGCTTGTAATTCTACCCATAAGATTAAGAACAGTTTTAGTGGTCTTGGTCATCTATCTCTCTAAATAAGGTTTAGCCAGAGTAATTGCTGTAAGGGGAGATTGTTCTCAGCCCCAAACAGAAGAGCTGGACCTTTGGATAGAAATAGACCATTATTTATACTTTCAGGTTTATCTCAAAACATATGCTGTAATTAGATACTTAAAGACTAGACCATGTACTTTAAAACACCACAATCAGTACATGAGTTATTCTTGTTAGTAAGAGAGAAATGCCTTAATCTTGAAAGTCCATCTAGACTGCAGTACAGTGATGTGTAACCTGCTGATTCAGAGACCAGCTGTCTCTGCAACACACCTTCTATACCCACCAAAGTCCTAGAATTGGTTTAAGTCTCCAAACTGGGGGTTGAGGAGAAAAAAAGAAATGAATTTTTTTATATGTATATAAGTGTGTATATATATATATGCACTAAATCAGCAATTATTTCCTTTAATTTTCCTGTCACTTATCAGTAGATGGACGATTTACATGTTTTCCTCAAAAACCATATAAATATGTACTTAAACGCTTGAGCAGCCTCACTGAATGTGGGAAATAACTGTGTGTTTGCAAAATTTCTGGGTGCAGCATGAGAACATACAGACCTTGAGGTTTAAAATCACATCAGATGAAACAGCATATTGTCTTATTTAGAGCTACCGCCTCCCTTTGAAGGTAATAATTTTAAAGCATTAAAGATTCATATGATGAAGTAGCTTGCTAGCCCTGTTTTTCTGTGACTACAACTCCTTAAAAGAAAGCTTGAAAATTAATGTTTAAAATACTGTAAATGGCATTTAGTTGTGCACATTTTACTGAATAATTTATTAGTATTTAGCGCCCCCCCCCCAGCTAATTTCAAAGCAGAAACAGGGAGAACTCTTATGTAGGTTTTTTTTTAGAGCGAAAGGGTCTGTCATCTCTCCTTCAGCTTCCCCTTGAAACCTGACTTTTTAAGTTGAAAACAAGGTGGATGACAATGCTATTAAGTACTGAAAAATATTTGTTCTATAACTGTTTTTATGAAACACATTCAGTTTGCTGTTGTATACCAGTAACCACTTGTATGCAATAAAAATATTAAATAGGAAATAACTTTTTAAAAAAGTATATGATTAAGAAGTGCTGTAACTACTTACTCTGTTTGACTTTGAGGAGACGTTGAGTGGATGGCTTGCATAACTTAATTCTGTTTGCCAGGTGAGCTAAAGACAAACACATATTAAAACCTACGCCTTTGGATGGTATAACTTTGTATAGCGTTTAATCTTACATCAGAATTTCTTGTCTGAAGGCCTAGATTTCTCCTTAATGCTGCTTTTATGAGTGAGTTCAAATCAGTCTTTACTCTGCATGCACTGAATGCTTGTGGCCAGTTTTTTCTTTTTCTGAATTTTGCTAGCATTCCTTAGATATTCACATTATCCTCCCACTCCCTTTTTTTATCTCTCTTAAAAAAACCATTAAGTCCCCTATCATCATGTTTTGGAGAGTAGAAGAGTGAAGGAGGTTTTTGGATGCTGGGGGTTGGGTTTGTTTTGATTTGGTTTTTTCCTGAAGTGCAAGAAAGCCAGTAGGCTGCAGCCAGCCAGACTGTATTCTATTACACAATTACCCTGAGAGTCTTAAGTGCCCACTGGGGACTTAAGAGCACTCAATGAAAGAATCGTGTTGAGTTGTGCTGTGGCAGCAAAAAGGAATAAAAAATGCCTTGGATGCTGTAAAGTTAAATTGATCCCTACAGTGACAACTGACAGCCATAGATAAGGTCGCTGAAAATTCTACCCTTTTGTGGAGCACTGAATCTTTGACCCAAGGTAAATCACTCTTCCTCCTTATGCAAACTATAGCTAAATTTGATCTGGGTAATGGAGACTCTGACACATCTGTGGTGACAGAGGCTAATCTTTTCACCTTTCTATGTGTGTACTTCTCAAGCAGTATCCAGCTAGAATTGCAAATGTTTCTGAGAATAACTTTTTTTGAATTATGTCCAAAGCATGCTAAAATTTTCTAGGTAACTATCTGTGAACATGTGTTAAAATCCATATTAATTTTAAATAAGGATGAAGGACTTGATGGACTAAGAACTAGATTTCATAAAAACTGTCCAGGGAAACTTGAAAGGTGCAAGTATTTTATCAATATATTTCTTACAAGGAATTCAATACCACGAGTTATAATTTATATTGTAGAAAACCCCAGCTAATGCTCTTCAGGAGCTAGTAGTTGACTTTTGTTTAGGCTACAACTTATCTCTTGAGCACTTTTGATTTTTTGTAGATCAATTTACAAGACATGAACCAAATATTAAAAGAGTAGTCTATTGAATGGTTGGACAGATTGCAAGGGAGGAAATAAAATTAAAAAGTCTGTGCCATTAAAAACATGTGTGAAAGAAGTTTAATTAACTTCGAGCAAAAAATACATTTGATAGATTAGAAACATTCTTGATTTTCACTTAATTCTTCATTATGGGCCATACTTGGTAAAATATTTTACAGCTAAACTTTATGCAGATCTTGAACACCTTATTCAGCAAAACACTCTGGCCTTGCCAAATTGAGGCTGTCAGTACCCTGTAGTAAATTCTGTGTCCCCAATCCTGGAAGCTATTTAAATTCTTAATGCTTATTGATTTCATTGAAGGTTATTCTGTGACTAGAGTATGCTTCAGTGTGCTTACAGAAAAGCCACGTTGTTAAATTTAAATTGCACTCCCCTACATTTTTGTTTAGAAGCAGTGCAGCAATATTTTATTCCAGTTTAGTAAGTCCAGAGACAGTTTGTGGAACTCACAGCTGTTCATTAGCAGCTGGATTGCTTCACTTGTTAATGTATTTTGAGATAGAGCTAAAATAAGTATAGGTGAACAGGCACAGTTTGTATTTTAACTCTTCATCTTTCTGTATAAATATGTATTCTACTTTAAGCAAGTGCATTTGCATTTTATGGATTTGAGGAGTCTATCCTGACTTCATGTCAAAATGTCACATGCTGAACAATTGTAACATTGTGCAAGCTTCTAAAAAGAACCCATGAATAAATATATTAATATTTTATGCTTCACATTATGATTTTCAAATCTGTATTTAAAAGTAGGCCACTGAACCTTCATTTTTTTGAAGTAGTAGATCATATGATATCATATAAATTGCACAAAGAGTGGTTACAAAAACTCTCTTATTCTTTAACATGCTCAGCATGCTTCTTCTGCCCGTTTCATGGCTCTGTAAATTCTATCATTTACCACAGTGGTTTCTACTAGGAAATTAAGTTTAAAAAGTTATATTTGATATAAAATGAACAATTTATTTGCTAGTATGAATATGCATTCTTCTGAAAAGCATCATCACTTAAGGGTAGTGTTGTAATCATGTAGAAGTTTCTTACTGTTTACATTGATGGAGGAGATCCAGATCTGACTTTTTTAAACTTTTTCTTGTCATCATTAACAATTAAAAAACTTCCATATTTTATTTTTGAATGCATAAGTAAATAATTAATAAATTTAAACACAATCATAAATTTCAGAACTGCATGCAAATATTCAAAAAATTTCTGTAAGTTACTTGTGATTTTTGTAGTGGATTAACCTAATCACTGTTACGAAAAAATCACAATAGCCTGCAGGATTTATTGAAATTATGTGGAGAATGAAAGTGTTTGTCATGAACATATGTGCTATGTGTGAAATAGTAGCAATTGGTTCCTCTGTTTTATGCACACATCTATCCTGTTTATGAAAATTTTTGTTTCTTTTTGTTCGTTTGCTTGGTTTTGTTTGTTGTATTTCGTTGTTGTTTTGTTTTGGGTGAGCATTGTGACTATAGATCTGCTTAGTACTTTCTGACTAAGTAGATTGACTGTATAGTAGAAAACCAAAATAGTTTTATTTATGACTTCATATTATTCTGTTAAGCACAAAGGATTAGCAACTAAAACAATGTAACACAGGATTTGAACAGTGTTTTAAATTACAGAATTTGAGAAATAAGATGAAAATCCTTTCCTTATATGAAATGGCACAAGAGTCAGCATCTATCTTGACTTTTTAGAGAAGGCTAATGCAGAACCGATACCGAAATCAGAAAAATATTTTATTTCTTAGTATAAACCTTATGATGGGATCACTGAAGGAAATGGTGAGTCACTTTATGATAGGGGTGATTAAGTTTGTGTAAAATGCTTTTGACACATATTTTACAGATCTGGTAATTTAAAAGTGATGTTCTGTTTTCTGCATGACAAACAATATGAAGATAGTTGGAATAATTCAATGTTGATGAACGTCTGTGTAGAAAGTGTCCTAAATATATGAAACTATCTAAAGAATGATCATTTTCCACTGTTCAAGTAGTGGGAAAAAAAGCCTTATAAAGGTTAAGCAACAAATTTTTTTAAGATTATTAAATCATGTACTAGGACTATCATGTAGCTGTAACAAGAATCCTTAATAAATTATGTTTGGAGGGTTAAGATAGCAAAAATACTCGAGACCACTAGCAGGAAGACTTTACTTAAGCTTTAACCATCTTTTTTCAGTTGCTTCCCAACCCTGCACTTCATTCATATGCTGACTTCTCTTTCTATCTTCTGTTTCTGTCTTTGCGTGGCATCTCCTGAAATACCTCAGCTTTGTCCATCTAAAGGTTCATATAGTCTTTTCTTCTGATTAACTTCTGTTTACAGTCATCAAAGAGAAATCCTTGCCTGTCATTGGTAGAAATTATCTGTAAAAGAAGTTTTGTCACATGGGAAGTGTTGAGATTTTTTGTCCTCAATCTGACCAAAAGTGAAAATACAGAACCCCCTTTTTTTCTGATGGAAAACTGTTTCAAAAATAAGAATATTTTTCTTGAGTAAAATTAACATTAAGCTATATGTTTGTCATATATTTCTGATGACTATTGAAGTCACTGGGTAACTGTCTCTTTTATCTTATTCTCCTTTATACTTCCTGCTTTCTTTTGCCCCAACTAAATGGGTAGATTACACTGAAAACATGCCAGTTTTTCATTTCACCCTGAATTTCTAGTGGGAAATATTCTGTAAAAAACCCCATCGAGAAACCTCTTTCCGATAATGTGTTTGGATGAAACAGCTTTTCCTTTGAGGGGAACATTCCATGAATGCAATGTAGTTACAGTATATGGAACTTCCTGTGGAGATTAAAAAAAAAATAGATTCTCAAGTCTGGTTATGGCCCTTTGGCTCCACTGAGACGCTCTAAATGACTTTATCCAACCATAAATAACCAGAGGAACATTTTCCTGCAGGCACATCTGTGCCACAGATGAGCCATTAGTTTTTCCCCTTCAGGTCCTGTGCTGGTAAGAGGCATGTTGAGAGTGATGTAGCTGACCTTCATCACTCTGATGAATCCTGTAGCAGCACTGGCTTCATTAAAGACCCAGTGTCACTAGCATTACAGTGGCCATGGAGCAGATTGTCAGATGAGGAATATCTGCTCTCTAAAGACCATCGTCATTTGCACTGAGTGGAAACTGTGTAGTTGAGTTGTAGCTTAATTCTGAATCCTTCTATGTGCAAGAGTTCGTGGCCCAGTCTGTAAGTGCAGTTAATTCAGTACTTACTTGCTCAGGACATTCTCAGTAAGGAAATCTGCCACTTCAGTATTACTCCATGAATACTTGAACAAAATGAGTTACATTTATTAGCAAAGACTGCTGCTTAATGGGGAGAATCAGGTTTTTTTAATGAAGAAATCTTCAGATGAAAATGGTACTTATGCCTTTGGCTGCCTTATATGAGATTGATTCTGTCCACTTACTTTTCTAAGAGCTTTCTGTCCTTCCAAAACTGTGATGCAGAGCAGCATATGCTGAACCACTGTGCCAAGTGGCTCACAGCCGAATTTGCTGTTGTTCCTTTTTTCCATGCCACAGTGCTGAAACAGTCCTCTCTCAGACAAATGAAACCATCTATCAGCATGATTGATTGTGAAGTTCCCCAAATAATAATTCTTTTGAAATGTCTTTTGCTAACCAAGGAACCCTCTTAATGGAGTTCTAGGTTAATCTGAAGGAGTCTGCTGTTAGATTTTGCTCAGCAGTCTTCATTCTCCAGCCTTCCTGAGCTTTGTCGGCTATACATTTTGCCACGGTATTTCAGAAGCTGGACACTTAAGCTATCTTCCCTCTGCTCAAAGTGAGGTTTCTGGAACAAAACAACCAGTTAATAGTTTATTTTGAAAGCTGAATTCCATAATACTGCCTCATCTTTTTGTCATTTAACCATTGACTATCAAAAGAGTGTTACCTTCTAGGCTGTCAAGACCTTCTCTAGTTAACGGAGCATTTTCTCAACCAGGTTGCCTTTACAAACTCTCAGTGAACCAGGTTAGGTTAGAATATGTAGTAGACCCTCAGCAATAGTGTAGTAATAAATGTTATTTTCACCAAAAGTTAAAAGAGTCTTCAAACTGTTGTCTCTGAGAGTAAATTACCTCAGAACTAAAGCTCTGCAACTGCAGCAATTTTGGCTGTTTTCTTGGCAGAAAAGGTTAATCAACCTCATTGCATACTGCAAATCCATTTTTGTTTGAAGAACAGCAAAATATAAAAGTCAGATGAGCCAAGAGTAGCCCTGAGAAATAGTTTTGTACCAAGGCAAAGATAAGAGTGTGTGTGAAAGAGAGAGTTGGTGCAGGGTTCTTTCTGGATCTCAGTAAGAAAGGTCTGACAACAAATGGCTCAATAAAATAGCTGTTTTAATAAGACAGATTAAAAAGAGAAATGCAGATGGCAAGTAAATCTTGTATCCCTTCAGAGGCTGGGACCCCTGCTTTCATGCACCTTTGGATTGACCCCAAAGGTTTTTTTGCACTGCAACGCAGTGAAGATCTTGTCTGTGGATGCAAATCCTCTTTTTAGTAATTCAAACAGTTATATAAATCACTATTTGGCATACAATGGTTTTCCTGTCAGAATCACTAGAGAGATACTTTGTGAAGATCTAGTCCTGTCAGAACCACACTAGAAGCACCAGAAGGAAGCATATAGCTCAATCCAAACTGGTGAAATCAGTGCTTCTGAAACACAGGTATTCATGTCAAAAGGCTACAGTATGCAGGAAAAAAGTGTTTTATAGCTTATTGAAGATTTTATGCATGAGGAGAAAAGCAGTTTTGAATTCCCTATGGTCTAATAACTAAGAAGTTGTTAAAGTAGGGTGAGATTTTACTTCTTTTAGAGACAATGACAAAACTCCCATGATTTATAAGTGAAATGAATTTTTTATAGAAAAGGCTGACTAGCAGTTCCAAAAACTATATTTCTTAAGCTGTAAATTCTAATTTAATTCTTAAGCTTAAATGCTTCTAGAATTTCTCAATAAAATCTGTTACAGACTGATTCTTTGCTGATGCCTGTTCTATTAGCAAATATGCAAATATGTCTTAGAAAGCAGGTGGACACAATTTCATACTGTGTTGGTGGTTTTAATATTTATTGTAAATGATACAGCAAATTATTGAACACTAGTTGGGAACAGCTTGTGTTCATAGCAGGTCATGAGACTTAAGCTTTCATGACCACAGCATATGCTGCACATTGGGGAACTTGCCCAATGACCTTCCATTCCTTGGCACTCTGGCAGTTGTGATTGCTGATCTGGACAATATCCTACTTATCTTCTGATTTATTTTAAGTGAAGATTGCTTTGAATCATGACACTGAAAACACGTGTGAGAGAATTTTTTAAAAGTTTTTTTCGGGTTACTTGCTTGGATGTGAGAGCATACTTCAATAAAAATTGCATAATACTCTAAAACCTTCATTTCTGAGCCAAAGCCTTTTTTTTTCTTTTTTCTATAACTTATTAAATCCCCACGTTTGTATTGTATTCTGTTTTGATCCACAACTTGTTCTGCTGACTTTGAGGAAACTGTTGTGAGAGTTATACTCCTTCTCAGTATCACTAAGAGTACAGTGGTACTACAGGATATATTTGCTTGTTGACTGATGGCTGTGAGTTCTCTTTCATGATTTACACGTGGAGTCATCTGTGTTGTTTCCTTCCTATACATTCAGAGATACAGACTGTCGTCTGCACATCCCTCCTATGCTAATTGACATGATTAACGTAACCCTAACCCTTCAACTACAGAGGAATAACACAGGTTTTTTCTGTGCTGTGCAGTATATGAAGCTGATTTTTTGGGGGGGGGGCAAAAGGCAAGACATTGCATCTTCTCTTCACAACCCTTAAAGCTGAAGTGATTTTGACTTATATATTCATTTTACCTTATATACACAATCATCTTGAAAACCTGAAAGCTAGTTTTTACTGCTAGATCGTATGTGTTAATTAAACCGTGGAACCATTAGATAGCTGTGGAACAACAGACAGAGAATCTTTAGAGAAGATTTTAGATCTTTCTGCCTTGTGTAAGTATGTGGAACTTTCAAGACAAATGCAGTATATTAATTAATATTTAGGTTGACATAATATGTGAAGCAGTTATTACTTTTACCAGTTTGAACATCAGCTTCTGGAAATGCAGAACTACCATAAATTTGCAGGCTCTTTCCACCTTGCACATATGTAATAACTATCGTTTTTTACCAAATTTCTGAATGGGAAAGCACACCATCATGAGGGGTCCTAAGACATTGCAGTTGCACTGTGATTTATCCCATATCTGTGCAGAAACAGTTCACTAATTGTCATGTAAAAGCTGGTCCCACTAAATGTTACACAGCCTTTTTCATTTGGTTGTTGTTTGTGATTCATATTCAGGCAGCTGTTACCAGCAAATTGTGTTGCTTTTCTAAAAGGGAAGCCTGTAAGAGCAGTAATAAAAATCTGAAAAAAATTCATATTTTTTAGTAAAAATTTTCATCTTATATTGCAGTTGTTAATGGAACATCAACATGGAGTTTTCTCCCTAGAAAAATGGGCAAAATTGTCAACCACAAAATGAATTTTTCCTTCTGTTCTACAGAATTAAGTGGACCAGTTGAATACATTGGTGATCACAAGGGAAGTACGGGATCTAAGAAGGAGATACTCATTTAGCTACTTACCCATAACAGAATGCTGACAACGACCATGAACACGTTTAGCGGACTCTGGGTAGGATGGTGCTTCCTGCATACCAGTATATCCATTCAGACGGGGGTGTCTTCTATAAAATATTGGAAATTCTTCCAAAAGAAGAGAATTACCAGAATAAGAATCAGAGTTTGGGGAACCTAACTCTTGAGGGGAAGATTCTTTGAGTTTATACTCCAATTCAAAGAGTTAATTTTTCTTCACAGTAAAAATGTAAAAGTATGTAAAAGAACCTCGTATGAATAGATCATCAGAAGACTGCTTGGGCTTCTTGTCTCTAGAATTAAGAATGTTGTCACATTGAATAGAATGTGTCAGAGCTGTAATTCATAGTCAAATCATTTGCAACAAAGAAAGAGGAAATGTTGTCTATGGATGCAACTGATTAGCAGAAGAGCAGTTTTAAGCAAATATATAAATTACATGCAAAGCTTTTAGAAAAAAAAGTTATGAAAACACTTTGTGTTTCTGTGTCTAAACTTTTTCTTTGTCTGAAGTGTTTAAATGTCTTTAAATGCTTGAGATCATGAAGAACTTGGGGAAGGGAAAAAGCAATCTAGTGAATTGTTCTATAGCCTCTGCTTTGCATAAAGCTGGATATACGTTGGATATTCTCTGTGACTGTACTGTACATAGCACTACTCCTGAGTGATAATGGTGTGACATACTGGGTACTGGCGTACTACTCAAATAGTAGGATAAATTATTTTATATCGTCTCATGTATTCTTTTTTTTTTTAAAAAGATTGTCTGCTCAGCCTTTTCTATAATTACTATTCATGAGTGACTGCAATGGATTTGCATGTGACGTCAACAGAAAGTTCACCATACAACAGCTGACCAAGAAAAATTCAATTTCATTTTCTGTCTTTCATACTGCCTTTCACTGTCCTGCTAGAATGAGTAGAATAGACGTCTTAAAATTATAAAACAGTTCTGAATTTTTACAGATTGAGTGCAAATTGATGTCTTTTCCCATTTACAAATTTGAATAATTTCATATGCAAATTCCATGGCAATATCAAATAAACAAATAATCTCTTTCAAGAAAATTTAATCCTTTTTTCACCCTCCACTATCTGTAAGTGAAAATCTCCTGCGTAGGCTCATGTGAGATAGTCAACACTTGCAACTAGATTGAATTTCTTTAGCTATGTCTTACTTCCAGATTTCTGTGGTTGTAGGTCCTCAAACAATAGCCTGGTTATCTCTCCCAAGCCCTCCTCCAAAATGACACTGGCAGGTGCCATAGCTTATGTGGCTTTTTTTTGACGTATGATCTGGTTAAGAATTTCTGTGGAGGGCATTTGCCATGTCAAAATATAGAAAACAATTGAATATTTTGCTTCTTCTGTTGCAATAAAACACAATTTCTTTTAAGTTACATGTATTCATAGATTCCCAAATCCTTATTGCTAGTTAAAATAATAAAATTTAGAGTTCAGCTAACAGCTAAGCAAATCTCTTGCTTTTTCCATTTACACTTCTGTTCAGGAAATACTACACTCCCTTTTATAACCCAATTGCATTCAATTTCCGTAGAAATTAGAAGTCAATAAAAGCAGAAGAAGAAGTGGTGATATCCTTCCACTATAGTATCTGTAGGCAGTTGCTTCAAATAAATAATTATTCTACTTTACCTGTGGTTCATGGTGCTTCCTTTTTCATAAAGCACCACAGAAGAGCTCTTCACAGTTTCAGAAGAAAGGCAGAAAGCTTTGGTGAAAATACAGTGGACTTTTTGTCTGTTTGTTGAGTAAACTTCCTGGAATGCTAGCACATTATTAAAAGGCAGCAAGAGAAGCGTACCAGCTAATTGCTGCAGTAGGACTTGTTGAAGTTCAAGAACACCAGGAAAAAAAGTTAATATTGTTCCTGCTGTGCTTGATTTTAATTGTTTGATTTAGCAGCAAAATACCAGTTCAATTAATCAAGTTAAAATATGTAAACCCAAGGGAGTAAAAAAAACCAATACTTTGAGCATGATGTAAATGAGAGACAAATATCAGATGTAGAAAAGAATGATTAGAGAAGACATGTTATAGATCTGGTGGCAGAATATGCAAGATGCAGACTGTCCTAAGGGTTGGGATGGGTAGCCTAAGATGAATAATATACCTTCAGTAACATAAAAAATCAAATAGCTGTATTAGTACACTGGCAGAAGAGGCATATACTTCACTGTTAAAAAAATGGATCTGATGGGTTATGTGGAAGGTTGTAAATGCCTGCAACTCAGCAGAATTTGCCCATGGTAACTGCTTTATAATGTAAAGTCATAGGTAGCCTCATAAACTGGCTCAGCTAATGCCAGTATATGCAATCAATGTTATCAAAATCTTGAGTATCTGCAAAATCCAGATTATGAAATCAAATTAGAAGAGGCTTCGCTTACAGTGATGTTGCCAACTGAGCATCTAGTTGTTGTAATCTTGCAAGCCCACAAAAAGACAGAGATGATAGAAGCAAATCAGAGCTTGAAATCAACCTGGACCTTCCAGGAGACAGTCTCACTCTAAACTCTAAAGGATTAAAAAAGAATGAGATCCTGAGGTTGTAATTTGATATTGTTAAAATGGATTCAGAGTTGCTCCTGCTTATAGCTGAGAACTACGCTTGGGGCTCACAGACCATAATATCAATTTGACAAACTGCTTTTGTCAGTTTGTCAGGAAAAAAATAACACAAAGTATTACAAACATATTATAGAATAAGATGTAGGATATTTTTACAGGTAAAAATAATTCCACTCATTGCTGTCACATATTGCTACAAATCAGTTATAAGAAAATCTCTTTTCTTTGAATGAGCACTGTTTAACTCACTTTAATTACAAATGGAGACTCAGAGCAAACTTTGCATATTTGTGGAAGTCTGAGTTCTTTAAATGGAATTAGATTTTTAATATGAAACTTTCATAAACATCAGAAGAACCGTATTGGTCTATGAATGTTAGCCAAGGTGAAACAGACTGGTGTTCTCATTAATTAATCTTGTTATTTAATGAATAGCACTGGTGGTGGAGTTCAAGAGTCCATCCCAAAGAAATCATAACATGGAAACAGCAAGTGAACGATGATCCTTCTCTCCTTCTTTCTTTCTCATCAGTATACTGCCTGTGAAAGGCTAATATAATTCCAGTACAGAAATTATCAGTATTATTCAGTACAGAATCACAAGAGTGTTGGGAGTATACCTAAGACAGAAAAAAAAGATTTGAAGAGAACAGTAATTCTCCCCTAAATTCAAAGCTATTTCTCTTGAGTGCAGTCATCTGAATATGATTTGGCTTCTCAAAAAGAATTCTCTGCATATTGTTTTTACCTGTTTAATTTCCTATAAGGTGATATCCAGTAGAAAAATAGGACAAAGTAATGCTGGCTGATAAAAGAAATATTCTCCTAGTATTTGAAGTGTTACTAGGATTGCTCATAGTCAGTAAAAGTCAGTAAATAACTCATTTAGAGGGTAAGAAATAATAGCATGACTCTTAAAAATGTTTTTATTAAAGGTATTGTAAAAGCCCTGGAAAAATTTGCTGACATATGCTGTCAGGAATTAACTTTATTTTATTTAACTGCTATCTTGGCAGATGGAAGAAATTTCTTAAGTCTGTCGAGCCAAATGACCTATGTGTCTACTTGATTCTCCTCTCTTATCAACCTCTCCAAAGTTGTTCCAATTTTCTCTAAAAGCATGCCCTAATTATTATAAATTGTTCTATTAAATGTTGGAATTTATGGCCAATAGTATTCAAAGATGAGGTGCAGCAGACAGATACACTATGTGGACAGACAGGTTTTTCTGGGGATCCTTGGCAGGATGTTAGCAGGGGTCAGGAGCAAAGGGTACCAGTCACACACAGAGAAATGTTCCTGGGCAAAAAACGCAAGTTCATTTTGCCTGGGGAAGGAGAGGAGGGGAAAACCACACCTTTACTACATATGGTTGTGTGAAGCAGACATCTGCAGAGGCTCTCTACATTTGTGTGTCAAGTAGAAAAGTTCACACAGACTTTAACAGTTTAGTTGTTGGATTTGGATGGAATTCCCAAAGTCAGCCTTGCTACTTTACTTTCAGACCTTAAAGTGAATGGTGTGGCACTTCAAATGTCATCAAGTTTTGAAACTCATGAAGATCAACTTTTCTAAATATGAGAGAAAAACTCAAAAAAATTAGAAAGAATGAAAAAAAAAATCCTTTTATTTGCACATGGAAAAGTAGTGGTGTTTAATTGAGCAGCCTGGTAGAAGAAATTGTGGTTGGCTCAACGGGCCCCTGTACTTCCGGATTCAATAATATGCCATAAATTGGAAGGGACTTTTGAAAGTGACTGATGGGTAAGTGACTGATTAGGTGGAACTTTGTCAATACTACAGGAAAGATAAGAAAATATACTCTATAGACCTGAGATCATTATGAGTTTGTTGGCTTTTTTTTTTTTTTCTTTTTTGATGAAAGTCCAGGAGGTAAGTATACACTTATAATGAGGAGGTAATTTTCTGAAGTCTCCATAAGAATCAGAAAGGTCAAGGTTTCCTTTAATTTTTGCTCTGGCATTATTGAAAGGTTCACAGAAACTTAAGCCTATTTTCAAGAGCTTTGTGACCTTTCTTGAAGCAATGCCAAATAATTACTAATAAAATATTTCTTTAGAAACACCTCCCTTACTTTTTTGAGATTTTGTTTTCCTCCAAGTGCCTTTTTGTTGCCACTGGTGCTGATAGCAAGAGATCCATAGCACCAGAATAAATATTACACAAGATCCTTGCAAAACAGATGCCTCTAGAAGTTCTTTTCTGTCCTCTCGTTATCACAGAAAGCAGTCTTCCAACCATCTTTGGAACCCCTCCCAAAAAAACGTGCTCTGAGCTCATCTACTTGTGCCTCTGAGCCACCTGCATGTACATCTGTGTAGGAAATGTTGGTCATATAGGCCATCATTACCAATCGTTCTTCTGTTTTCCATTTCCAAGGACTTAATTTTGCACTATCTTCTCTTTCTGTTTACATTACATGCAAATATTTTGCTTGGTAATGCTAAAGTGAACAGTGAATACAACTCCATATGATTAGTGTTGTTCCACACGGTAGCTGGAATCTATTCAATTTAGTGACCTTCACTGGTTTTCTGAGTGGGATTTTTTTTGGTCAAGCTGCCTAATTTGATTTCTGGATTAGCATTAGAAATGCCCTTCAGAGTGATAGCTGAAGGATTTTTAGTCGTGCCTTTTGTCTCTGACCTTGGCCACTATCAACGTGTTTGCATTTTAACTACCGTGCTTGAATATGGGTGAGTTAACAAAGGATCCTGGGCACTCTTAAGCAATACTACACTATATTGAGTTACACTATATAATATGTACACTATGTAATGTAGTATTACACTCTATTACACTTTATTACACTCTATTACAGTATACACTGCTTTGTCTCATATTGTTCTGTACCGTGGCTAGACTTGACATTTCCTGTAAATGTTTAGGCAGCTGTGGGTCTAAGTTTGGTAGCTGTTAAGGTTCTCAGGATACACAGAGATGAAAAGGCCTTTACTGCCTCTCAATTAAAGAGAAGGAAGTGATGAATTGGCTGTGAAAACCCTGTTAGAAATCTGTTATCAGCAAGACTTTTGATGCCTCTGCAGCCTTTTTTCATTTTGAAACTTCAGGTTTTGAATGCCTTTTGTGGTGTCCTGGCTCCTTTTTTCTGATATGTTTAAGGAATATGTACTTGGGAGGAAAAATTCCTCTTGTTACTTGAAGTATTCTACCTTTTATGGTGCATTCAGATCTTTCTCCATTTTGTCTCACAGTCCTTTGTGTATGGAGCAATGGAGAGGGGAACCAAAATCAAACAATGTGCTAAAAGTTGAAATGTCCTTGATAGGATTATAGAATGTGTTGCACGCTGTGTCTGAACAAAACAGTATCACAGAACAGAAGGCAGGTCAACTTGTTGCTTGCTGCAGAAAACTGAGAGGCAATGGAAAAATGTCTATGTATGTAAGAGAAAGCAAGATTAAGAAGCTGGCAGAATCAGCAGAGAAAGACGCCAAGAAAAACAGATGCCAGATCTAAGTACCAATTCTGTAAGGACTGAATCACTTATTCAGCAGCCATCCATTGGCTGCCTACAATAATTGACATGGGTACAATGCTGTTGTCTGCTTGGAGAAGAGTTTTTGCATAGTCAGATTGAAATTATTCAGAGAGGTCAAAAATGGCTGTGAAATCAACTCTCTGTTTTTTGTTCATACAGATACTATAATGATCCAGATGTCTGCCCTTCTGCAAATCATTGAGCAGCTCTCTGGGCTATAAACATAGTGTTCAAAACATATTTGACAACTTAGATTACATATTGCTGTCTGATACTTTTAATGTAAGTGTGTGTCCAAATACACTTTCAAATGTATTTGCAATATCTATTATAATCATATTTTTGTCAACTTATGCTCTGATGATAAAAGATAATAGAGACCGTAAAAATATGGATTAGAATTATCAGCGTTGTGTTGCTTAATCCTATATGGTTTGGAATTTATTGAAAAAGCTGTCATTGATATGACAAGGCATTTGTTCATGCTCAAAAATTTCAAAGTCTTCTCTCACTTTTGAGTTTGCTATTAAATTTTGTAAAAGCCTAGCATGTAGGATGAATGGGACCTTGAGAGCCACAAAATTCATTTTGCTGTTCCCATTCAGGACAAATTGTACAACAAATTTTCTGATAACTGTTTGTCTAATCTGCTTCTTGAAGCCTCTAATGAAAGAGACTCTCTGGTCACATTCAGTAAATCAGTGATAAACAAAAAGAACACACTGGAAAATGGGCTTTGAGTTATCCAAGTTCTGCGGGTAAATAACTATTTAGAGAAGCCTTCACTTTATAGTACACACTCTTTTCATTGAACCTTTTCTAGTCTTGCTGTATATGTAGATAGATAGAGTAAGAAAAGGCACATTTAGAGCAGTCAATGGATACATGCTATTAAGCCATAATATTGCACAAATTAGAAAGTAGAAATAAATTGTGTTGATTGTAATGTTTCTGGATGATGGGTTTTGAAGTAAGTTGGTTTTTTTTCTCTTAGAGTCTGAAATACTAAATAATTTTAATAAATACTCCAATGTTTTAGGTCTATTTTATGTAAAACCTTGTCTGTTTTTTAAGATGGAAGAGCAAATTGTTATAGCTGTTTTTCCATGTGGTGAACGTAACTGATTTCTGTTAACAGTGTGCTGGTATTACAAATGCTTTGGATTCCTCAACATTTAGAAGTAAGCAAGGAAGGCAACCCTGAGTTTCCATAATATATACAATTGGATGCTGCCAGTGAAGAGCATGTAGTTTTATACAGCACTGTATAAAGAAAGGCTTTACATGATTTAGTAATTTAATATTAGGGAAATATGCACTCATTCTGATCTTAGAATTTGGGAGACACTGATGGAAACAAATCTTGCCTGCCACTCCAATGCTTAATGTTGAAAGCTGGGTTTGTTTTGGAACCGGTGCTGTAGCACTGTTACCAGAATGAGTAAGTATTTTCAGAGTTACCATAGGGCTGTATCTTGATACCATAATAATTCTCTAACCTGGACGAGGAAAATAAGTATGATGTCTTATAAATGAGTGGTAAATGTTTGCTCTTAGAAAATGACCTGCTTTCTGAATGTTAAAGGAATGTCATGAAAGTAAAATGTCAAATAAAATTAAGACTTCTGCCTATTATAGATTAATAATTTTTCATTGGTGCTCTCCTTAAGTGTAAAGATAGTATACTGATCATTACACTAATTAAGCTATTTAGTTTGTGTATATTTGAAAACTTATCTGTCGCTGTATACCGAGAACAGGTACTAACGACACTTATCCTTGCATTTTCACCTTAATGTGTTGATCTCTTCTGCTTTAAACGGCTGTGAAGGTGTTGCAGAATGCTTTTAGACAGTTACGTTTCAGATGAGGTGTGAAGAAAATTCAGTGTAGGATAAAGTGATTCCGATGTACAGTTTATAAAGTACATTAGGACTGCATAAGAGAAAGAACTAGCAAGATAGCTAGCTTGATGTGTATGTCCAGCAAGAGATTAATTCTTGACCAAGGATATATCTTCTAAACACGCCAGACTGCTTGCTGTTGGGAGATAAAATTATGGAAATAAAACTTTTTTTTTAATTGAGATAAAATTTTATTTTAAAAATTTTACCTGCAGAATTTTTCAGGGGCCATCAAATCTTTAAAATATTTCTCTACTTTGTGCTGTCTTTGTAGAGACTGACAAGTTTCTCCTATTAGTAACCTATCTAAAACTTATTCTAAATAATACAGGGAACAGGATTAAAAAGAGAATTTGAATCCAAGAAAAACTGTTCACAAGTGAAAGCTGATACCTGACTGGAAAAATACTGCCAATTCTCAGTTTACAGGTAGAAGAAAAAAAAAGCAGAACAGAATGTTATTTCAGCTCAGTTGTAAAACCCTATGCATGTAGATCAGAAACTCTTAGAAACTGAGTGGTAGAAGTGGAAAACTTTGTCAGAAGAAACAGGGGGAGGAAATATGGTCACAATAGAGGTTGTGGATAATACATACAAAATGTGATAAATAAATAAATATCCCTTAAGAAATCAGTGGGAATAGAAGTTAAGCTTGCAGGTTATTAAAAAGGTTTTCAGAATTCATGGATTAGTTATTTAGACTATATTACATTCATGTAGTCAAATAAATTTGAAGACACATTTACAGTTTCACTTGAAGACATCAATGAGTGACAGTAGTTATAGAACCTAATATGCTTTTAACAGCTGTAGTGGCTCAAGCCAAAGGCCAGGTTGTGTTCTGTATCTCTCAACATCCACAAGTGAATGGCTTGGAAAAGGAAGAGCAGGACAAGGTTATAAAATGACACTTCTGTGTAATGCTAATTTCACGCTCTAGCTATTTTCACACTGAAAGTCTCCTGAGTCTGTGTGGTCCTATTAATTTGCAACCCACCAAAAATTTCTCTCCCATAAACCATTTCAGTCTCCCAATCAACCAATCTATATTAACTTCTTGGATCCACATTAGTTTTTACAAGGTTTTTTGCACCTACTTTTGTTTGTCTTGAAATGTGTTCCTACTGGCTCAGCTTGACACCTCCTGTTTCCTTCACTGGAAAAGAAAGTGAACAATTTCTGTCCATCTTACTGTATGTCACTTGTATTTTTATTATCCTCTATTTTCTTTCATTTTTTTCTTTTCCACAAGGAAAAGTGACAAGTCAGTTCATAGGTCAGTATACAGAAATCACAGAGACATTTTCTAATGCAATAAAAACATATAAATGCTAAAGTTTTCTAATGTGTGGTAAAACTTAAAGTATAATTAATTGTATGGTGTGATTACCAATTTAGCATTCACCAAATAGAATAATTGGAGAGAGAAGTGACATATTCATAGAGGTTAAGCCAGATCAATATACTTCTGTTGATTTTATTGGTTGTATGTAGAGTTTTACGTGATAATTTCTGTTCCTTTACCATGCAGAATTGAGCAAGTGATAAAGAGTTCTTTCTCTTTATCTCTCTTTTCCTTTGGTGTTACATAGTTTAACCAGTGCCACAGAAAAGAGTTAAGTACAGAGGCAGTTAATTGTTGAGCTAATCAAATTTCTCATCAGATAAACTGGACTATTTTGTGTTTAATATTTCTGCTCTTCTAAACCATTTGTAATAGGTTTGTTGTTATCAGATTTTTCCTTATTTTCTGGGTTTTGTTCCTTCACAGAAGACCAGATGTTTTCTTTCCCTGTTTTACACAGTCTCAACTCCTTCTTTTCATACATTTTCACCGTTGTTGGTCTGAGGCTGTTTTAGTGATTTCCCCCTATGCTATTTAAGACCATCATTATCACTGCTCAGAATGACTCTGAAGAAAAGCTGAACCTCCTGTTATAGCAGTATGGGAGGCAATTTACAATGCCTGCCATTTGTCACTACAAAATCAGCTTTAGAACAAATTCTAAGAGGAGAATTTGACACTGAAAAACCTCCTACCAGCTAAAAATTTTCTCTTATCACTACTGAAGTCCCTTAGCTACCTGAGGGAAAACTGTGCCACAAGTAGTCATTCAAAGACATGAGGATTTTTGTGTCAAGACCAAATTCTAAATGTATTAGTTTCCTATTTCTTCTGAATGCCCTTTCTTGACTAGTGATATTTTTAGGGTTTAGTAACTATTATTTTAAAGACTAGAAACATCATTGTTCTTTCTCATATGTTTCCTCTTCTCATGCAATCTAATGAAGGGATTGTTTTATATTGACAATATTCCCTCATTGATGAAAAGCTCCATCCTGTATCTGGCTTTGGAGCTCCTTGCTCACCACATCTTAGTCCTTGAAAGGCTTCTTTGATATTGCTATTCTCCCATTTTTTAGGTGTTTTAAAGAAAAATAGTCTTAATTTCTCTTCCTGACATGGCACTGTCTGCCTTCTGACCCCAGCTCCAGATGCAAAGAACCCTACTCATTTCCATCTGGGGACAAATATTTCTAATCAAGAGACACATCAAGTCTTCTTCTTCCCTTTTCTTTTTCTTCCTTCCTACAAGAGACATAAAGAACTGCAATGAAAAATGAAAGCATGAATAAATAAGCATTCAGAGGATCCAGCAACAAATCACCCAGAAGCAAAGCAATACAGAGAAGGAAGCTGAAAAGAACCATCATGTTTATCAGCAGGCAGTGATCAGGGAAAAAAGATAACTTGTTTGAGGTAGTCACCCATGGCGAGTACACGGCAAGGACATCTGGATACACATTGTTAGTTTGCTTCTGTGATTGTTCCTTATGAAGGCTGTGTTTCACAGATGACCAGTTTGTTAACTAACTTTCATTATAGACCTCCTGATATTTAACCTTGTGTATTTTAACACCAGCAACTCTTTTGAGAAATTATAGAGATATTGTAGCAGGATGAAAAGAGCTATTTTTTTCCTCCTCATGTTGTTGTAACTGAATGTAAGGAAACAAGAACCCAGAACCTGAGACATCTTCTCTTTGTGTTGTCTAGAGCTGAATGGTCTAAAACTCTGATATTGATGGAGGAGGTTGCCTGTTTTGTTGCTGACAGAATGGGAATTACATCAAACTGAGATTGCATTTGAATGTAAATTCCTGGACTGCTTAAACAATTCCTACATTTTCCTGGAATAAAGCAGGCAGGGAGACATAGCTTATGAAGTGTCTTATACATGCCTTTGAGTCACTTGCCTCTGAGATCCAACAATCCACTTAAGAACCTTAGAAACAACCAGAAAGGATTTGTTGAAATTAAAGAAAAGTCAGACATGTCATCCCACATATTCTGCAACTAAGAATATGTGAGAAGACTTTAATTTTTTCTTCTCTTTTTTTACTCTTCTTTTACAGATAAAGGAAAGGTATGATGGGTCGGTCCCAGCTGGTAGCCAATCTCACACTCGGCTACTCTCTACCTCCCCCTCCTCAGTAGGACAGGGGAAGAAGAGGAAAAAGCAGGAATGAGAAACATTTTGGATCAATATGGAGTCAGAAAGATCACTTATTATCATTGTCAGCAAAAAAGACTTTGTTTGTGGTGAATAATTTTATTGTCAATGAAAATAAATACAAAATAACTTATTTGGGTATTGGAAGGAAAAGGACCAAATAAACCAAATGTTTACGTACTTAGAGAAAACAGCATTCCTCCCCTTTTTTCCATACCCAACTTCATCCCAAATTCCCCTTTCCTTGTTAATGCCACAGGTTACACTCCATCCCTACAGCGAGCCAATGCACCATGCAAGGTTGGGGAATGTGTGTGTGTATGTGAGAGTTACAGTCAGCACAGGAGTGGTTTCCTCCTGCCATTCCTTACTTTTCATTTTTGTCTCTGCTTTGATGTATGTTCTCTGTACCACTTCAGAAGAGAAAAGTACCTGAGTTTGAATTGAGTTAGCTTGACTTATTCAACTTTTTTTTTTTTTTAAGTGAATATGTCTTACAGTATGTGAATACTTAGAATTCCAGCCTGGTACTTCTGCAATAAAAATCAACAGGATGTGGCTCATACAGGAACCAGCTATTTTTAGGTAAAACTCCTGAAGCGGGATATAATTTTAAGTCTTCTCTGCATTTTTATTTCTGAAGCTGCTTGCCAGGCTTGAATGATGCATGATTAATAATTGAGCACATCATATTTATACATTTCTTTACAATAGATGCATGAGAAGAAACCAGAAAATTAAGGGGATAGGGGAGGAAAAGGCAAAAATATGTTTCTATGGTAGATCCTGCCAGAAAGACATAAACCAGTAGTGATGGTGATTTTTATGCCTATCTACATGTGTTTAATTTTTATGTATTACTTTCTACACTCCTTCATTTTCATACATGTCCCATTCCCTCTTGCTCAAATGAATCACTAGAAAGATTGTTGTAACTGCTTTAGGATTAAGGCTACACTGGTTAGTTCTCCTAAAATATGTGCTGTTTAATGAGGATAGAAGTCAGTTTACAAATCAATACAAGGTATGTTTCTCCTAAATAGGGTTCTATGTAGTCAGCAGAATGGCCCAATGTCTTAGGCTAAGTTGACACTTTTTCTTGGCATGTGACAATTATATGCTTGTACTTCCAACCAGAGCAAAATAATATTGTGAATCAACTTCATTACAACACCTTATGAATTTTAAAATAAAAGTTTCAGTTACTCTGCCTTAAAGTGCTAGTGCTAATGCTCTACTTGTGATATATTGAAGTAACTACCACATATACCTTTCTTCCCACTAAGAACGGCTGTCAGTAAATTGATCATAAACCACCAAAGTCTTCCTTTTGAAGCTTAAAAGCTTCTACAGAGAAGGCTGTGAAAAAACATATTGTTTTTCACAGTTCTATTCAGAAGGAAATAGGAGCTATAGTGTGAAAAATGTGAAAATTTTGAGACAAGGCTTTGTTGGAAGGGAAGTTTAAAAAGGCATAGTACAGCATTGCACTCTTAGCAGTTGCCATGGTCCTTCCTGTGTTCCCAGTCAGAAAGTCTCTGAAATCTCTGCAGTGTCCAGTTTTGCAGAATGTAATAGGGTCCACCTTATTCAGTATCTACTGTTCAGTGGTAGCCATATCTATATGCTTCTCAGAAATAAGCAGAACTATCCTCCTGGAAAAATTTGCTCATGGAATTATACGTCTAAGGGTTATTTTATTCCTCACCAGCAGGAGGTGTTTGTTATCTTTAGTTTTGAAACAAAAAGATTTATATTCACAGAATCATAGAATAATTCAGTTTGGAAAGGACCTTTAAGATCATCGAGTCCAACCATTAACTTAACAAGTCAAATCCACTACTAAATCATATCCCTAAATGAAAAATCTAAATGTCTTTTAAATACCTCTAGGGATGGTGACTCAACCATTTCTCTGTGCAGCCTGTTCCAGTGTTTGATAACCCTTTTGGTAAGATAATTTTTCCTTATATTCAAACTAAATGTCCTCCAGCACAAATTGAGATAATTTCCTCTCATCTTGTTGCTTGCTGCTTGGTAGAAGAGACTGACCCCCACCTTTCTGCAGCCTCCTTTCAGGTACTTGTAGAGAGAAATCAGGTCCTTCCTAAGGCTCCTTTTCTCCAGGCTAAACAACTCCAACTCCCTCAGCCACTCCTCTGGACTTGTGCTCCAGACCCTTCACCAGCTTGGTGGCCCTTCCCTGGACATGTTCCAGCACCTAAATATCTTTCTTGTCGTGAGGGGCCCAAAACTGAACACAGAGATTTGAGACATGGCCTCACCAGTGCCAAGTACAGGGGGATGAACAATTCCCCAGTCCTGCTTGCTACACAATCACACGAGCCTTTTAAAAACTCTTCTACTGGATCTGTAGGTTTTATTATCAAGTGTCCAGTTTCACTTAGAATTTTACTATTTATCTTTAGTACCCATATAGTTCTTGGGATACAGTGATTTCAGCCATCACAGCTTCATTTTGAGTTAGAGCTTTATCTCACTGCCACATTCTGGTATCAGTGTTGTCAGGAATAATGAGTCTAAACCTGCAGGTACTTTTCTTCAGCAGCATACAACACAAACATATGTCATGTCATTTTATTACTTTCAGAGTTTATTATGTCGCTTGTTTCATATATGTCATAATATATTTTCTGCTTGTTTACCCATTAACCACTACAATGGTGTTCTCATTGATTCTGACACATCGAGCACATTCGTCTTTCTCCGGAATAACTACAGTTAGTACAGAAACAAATTATTCCAGTGTTAGGAACTTGGTATGCTGGTTCATTAGCAGATCTTGTGTCAGCTTCCTAAATGGTGTTCCTTTGAAATTCCCCCTTGATGGCTGAGTTGCCTTTTTTTTTTTTTTTGGAGGGCCAGACATAGCTGTGATTGTTTTAAAACATTTCTGCCACTCCACTTGTTTGTTACCATCTTACAGCTAGGAAGTCAGAGCCTTCAAAGATGACCTGGTGAAACAGATTGTACAAGTGCTTCTCATCCAGTTCAGCAATGTTGTACAGTTTAAGATATTAAATTGTTGAAATAGAATATGGACTACAAATAGAACAATCCACAAGAAAGTGAGGACAAATAGGGTATTTTAGAATTTTGCAACAGGAATGTTTCAAGTAGAGCCTCCTTTCTGGCATACGTGATGGCAAATCTTTCTGAACAGTGTCTCAAATATGACTTGTTTATAACAAACTCATCTTACAGTATAATATTATGTCTTTCTTTTCCTAAGGAAAATCTGATTGCATTTGTCCAGCGAATATACTTGAAGGCCCACATACTTCCATACAACTGCCAAGGTGTTTTTCTGTGTTACATATTTCCAAGGACTACCAAAAGCCTAGTCTGATGAAAAAAAAATGTGGCTAATAAGAAAAAAAATCACTGCATATATATTTCCAGAATAGAATTGACATTATTGCTGACAACTACTGATCAGTAGGAAAAGTGTGAAGAAAACACAGGTCTTCCATCTGCTTCATCCATCTGCTGAGAGAAGGAACTGCGTTACCATTAGCAGGTCTGTCTCTATTTTTCTGTGGCTTCTGTGTACATGTTCATGACAAATGGCTTAAATATCTATATTGCTTACCTTTATAGATAACCATACTAAATAGCATTTAATTTTGCAAAGCAGCTCCAAGTTTGCTATTTTTTGCAACAAAATGCATAATAGAGCATAACTCCCAGGTTTCTCCTTAAATTTCCTGACTATAAATCAGTGACTCTTTAAAGTGCCTAATAAAAGAGTTTTGTTTAATATTAGATATACTTGATAATTCATATTTAATATTTTTTGTCAGAGGATTTTGGTCCAATGTGTTATTTGGCTTCTTTCTATTTGCTTATATTCTATTTCAACATTGACATACCTTTCAAAATTGAAAGAAATAAAGTTGGGATGTATACTTCAGGTCAAATAGTATGCTCCAAGTCCATCTGTGGAGGTTATTGTTGAGGACAGCGGTTTTGTTGTACTTCTATATTAGCAGTGTCAATCACAAGCACAGAGAATAAGGGAGACTCCTGAGGAACTTTGTTCAATATTCACTATTTCTCAATATTCTTTATTTGTCCTACGGGTTGGGAGCTTTAGAAAGGAAACAACTTTCCTAGTTACACAAATCCTGTCCAGAGGTGGGAGCAGCCTATATCTAGCAGCTCCAGGCATCAATATTTCTAGAATCCAGGCAATGACAGATAATCTGCCCCTGTGCCCAGTGCTCATGTAAACTCAGTAGGTCCTGTGGTTTGTACAAGAATGACAGCAGAATTGCATTCATTATTTCTGCTGCTGCACGTACATCAGAGGTTCTTTCAAAATTTACTCTTGTGCTGCATCCAGGAAGTATAGTGGAAAGGTTAAAGTGCAGATCACTATCACCTGAATCACTCCAAGAGCCTTCTTCTGGTCATCTCCTTTCCTCAGCATTTTCATTCCTGCCTAGAAAGAACTCCAGATGAGGAGGGGTTTTGTTTCTGTTTTTTTGGATTTTTTTCCATTAATGCTAGTTCCAACACATAAAAAGCTTTAGAATATTACTGGGAGTCTTTTTAATCCTGCTCTGTTATCTTGAATGCTGAGAACTATTTAGAAATAAAACCCCAACAAACTATCTACAATGCTTATGAATTATGTAAACATTGCCTTACTTTTTAAAATAAAGTTAACTAAGTGATACAAAAAGATTTTTCTGTTAAAAATAGTCAAAAAGAAAAGATATAAGTATAGAAAATTATTATTCTGTACTATATATTCATCCCTGAGTGCCTTCATGATTAATAATCGTACATCAGACAGAGATGGTGAAAGGGAGACAGCTGAGTCTCTTTGGGGTTACCACTGTGCAGTTGCAAAAGGTGGACAAAATATTTTCCTGTTCAAAGTCCTAACTGCAAGACCTTCTCTCGTTTATGTGGGGAGAGTAGTAGTTTTGTAAGAAAAAGCTTTGCATTTTGCTAAAGAAATTGCATTCAATTTCATTGTGTTTCACCTTGTTGCAAAGTTGAACTATCACTGTCATTTTTTATAGCAGTGATTTTTTTTGTTAGTCCCTGTGAAGGTTCTTCATTGTTTGCTGTTGTAAGGAAACAGAAGGATTCACACCTCTGTTTTCTGTCTTACACAGGATTTCAATTAGTAGGTGGAACAACTAGGAACCACTTTCCCCTGTCTTTTTTTCAGTGCTGAGCCCCGCTGAGCAAATTAAACATATGAACAAAAATAATATATCTTGTGTCCGAATCACCAAAAAAAAAGACATTAAGGTGATTTTGATGCCTTTTCCTGGTCTTAAAATCAAGAATCAAACACGGTTGGAAGGGAAAAAGGGATTTTACCTTGGTATTTATTTTAAGGATCCTTGGGTGCACTGCATCCAGGTCGAATGCACCTCCATGCACACCGCAATGCACACCACACAAAAGATCTGGTATTACATTATAGGTCTGACTAATTAGCATATCTATCAAAGATTCCCCAGTGAGAGGCTTGAGTGAGCCCCCCTCCCCAAGGAACCTTCCCCTGCATGGTTCTATCTTAGTTTACAAAATGTGTTCTGGAGAGGACCTTGGGGTCTGGGGCATTCTGATCCTTAACTACAAAGCTTCTAAAATGTTCAGTCTCCTAGATTGACAAACAAGTCCAAGAATGTAGGCTAAAAAACACTTAAGAATGCAGAAGTTGTAAAAAGGTATAAAAGAGGTATAAAAGAAAAGGCAAAAAATCATTATGGCATCGGTTTAGTAAACATGTTGACATTTATTTTTTAATAAAGTGTGCATTCCTTCTTTTCTATTATGATGAAAAAACAACATTTTGAAAACCTGAACCAGTGCTGGTTAACATCCAAAAACTAAAGTGTATTGTAGATGATCAGAAAGATTGGAACCTATTTTTTTAAAAAGTATGGTTGCCATTGATGTAAAGGGTCTTTTAAATAATTTGGTATCAGAGACAATCAGCAGCAATGAACATAATCTATCAGAAGTAGAAAAAGAAGTTATTATTTTCTTCTTTCTCAATTTTATATATAAGGATATTATATATAATATATATAACTTTTCTTAAAAATCTGAACCCTATATATTTTAAATGGTTTTAGTTATACAAGTCATTTTAATAAGGAATTTGCTTCTCCAAATGTTTAAATGAAATGGTTTATTTTAAGCAGCTGGTTGTCAGATGCAATCTTCTCTCTTGTTTTTCAAGTTCATGGCATATAAAAACAAGAAAATAATTAATAGTCTATTATGCACATTTTGGCTTCCTTATGAGCTGTCATTCAGTAAATAGTCTCATATACACATAAGACCTCTTTCTGTGCTGTAACATCAATGTAAAGGAGCATTTCAATAATTGACAAATTCATTTGCTCCCATCTGAAGGCCATTTCTACCATCAAC